>CM050163.1:275363517-275936426 GCA_027410445.1 Discoglossus pictus
TGCATCCATGGGGAAAAAATATATAGTTCACAACACTAAAATAATGGAGAAGCAGGTGAAAAAACAATGTGCTTAATCCTTTATCTTAACAGTGAGCTAAGTGAAGTGTAAACAAGGACTCATGTAGACCCGGTTAAGGATTTTCTTATTGACGTATATTAAAACCAATGGAAACAAAAAAAAAAAAACAGCACAATATGTTGCAGTTCAGACATCCATAAGTTTTACTGTCCACGGGTTTCCTATAACTTATCAAGATAGAGAATTGCCTAATTTAATTGTTTCTACATCTATAAAATTAGAAATTTTAAATGTATGCTAGAACTTTTATGTTGGCCTTTAAATGATTAATAGAGACATGATGTTTTCAGGTAATTTATGCTTAGATAATAGAGCTTCATTTGTTTTGTTTAATTTAAACACTTTAAGTCAACAAATTACATTTATTTCTATGTGTACATTTAATTTCTGCAATAAGCTAAAAACAAAAACGAAATGGATACGGCCATTTATTTATATAAAAGCTACTTTAGTTTCAGTTCTGCTACAAATTAGCATTTTTTGTAGCCAGACTACTTTTAAAGTTTCACAATGCTTAGTAAGTATCCTGTGACAGTGTCTGGAAGTCAGCAGAAATTGTGCATGTGCACGAGTCAAGGATGAGATCACCGGAAGAAGGGCCACGGACTATTACAAATAAAGGATCACTGTATGGAAGACCTTCTAGGAGGCTTATAAATAAATGAAGGGGGTGTTAGTGCACCCTATTCCTCCAGATTCTGTTACTGAGCCTAGAAACAGCTCTGTGCACCGCCAGGCACATCTCCATAATTTACACAGAAGCGACCTAGAATGAAATAGCTGAAAATGGAGTCAAAGAGAGGTTTTTTTTTTTTAAATAAGTCTAAGATTTCTTTTAACAATGTGATAATTTGGCACACTGCCTACATATTTTTTTTCATACAGTGGTCATTAAATTTCAATTCTTTAAAAAGGATCACTGGACAATGAAAAAAAAAAAAAGTTTAATTGTGCTCTTACAAAAAAAAAAAAAAAAGTTGTAAAGTTAGCCGTCAGAAAAAATAAATAAAATGTCGATGCCATACTAGGACCCAGAAGGGATCCATTATACTAGGGTGAAGTTGGGTGTATGAGAGGGGTGTTTACATTTCTGGAGACTGCAGTCTGATGAAACTTTCTGCTTCAGGGTCAGTTTTAAACAGTTATCCAACAAGGGTTCCCCCCCCCATCCAGATCTCAGGATTGGAAGCAACAAACACAAGATTCACCAAGACATGTTTTTATGCCCATGACTTTGTTCCGGTTTAGTTATTCAGTTTTATCCGACTCTGTAACCATATGGACCACAGCTCACCAGACATATATCTTGTGTCTGCTAAACCATAAGGTTTTAATGGTAAAAATACTGGAGTGGGTTGCCAGTTTCCACTCCAGTGGACCATGATGTGTCTGACCCTACACAGCTTCATTGAGGTACACAACCCCTTTCACCACAACAGGGTAGCGATCCTGTAGGGAGTCAATGACTTACCTATTAGTTTAATACATACTAGACCAACAAATGTCAGTAAAGGGGGCAGAGTTATGATTGCTAATGCTTTCAACGGTCCTATAGGCTCCACCCAGCAGGGGAAACATTAACTTTTATTTATTTCAAACTGCATACTATTTAATAGCCTTTGGCCATCAAACAAACATTTGAGCCTTATAAATGCACAGTGGGTCTATAGGAATACAGGCACAAGCAGAGATTTCCAAAGTGAATTAAAACAGAAGCCTGGTATGGTCTTACTTGTGCACAGTAAATTTCTTGTATTTATTTGGCACTTGAGGATCAACACTGTCCATACATACAGTACTGCCAACAGATAAAATGACGGGTGGTCACCTGGGCTTACGCCGTTGCAAAGAATCGCCAACTGAATGAAGGGCCCCCTAAACCACCCGTTTGGACGCTGCTAGCTGGGGGGTGGAGCCATTTATAGGCTTGTTGGAGCCATCATGCCCCTAGCTAGCCATGTGTGAGGATAATATGTTATTTATATTTACCAATAAATGCTGTGGCTTGGTTTCCCTCCAATAAGTGGTTTGTGACTAATCTTTATATGTACATACAAACTGGGCCATGCTTAGGTCAAGCACTTTTGAGCTAGTAAAGTTGCTTGCACTTGGTCTGCACATAACACTTATTCTCTCAGACGTTTTGCGGCTTCTAAACCATATTATAGAAAAGGTAAGGAGATCTTTCCACTGAGTGATATTAGAGATGTTCCTTGGTTATCTTTGGTACTCTCTACCCCAGCTCCACAGAAGATGTAATGAAGGATATATTAACCTCACAACCATGCTCTTCATTTTCACATAACATCTTGTTAAGTGTCTACAAGTCTCATGATCTGGGTCCTTACCCCAGAGCTGGTGACATCAGGTCTTATTCACTCCACAGACATACATCTATCTGGAAGGGTTTAGATATACAAGGTATCCAGGAAACAAAAACACTGTTACAGCTTCAATGGGATCTGAAAGATTTCTTGTTGTTAATATTTAAATGTTTCTTTGTATATCTAAACATCAGTTTAATAACTTAAAGCTCTGCTGTACTCACTGAAACCTTCTAAAGTCCATGCAAATGCCCACCCCCTGTAGCTCATACATACAGTGTTTTTATTGGTACTAGATATACTAGCTAATCCCAGACAATTTCTTAACAGCAGATTTTGAAATAATCTGATTGGTTAGTACATCTAGTACTACAGAGACACTATGTGCATGAGCGACAGGGAGTTGAATTGGAAGGGACTATGCAGAAGGTTTCAGTGAGTTAAACAGAGCTTATGAACACTGGATAATAAAATGATGTTTAGATATATTAAAATAAACTACCCATGTGTTTGTTTACATAACACCTTCTATATCCAATCTGATCGCCTGGTTCTGAGTCCATGAAATAGCACTTTATCTTAGCCTATTGTTGGCATTACTAAATAACACACTAGGGTATTAGTTTTACAGATATAACAGCTGTAGCGTCTATCTAGATTACAGATCTAGTGTACGCAGTTATCGCCTGGGAATACAGAGTTTTAGATCGCAGTAGAAGGGAGTGTTTATTTACCATTTAAAGCACAAAGTTCAATCTTTTCTTAAAGTGCCAGTGTAAGCAATTTCATATTAAACCTATTTTTTTAGTTTACTATTAATTACCTTTATAAAACAGGAACAAACAGCAGCAAATTAAATATTTAGATTTTTTTACATCAATGTCTGTTGTACCCCTACCAACCTCTCATTATCCTGAACACTACTTGCCAAAGTAAACAATAAAGTTGAATACAGTCCTCAGTTGAAATCTTACACTTTCTTTCAGGAAAATGAGAAGAGTGGGGAGGGATACAGTAGTGGTCATTAATGCGGTAAACTATATTTTTACATTTCTAGAAAACAATTTGCTTTACCGATGTCTGCATATGCATTTTTTAAATGTTAAACCAATTTTTTAGTTCAACATGAAAAATGCTTACACTGCCCCTTTAAAAACAAAGGAACACCAAGGTCCCATAATTATAATTCTGCGCTTTTGAGGAGCTAGAAAAAAATGGGCACAATGTTTTTAAAAAGTCAATAAAAAAAATTAAGAAAAAAGTTGCAGGAGGAACCTTTCACACAAATTAGCTTTTCATAATTAAAAACATTCAAACGTTTCAGTCCCTGCAACTAAAACCCCTTTGTATTCAACACTTCCTCTTGAGCACCTTTCTTTTTAAAATGAATATTTTATTATTAATACAGGATGTCAACACCTTTATTGTGAAGTCATTTATCACTCCAATTTGGAACGGATTTTGACAAACTATTCTATAAAAAAAAAAAAAAGAGCCAGTGTAAGAACTTTTCAGGTTAAATCAAATTTTCTAGTTCATCATTAATTAACATTAAAAATACCTATGCAAACAGCACAAAGCAAATCTTTAGCCAGACATTTTAAAACGTTTCTCACATTAATTGCTGAAATAACTGCTGCTGTTCACCTCCCCACCTTTCTCGTTGTCCTGAGCACTGCTGAAACCGAAACAAAATATTTCAACAGATAAAACATTGGTTATGCAGAGTGGGTAACTTGGAGCATGCTCAATATGGAGATGCATGGGGCAATGGAATTGTAGCTATAGCCCCCCCCCCCCCCCCCCCCCCCCGCCATATCCTAGAGAGCATGTTCCTGGTTACCCACCCGGCATAAATATTGTGATCTCAGTTGAAAATACTTAATAGTGCTCAGTACAATGAGAGCTGTAGAGATTGTACAGCAACAGCAATTGAGGTAAACCTTTTTTAAATTATATTTTCTGGTTACATATTTGCTGTGGTTTGCACATGAAATTTTAATGTTAATTAATGGTGAACTAGAAGATAGGTTTCACATGAAAACACTTTTATATCTTGCGGTCATTCATCTCTCTTGCTGTTCTATCTGTCCCTCTTACCCGTTTCCATTTTCTTTTAGTGCCAATTTAAACATGCAACCAGGCCTTCTGAATCTGAGAACAGTGCCCTCCTTCTCACCCACACTCCCCTATTCAGATTTAATCACCTGGCTTCCTATCTTCAAATTATATTATCTCACCACTAGGGGACAGACCACATATAACATACAAGAGTCCTTCACCTTAGATCCCTCCCCTCTCGGACACACACACGGACACACGTTGTTCTAGTTTCTAGTGACTAAGAGATTAAGCAATTTACAATAAAATCTTTTTTCCTTTTATATTTTTTTCTTTCTTGTTCATTTTTAGCGACCAACATTCATTAAAAAAATGGCAGTCTTTGTTTTTCCAAAGCAAAGCCATTATAGACTTTGTGTGCTCATACATAACCATGGCTTGTCAAAACATTCCATTCAGTTAAATATAACACATGGGCCTCTTCCCGGCTCACCAGCACTGCTTACATGCACAGTAGTCACTGCTATATCTTGCAGGCTAATGTCCACATGTTGCAGTTGTCATTTTTCTTTGGATTTGGGCAGTTGTTTCCGACTCTCTGTGACCTCATGGACCATAACATACCATGCACATTTTTATGTCCATGGTCATGCTGGTCCCCTTGGTTTTCATGGCAGAGATAATGGAGTGGGTTGTCCGTTCCTTCTCCAGCGGGCCACAGCTTAAAGCTCCTGGTAATCCAAGGTGGTCTCCTATCCAATTACCGACCAGGCCCAACCCTGCTTGGGTTCAGGGTGGTGTGACCTCTTGGTTCCCTGACAGAAATCGAACCCAGGTCACAGCGATGAAAGCAGTGAATCCTAACCACTGAACCAACAATGAGCCCAGTTGTGATAGGCAGAAATAATAATCATATATATATATATATATATATATATATATATATATATATATATATATATATAGTTAGTTTTGGACCAAGAATGATGTCTAACGTTTGCGATATTGGACGCGCAGTTGCGACTGCGCAAAGCAAGGTCGCAACCATGAGCCGTGTTGCAATGAGCGCCAAATGCGCTCACTGCCAGCCCCGCGATGAGCGCCAAAGGCGCTCTGCGTGTGGCTCACGATGAGTACCAAAGGTGCTCAGAGGAGCAAACGCCTTACATTGTGTGGCAAACAGCATTGCCAGCCTTACAATTTTTATCCCATCATTTTTGAAGGGCAAGTTCCTAGTTATTATTATAGTAAAGTGGTCCATTAAGAGAGCAATGGGCAAGTCTCTGCTTTGGTTTTTGTATATTTTTAGCAATTCATGATCCTTCAAGCCATATAAACACACTTTTAAAAAGGAAGAACAAATACAAAATATTAATGTACAGTACTTACCCTGTTCACATAAACAAAAGCCAATATCGCAGCTGTAGCCTCCAAGCATATCAAGACCACAATGAAGTACATAAACTACAAAAAGAAACAAATAAAACAATGCCTCAAAAATTTGGTTGAACTGCGTAGGTACACATTTTATGACATACAAATTACAGTATATCAGACCAGTTGATCTGTAAAATTACTCGCACAATAAAGTTTCATTGGTTCACTTACTTAAAAGTACCACTGTAGTACATTTACTATTTTTAAACTAAATACTGCTTTTTAAAAACTTTTGAATGGGGCCTTTTTTCCCCTTTAACAGAGCTGCTTATCTCCACCTGCCTGTGTCTATCAGTGGACGTGGAGAGCTGACCAGTCAGACTCAGTCTGACCACATTAAGTAAATGGGTGGAGCTATGATGGCTTATGTACGGTCAATGGGTGGGGCCTTTCAAGTTTCTCTCCACCTCCATATTCAGAGTCTAGGCAGTGGGAGAGGATGAGCACAGAAAGCGGTCTTCATAGGAGTATTAATATGCTTAATTTAATATAGTGGCAGGAAGGAAGAGAGAGAGAAAAAAAAAAAAACATTCCTATCCCACCGCTTGGGTATAACAGGGGGTAGAGAAAGCAGCTCTGCTAATCCCAGAGACATTATTGTTCAAATGTAAGATTTAGTTGCTACATTCATATTAATTACTTTAAGTATGGATTTAAATATGTTAAAACCCTCTCGTATAACCACTGGCGTGGTTCTTTAAATGTGTTTAAGGGGATTTAAAGACAAAAAAAATAACTAACTAAAAAACATAAAATTGCCAAAAGGCATGTCCCGGAGCACCCAATCATGTAGGAATGCGATCAGGGTAAAACATAGAATTTATAGCAGCTCCCAGTCTTAAAAAGGAGACACCCAATGTATTGCTAGGTTATATATTTAAACAATAACACAGAACTATGATTCCATGGGGAATGGGGGTACAGTTCCAAACCGTACAAAATAAAGTAGGACTGCACATTTAAATAAAGGTCCATTTTGGTGACGAAAATACATCTTACAGTACTATATTGTAAAATGTTTTTAAAACATGCATGTACAATGTACACTATATGTAGTAAAATATTCTAAGGAGTAGACACATAAAATCAAACCATTCGATCACAAATACACTGTTAATCCATGTCTTGAGTTTGAAGTGTCCCTGTGCAAAAGTGAAATATTGTATTGAGAAAGCCACAATTGATTGGCCATGTCATTTTTAGTTTATCCATGAGTCACAACTAGGCTTCTGGACCACTACACGCTCTAGCCACGTTGACCCTATGGACTAAGGCTATTGTAATAACCACAAAGACATTATAAAAAAAAAGTTACAAAAAATTGTTATGGGTATAGGACCCAAAATGTGAATTTTAACAAGTTTATATTCTATTTTAGGTTTCCTCAAACCCCTGGATATATGTTCTGGACACCCAAGAACCATTTCCACCTGGTAACTGGAGCCCAAAGTGCTCTGGGTCCATTTATTGCACAGTGGCAGTATGTACACCATGTGTATACAATGTATAGGGCCAATAAAAATATTTTTGGGGGTAGTATCACTTTAAGGGCAACAGTTAACCACTTCCAGCAGCCAACTACAATACCCACTTTGTTACCAGTGCCAGACTAGGTTCCTGGGTGGATTCCAGTCCACAGTTAAAAGGTCTCCATATACTTCTATGGGGAGATCCACTGAGCTAAGTAAAGGGATATGTAAGTGAGCTGGATTATGAATGCATCGGATAGAGGATAATTAGTAGTGTATGAAAACATTTTTGTTTTGCATGAAAATATCACAAAATAAACATTAATTAGCTTAACTTGAAGTTAGCAAAGTTTCCTATGTTTTTTGGAATTTGCATGTGATTGTGTACACCCCTAGAAAATCCCACCTGAATTAGCATAACATTCAAAGTCAGAATCAGGCTAATACATTGTATCATTCTTCCCCTCAGTGGCTTCTGGCATGTGCTCAGTGCAATAACTGTAACAGTTACTTCCTATGCTCTGTACCAGAAAGGTCAAAATATGTACCCTGCTGTATTTCCTGTGTGTACCCAGCTTATGTAAGTGTCCTGTGGGTGTGAACAGCTGGATTTGACTTTTGTGCAAGTAACTTTGTAAGTAAACTGAACTTTTCTATATAACACATGTTTTCATACACTAATAATTCTCCTCTATCAGATGCATTCATAATCCAGCTCACTTGCATATGCCTTTAAGCCCTCAAGTATAGTTAACTAAGTGGTCAGACAACAATTGAAGCACTTTGTTACAATATACAAGGGTCAAGTGTTTTGCAATTTTCTAGTGGTTAACTACTAATTGGTATATACTAGACCTTCGTCATTGTTCCTGATCTCCCATACAATCTAATAGAGAGCCAGAATGATTAGAAAGGTTATGGAAGCCCTGGCCAGTCGCTAAAAGTAAATACAACTCAGAGCCACCTCAACTCTCCTAGCCAACTTCTCTCTGACTCAATAAAGGTATCTCTACTAGATCAGCTAGGGGACGGATACACCTACACTATATCCTCCCCACAGACATAGGGCACCAGGGACATCCACTCCCTGCTTATAGGCACTCTGGGCCCACTAGCCAGCACACTACCCTCTGCTAGATTCCTCAACTAGAGAAAGTCCCTCTCCCGGGCCATAAGCCCATCTACCCCAGATCCCCATGTGGGGTAAAATCCAACCCATCACCTAGACACTGTGTCTCCAGTATTAAACTACCCTGGCAATCCCCTGCAGTGCCGAGACATTAACTAACTTGAGGTTTCGGACAGATGGGTGCATAGACTCTTCTGCACTTAAACAGGCTGGCGTAGGCCCCTGTTGGAAATTACTAGCCCACGTGGGGCAATTAAAGTACCAAAAGTTGTTAAATTGTATTTGTTTATGGAAAATAACCCATTCTTGTATTTGGGTAAAAAATGTATAAAAACGTGAACCACACAATAAAAGTTATGCTCAGTTTGAGACACATTTCCATGATATTCTTTTAATCTACAAATAATTCCTGCAGGTAAGATCCATATAGCGACCTTTTCAAGCCCAATGAAGAAGAGCAGATTGAGTTATAAACAGATTGTGTAAATAGTCAATACTATATGTAACTTATTTTTAGGTTTAATGAATTAGCTCATCTGAGAAACAGGACTACTTCTCACATGAGCCAGAACACTCCATTATTTGAATAAAGCAACATTTGTATACTCACGGTTCCTTGCTTGCAGCGAGAACCTTTATTGGAGATGCAGAACCCAAGTAAGCCATTAATTACAAGGAAGACAGCGCCGGCCACTGCAACATCACACGGCAAGAGGATGTTCACACCATGGAAGAAAGGCTCATAGTTCTTGAATGTTTTTAGTAGAACACCTGCAGCATACAATACGGCCACAGCACCAGCCTAAAGAAAACAAGGGAAAATATTCAAGAAGGGCAAGAAAAATGGGGCATGGTCTTAAAGAAAAAATAAATAAAAAAACTTCCAAGGAAAGACTTTATGACCTTTATATGTATATCATACAACGGAAAGGAATGGGGTGAAATGAAAGAAACCTTCAAATATGTCAAAGGACTTAATACAGTTAAAGAAACGTAGGTGGTACAAGCTTCAAGTGGAAGCGGTAGGCTTAGTTTTTGGGTAGATATAATGATGGACCTTTTTGGTTCTTATCTGTGTTTCTATGGTACAGTGCAGCATGATCCAGCCAATCCTAGCAACGTTCAGGTTACACTGGTTTTTGAAGACATACTATACAATGTGTATAGTATTTGAGCTTTACAATTTCCTGTGAAAATTGTCAAAATGGGTATACAATTCCCAATTCTGGTTTGCATAAGTTAGAAAACAAAAACACTCATAGTCTTGAGCACTACTGAAAAAAAGTGAAAGATTTCAAATGAGATAAAATTGATTACGCGTTCTTGGTAAGACTTGAATAATGTTATCAAAGTTGAAATCTTTCAGTTGCTCTCAGGACAATGTGTTTTTGCACCTTATTTTTTTAATTAAATAAAAAAGGTGAACTTAAAAAAAAAAAATTAGGTTTACCATGAAAAGCTATTACACTGACCCTTTAAGTGATGCATGCATAACAACGAACTGAGGAGGATCTGGCTTCCTGGGGCCAACTAAAACAAAGAAATGCAATTCTAAAAGTAACACGGCACAAGTTTTAGTGTTTTTTTTTTTTTTTTTTAAACTGGAAGTCATGCAGAAGCCGAACGCTCCCCCTGAACAAGAAATTTTGCATTTAAACAAATACAAATATTCCCCATTACAGACGTACATAGACCTCAAGGGTAGTCAATACACAGACCTGGGTCCAAATAAGGACCTCCAACTCATTTCTTCATGCCCTCCATTTCATTAGTATTTTTCTCACAAAGCTCACCTAGAGCTTCAATAAAATTAACCAATATTTATTTATTTGTTTTTAAATTCACCTCCATTATGCAAAATGTTATCACACTGTTCTTCTAAAAATGCCACTAAAATATTTCAATAAAAAAAAAAAAAATTGTACAGAGACCTACCTCTTAAGTACATATAATGCCTAGTAAGGTTTCCAGTACAACCTGACTGAGCATCCTGTAATCTGACACTCCTACTATGTAAAAATCATCTTTACTACAAAATGGCCATTTTGTTTACAGATGTATTGCTCAGTCAACAAGCCTAACAATCTATGCTGTCACTACAAATTTCTAAACCTAAAATCTGCCCTCTTTTGGAGTTGATGTAACAAACACAAAATGGATTCCTGTACTCAAACAAACAGTGTATAAAAACATTCAGATTTTCACAAAAACGTTTATGCCCATGGCTTACACAGCTGCTAATATTGTTAAATTTGGTGATATTTTTCCTGAACTACATCGGTCCTTTAAAAGGAAATATCTCTGGCCCCTCCTCAACCTGTATTTATGGATGGTAAAAGTAATAGCTCCAGAAAAGTGTGTTCTCAAATGTGGCTCCCAAGACATAACCTCCCGAAAACGGACCCACATTATCACACCTTTGTCTGCGCTTTGTGAGGGGGGAGGGTTCATAGTAATGGAATAACAACAATGCACAAATCAAGTAAATAACCCACCTGTATATACATGACAAAAAGTAACCTATTGATAATCGGTTACTTTTTGTCATGTATATACAGGTGGGCTATTTACTTGTGTGTGGTACTTAAGTGATGGCAGCTAGTACATAGTTTGCTTATAACCAGTAGGGAAGGTGAGGGGTACCTTTATCTGGGTCTCAGACATTCTTATATTCCTCCTGAGGTGCATAAAATGAATGGCAGACATCTCCCTCAGACATGTCAGTCCCACTGGCAAAGGAAAGGGACACTCCATATTGTCAACAGCGCATCAATCCTTTATCTCACCAACACAAACATGGAGTGTTACCGTAAAATTACCACAGACACAAGGTGTGGGGGCTCAGCAGGAAATAAATAAGAGATCTCACAGACTTGCTCCCATGAAGAACTTGCATGAGGCAAATACCTGACAGTAAAGAGACCCTTTTACCTCTAGCGGTCATAGATACATCACGTCTGGTGTATCCAGACCAATGAATATGAGAGGGGAAGCTCTGATATATTATAATAATATTATTATTGTTGTTAAAGGTACCCCTCACCTTCCCTGCTGGTGGTAAACAAACTATGTACTAGCGGCCATCATTCAAGTACCACACACACACAAAACAATAGACTTTCCTCCAAACCAGCTGTATCAATCTTTATGAACAGAGGGCAATAAAATACACTTTTATGTTTAAAAAAAAAAAAAAAAAAGAAGTATTCAGGAATAAAGATTTTCTATTTTAAAAAGTCATCTAGATATTAAACTACAACGCAAAAAAAAAAAAAACAATAAAAAAAATATATCATCCTTTGTTGTTAATTGGAAGAACATAGAATCGTTTACAACCTCGGAATACATTTGGAATGAATATGTATCAATTTGTGATAGGTCAGTCCATTCTTTTCAATTATTATGCAGTTATATGGGGCTTAATAAAGAGACCACTTTAATTTTCAAAGGGTATTCCCTATGTTGTTACATATAATCTAATAAACAGACTGAATTCTTCATATAATGCCATAGATTACATTGTTAAGTTGACAAAATAAAAGGGTGTAATTATTTATTTTATACAGTGTTAACACACTTTGTCCATCATTAAATCAAGTTCATTGAAACCGTAAGCTACGGATTTTACACTGCAGTGGTTCTTTAAGGACAACCATGAGTCTGGAAAGTTGCAACTGCAAAAGGAAAAATATAATTTATATATATATATATATATATATATAATATTTGCGCAATACAGACGGAGTTCAATAGAACACATAATTTACTTCTTCGTTATTCCTAAAAAGAACTGGTAAACAGCACAGTAATTTTTCTTAAAATAATTGACAAAAGTATTGTAAAAACCTCTAGAAAATGACACACAATGTTGTAAACTGATCTATTGAGATGTAGTATTATAAATATGGGACAATGAACATTGCACATGTTCTGTTCTGCCAACCACATGGCATAATAGGAAAAAAAAATCTATTTCTCAGAATATAGGCTGGGAAGCTAAAAAATAAGAGCCTGACTTTAAAATGACTTAAGAGATTTCTGGATTTGACTAGCAATACAATATACCTGTGTGACTATTTATGCACTTTACTTTATTAAGAAACTAGAATATTGCCCGTCAAAAAATGACGGCAATGAAAGTGTAAGTGAGCTAAGGGTGTTTGGTGTATATAATGTGGCAGATGTAGCGTCCTTTGTTTTCTATGTCGTGCAAGTTTTTCGGAATATCCGTAGCTGTTTGGTGGGCTTTTTCGGGAATATCCGTAGGCGTTTGGTAGTGTTTTGCGTGTTTAGGGACCTTTAGCCTCGTTTGCGTTTTGTTCGGCGGCCATTTTTTCTCTCGCTCAGGTAATTTTGGGTCTCTAAACTCCGAAATTTGTGCTTAAATGGAGGTGTAACTTCACTTGCAGAGGTCCTCGGTGCCCCTCCTTGCTGCGAGTAACCTTTTTATGTGTGTGTTGTTTGTATTTGTTGTGTTTGTAACGTTTTTGGGGTTGCACGTCTTGCGTCCTTGTTTTCTAATCTCGTAGGTGTTTTTCAGCAAATCCATAGGGGTTTGGTGGTGTTTTGCGTCTTTAGACTGCTGTAGCCATTTTTTTCTCCCGCAAGCCCGCAAGTGTTAGCAACAACTCGTATGCTCACAACTATATATGTGATAATGTTAAGCTTGTTTTTACTGAATGAAATCATACAAATAGTACCTTTATGGGTTTGAATTCTGCAGCTCATGAAGCCACATACTCTGTAGTGCTGGCTGTGCAGTGTCTCATACTAAAAAGGTAAAGTCCTAGCAACATGTTGCAGAGACATGGCCACCACTTGGCTAGTGCTAGAGTCTGTCTTTGTGAGCTGCAAAGGGCAAACAAGTAGATTTTTTTTTAAATTTTAGGTATGAAAAAAAACAAACAGAGCTTGTAGTTGTGTGTGGGTGTGCGTTTAGTCGTGTCTGACTCATTGTGATCCTATGAACCACATCATGCCAGGAACATCTTGTGTCTGGTTGTGCTCATCCATAAGGTTTTCATAGAGTGTATTGACAGTACCTTCTCTAGTGGACCATGACTTGTCTGAGTTCTCTACTATGCCCTGCCCATCTTGGGTGACCCTACATGGTCTAGATCAGGGCTGTCCAAGTCTGGTCCTGGTGAGCCCCACACAGGCCTGTATTTGCGGATATCCTTTCTGTGCACAGGTGAGTCAATCAGGACGACTAAAGAAACAATTCCCTCACCTGTATGCAGCAGGGATATCATCAAATCCTGGCATATGTGGGGCTCTCCAGGACCAAGCTTGCCCACCCCTGGTATAGATCATTGAGCTACATAAGCCCCTTACCCACGACAAGGTAGTGATCCAGAAGGAGAACTTTTAGGTACTTATAAATAACAGAAAGTATACAAAAGTAAATACACAGGTATATTATATTCCTAATAAATGACAGAAACCTCCAGTGGGCGGACACTGCATTGTTGGATTTCCTGCTGCATTGATCGGGTCTGCCAAAAATCACGAGCAGGGAAGCAGTGCAAGAAATAATGGACTGATTTGTTGCGTACCTTTTTTGTGTTAAAAAAACACAGCATGTAGTTATATATTTTATTTGATTTATACTCATTTCATGCATGAACTTATTGCTACTTTCCAAAAGCCGATATGTATAAAGGTTAAATAATCGTAATTAAAAACACAAAGACGTTTGATGGTGCACTATGACAGTCCTATATTACTCCCTTTACTGAAAGTATTTTTCTGCCACATTAAAGATTACTCAAGTAGTAGAACACTTGGAAAGTGCAAAATCTGCTGGGAAAACAACAAGCTATCACATGACTTGTACCTCACACACATGTACTGGAATGTGTCGAAACCGGCTCAGCAGAAGACAAAGAAATAGCATCAGCAGTTTCTAAGGAACCTCTCAAGTGTTGATGTGCCTCACACAAATAAATGCAAATCATACAGACTAAAAATAGATATAGAAAAAGGGGTTTCCTGTGAGCTCTGCATCAAGAGAATGGAGAGGCAAAAACCTAACACCATAGCAGAGGAAGGTCAGGATGACTGTAGGAAACGGACAGGATGTGGATAAGGTTTTCTGATCCCTCAGATATGGGTGTGTTTCTGCCTAGGCCCAAGCCTAGGGCAACACATTGTAAGGGGGCGGCAGTATGCCTGAAGATGCAGAGCAGTACATTGATATGTTTGCATATGCTCAGAAATGTATATGTGTAGTGATATGTAGTGAGACAGACACAGAAATGTAGGACTTGAGTTACAGGAAGGGGAAAGAAGGTACAACGGGGGGCACAAAACCGAGTGAAGAATAAAGCCTAAATAGGTACAGGGGCTCAGCATAGGTTAGCCTGGGGTTGCGACTGGACTGGAGGGTATCACAGGCTGCTGGGAAGGCTCACTCTTACTTTTAAAAAGGGACTATCACCCCAACAGGAAATGTATTTCATTGTAAAGAGCATTTAAAACTGGCTATACATTGTACTAGCGGTTTTCTCTACAGAAATATTTAGAATTAATTTTGTGGCTCAGTATGCTAATGTGTGGAATATATTGCTTAATAAGGTTGGCGGAGGGGTCTAACTGCCAGATAAATTCTGTTGTCTCTATTTTGACCAAAATAAAGTCCCCAATTTTAATTCTAATAGACATATCTGGTTGAAGGGATTATTTCCTCCAGATAAAAATACAAATAATGCTAGTTAAAAAAAATGAGATATATATATATATATATATATATATATATATATATATATATATATATATATTGAAGATATACGTCCGCAATCATGAAACACAATAATGAAAGTTGGTAAGACATTAGCATAATAACTCTACTAAGGTAAGCAACTAAAAAGAAAAATCATTCTTATTGTATGTTACTTGGAAAAACAAACATTCTAGAATACAAAATCAGATCACAAGGTGTCAAGCTATAAATATCTATAAAACTAAACAATTTTTTATAATTATGTTAGCAATGTGACATTGTTATATAGAATCCTTATAAAATATATGATAATGATAAATACTACATCTCAGAAATTATTAGGTTCGATAGCCTTACAAGTATGAGGAAGCAATAGTTTATCTTGGGATTAGTGATCAAACAAAAAGTGCAGCAATCCAAATAAACACATAGGGGGTTGGCGCATGTCTTGCATTACATACATGCCTGCTATATAAGTTCTAGTAAGTCTACATTTAAAATGTAATACATAACAGTACTGGGCATAAATTATTGCAAAGTAATAAAGTATATAGTAATATGTTTGTCCAATAAAAATGGTATCAGTATATACTACTATATATATATATATTATATACACACAGACAAGGATCAATACATGCTTCATTCTTCCAACAATACTCCCATCTGATTGTACATTACACACTGTGATTAGAGTCCTGTCAAGGTAATACATAGTATGATCATGTTGTTATTCCCTACCCAGAAGAGCAGTGCCAGGAGTCCTATACAGGTCCGAGCCGTCCTGTCCGCACAGCGCCCCATAGTACAGTGACTACAGAACACAGCCAGGCCCCGCCCTCCGGTCACATGACCCGCTGCTCTGACTTCATCTCTTTACAGCCAGGCTGAGACATTTAAAGGGCCCCAGGTAACCAGTGTGAGAGGGCTCCTCACCATGATAATGATCATAGGGATGTTAGATAAATCTGTATGAAATGCAACAGCTCTCCATGTGTCACTCTGAGATATCTTTTTTTATTCACCTCGGTGGACTTCCTTATTATACTGACAGGTCATAATGTTGTGCTAGCTTAATAATTTATTATATATGAAATAGTATCATGATATTGCATGTTATACATGCAATAATAATACTAAATGTTACAATGTATGGCATGTCATAGTAGGGGAATAGCTGATCAGGATCTATCCCTCTTTGCCTGCTCATTTCTTCTGCAGCACTGACAGCTGCAGTTACAGGTGCCATCCTCCAGTGGGCGCTGTGAGTTTGCTGGCACCATCAAGTTCCAGGGAAGGCAAATAACTATTATCCCCTCCGACGTGGCGCAACTCAACAGCGCTGAATCGACAGCGAGGCCATTGATATGATTGGCACGGGCACTCGGCAGCCAGGGCCTTCGAGCGCGCCTTTCATAGCTCAAGGCCTCTGCTGTCGGCACGCCTTATGTGCTAAAATCGACAGCGACATCTGTCGGCCGGCGGATCTGCAGGTGTCAGATTTTGCGATGGTGAAGAGGGAAAGGACCACTGATCATAATGGGGGGCCATCTAAGACTAGGTTACCCCTTGGTGGGTGTTCCTGACTGATCTGATGTCAGTATATAAGTGACCAGAGGCAGGACAGGATAGATAGGCCAGCAGGTGGATAATATGGGAATTAAAGTATGTCAGGTGTGATCTTGGAAGGAGCATGGGGTGGGGCGAGTAGGCAAAAAAAAAACTATATTGGAAACAAAGAGATTTGTTAAGGTTGGAAACTGCAAAATACTCAAAAAGTAATATATACCCATAGTGTTACACTATAATAAATAGCAATCCTTTGCCTTTTCAAATTTGTCAGCAGTGGCGGTGACTAACTGCTAGATGGTGCTGCCGATTTTCACTGTGGATACCATAGGGTTAGTGTAAACTTCTACGGTTACAACTTATCTGAAATATCGGTATTGCTGCAAAATGTCTGCTGCTCCATCTTGTGGCCACTTGCTGACACTGCAGCTGGTGCTAGTGGCAAATTTTAAATGGGATAGATCCATGCAAAATAGCTAGGATCTGTTCTATTTCGATGCATCACAGATCCAGAACACTGGGGTTGAACGCATGCACCACATATTTTACTGCAGGCAAATAACTATTTCCACCTCCGAAGTGTCGCACCTCCAACGTGTTGCATCACTATGTTCGGTGCGGGCATTCTGGCCCCCAGGGCCTCGGGCGCTCCTCTCATAGCTCAAGGCCTCTTCTTATGAGCCAGATCGGAGGTGGAAATAGTTCTTTGCCTGCAGTAAAAAAAAATCACCACCAGGTGGTGCTGTTGCGCAACACTCAAGCCCAGTGTTCTGGATCTGTGCGATGTTGAAATAGAAATGGACCAATAGCTGGTATGATGGTGCATTTTTCAGCTGTCTGGAATATTGTTGTTGTTTAGTCGTTCATTTGTGCCTGGCTCTCCTTGACCTATGGACCACAGCACGCCAGGCACATCTATCTGTTTCTGGTCGTGCTTATCCAAAAGATTTTCTTGGCAGAGATACTGGAGTGGGTTGCAAGTTCCTGCTCCAGTGGACCGCAATTTGACTGATCTCTCTACTATGACCTGCCCATCCTGGGTGACCCTACATGATATAGCTCACAGCTTTATTGAAGTACAAAAGCCCCTTTGCCACGGCAAGGTAGTGATCCAGAAGGAGAATATATCTCAGTTAATTTCCTCAGCTCACAGGGTTGCACAGAATAGAATAAATAAAGCAAACTTCATTGAATTAGTAGGTTCCTTAGTTGGGACCTTTCCTGTTTCATTCCCACCAGCAGAGACTTTGCTCAGTTTGCTGTTAGAGTGAGGGCTAGACTTAAAAAAATGTTACAAAGTCTTGGCATGGCAACGTTGCTCCACTGCTGGCAGGGACTAAACGGGAAAGGTCCCTTAGTTGTTTTCTTTCTGCAAAAAAGGATAGATAGGCTATCACATACAGTGCCTTGCAAAAGTATTCACCCCCCTTGACTTTTTACATATTTTGTTACATTACAGCCTTAAGTTCAATGTTTTGTTAATCTGAATTTGATGTGATGGATCAGAACACAATAGTCTAAGTTGGTGAAGTGAAATGAGAAAAATATATACATAAAACTATTTTTTAGAAATAGAAAACAGACAATTGGCATGTGCGTATGTATTCACCCCCTTTGTTATAAGGCAATAAAAAGCTCTGGTTCAACCAATTACCTTCAGAAGTCACATAATTAGTGAAATGATATCCACCTGTGTGCAATCTAAGTGTCACATGATCTGTCATTACCTATACACACCTTTTTTGAAAGGCCCCAGAGGCTGCAACACCTAAGCAAGAGGCACCCCTAACCAAACACTGCCATGAAGACCAAGGAACTATCCAAACAAGTAAGGGACAATGTTGTTGGGAAGTACAAGTCAGGGTTAGGTTATAAAAAAATATCCAAATCTTTGATGATCCCCAGAAGCACCATCAAATCTATCATAACCAAATGGAAAGAACATGGCACAACAGCAAACCTGCCAAGAGACGGCCGCCCACCAAAACTCACGGACCGGGCAAGGAGCACATTAATCAGAGAGGCAGCACAGAGACCTAAGGTAACCCTGGAGGAGCTGCAGAGTTCCACAGTAGAGACTGGAGTATCTGTAAATAGGACGACAATAAGCCGTACGCTCCATAGAGTTGGTCTTTATGGCACAGTGGCCAAAAGAAAGCCATTACTTTCAGCAAAACACAAAATGGCATGTGGGAGACACCCAAAATGTATGGAGGAAGGTGCTCTGGTCTCCTGAGACAAAAAATTAACTTTTTGACCATCAAAAAAAATGCTATGTCTGGCTCAAACACATCACATCACATCACATCACCCAAAGAACACCATCCCCACAGTGAAACATGGTGGTGGCAGCATCATGCTGTGGTGCTGTTTTTCAGCAGCCGGGACTGGGAAACTGATCAGAGTTGAGGGAAAGATGGATGGGGCTAAATACAGGGATATTCTTGAGCAAAACCTGTACCACTCTGCGTGATTTGAGGCTAGGACGGAGGTTCACCTTCCAGCAGGACAATGACCCCAAACACACTGCTAAAGCAACACTTGAGTAGTTTAAGGGGGAAACATGTAAATGTGTTGGAATGGCCAAGTCAAAACCGAAAACTCAATCCAATAGAAAATCTGTGGTCAGACTTAAAGATCGCTGTTCACAAGCGCAAACCATCCAACTTGAAGGAGCTGGAGCAGTTTTACAAGGAGGAATGGGCAAAAATCCCAGTGGTAAGATGTGGCAAGCTCATAGAGACTTATCCAAAGCGACTTGGAGCTGTGATTGCCGCAAAAGGTGGCTCAACAAAGTATTGACTTTAGGGGGGTGAATAGTTATGCACATTGACTTTTTCTGTTATTTTGTCCTATTTGTTGTTTGCTTCACAATAAAAAAAAAAAAAAAAAACATCTTCAAAGTTGTGGGCATGTTCTGTAAATTAAATGATGCAAATCCTCAAACAATCCATGTTAATTCCAGGCTGTGAGGCAACAAAACACAAAAAATGCCAAGGGGATGAATACTTTTGCAAGGCACTGTATAATAGTTGTCAAACTGCGAGTTGTCGTCACGCTTGCGAGCCTCGCATAGCGAGTCAAGCCATTGAGGCATTGAAGCACTTCGAGTTTGCAGGACACAGGCAATGAGCGCAGAAACAAAATGAAAAAGAGGCTCTGCCAGGCCAGGCACGCAGAACTTAGAAGATACACAACACAAAAGACAGTAACACTTACACTAACAACGCCAGGACTTTAAAAATAAAAGCAACAGCAGTCAGCGTGCACCACAAAAAGATTCAGCAGAGACACAGAGGAGAAAGACACAGGGAAGGGACATAGGGAGATAATGGAAAGAGACACCTGGCAAGTTGCAAGTTGCCGAGGCCTGAAGTAGATGGGAGGAGAGGCTCGCAATGAGCGCCGAAGTTGCTCAGAGGGGGCAAAATATCCCATTGTGTGGCAAACAGCATTGCCAGGCTTCAAATTGTATTGCCATCATTTTTGACGGGCAGTCACTAGTCAATACATAATTAACATCCACAATTCATTATAGACATATAACCTGTTGCAGTGAGGGGACATTTCATTGGGACATTTTCTCAGTTATTTGGTAATTGGGTGATTATTGGAACATGGCAGAGTGCTGGTAAAGAGAAGAAAGCATGCCGGAAAGTTGTTTATTGTATTGTACAAAGTAAAAATTGGTTCCCTAGTGGTCCAGTGATTAGGATTTGGTGCTTTCACCACTGTGAGCTGGGTTCGATTCCAATTAGAAAACCAAATGTTCACACCAACTCTGAAGCCAAGCATGGTTGGGCCTGGTCAGTACTTGGATGGGAGACCACCTAGGAATACTAGGAGCTGTATGCTGTGGCCCACTGAAGAAGGAACTGACAACCTACTCCAGTATCTCTGCCATGAATACCAAGTAGATCAGCACAGTCCATGAGGTCACGGAGAGTCGGACACAACTGAACAATGCAAACACACACACTTAGTCATACTGTAGTACTGAGGTACTGTGAGTTTTTACTAAGACAGACTGCTCTTAATACTTGGCAAAAAAAGGTGAGAACAGAGTTTAGATAAAAGCTAAAGGATTAACCCATAGAGCTAGCTTGTAATTGGAAATTAAATGTTGGTGCTGCTATAGGACATTGGAGGTATCCATGATATGCAGGTGTGTAGGTGAGGGGAGCATTTACATTTCTAGAGAGCTGTGGTTGCCTCCAACCGCTAGATGGCGCTGACGATATTTTGCAGTGCTGCTGATATGTGAGATAAGTTCTAAGCTTATAATGTTAGCCTAACCCTTGAACTAACCCTCACTCCAACCCTCACCCTAACCCTAACAGTTTACCTAAGCCTTGAATTTATAATATGGCACCGGAATATCGGCAGCGCCATCTAGCGGATGCTCTGCTACCATAAGAGGATAGGTCCAACTGTCCTTTGGTAAATAGATAAGGAATCACACACATATTAAAATCCATTACGGACTCGCAAAAATACGACCTTAATGGACAACCTGGGCACAGTGCCAAACATTAAAAAACACCAAAATACAAACAACAATAAAATAAATACCTTACCCACAGCAAGGGGGGATACCCAGGACGTCTGGAAAACAGGTTATACATTAATTTCAGTCAAATTTACAAAGTTTAGACACTCGAAAATCCCCTAAGCTAGAGAAAAAATGGGCGACGAAAAACCCCAAAACGAGGCTACACGACCCCTAAAGCCGCAAAACACCGCCAAGCACATACGACTTTTACAAAAACACATACGACCTACAACATACACCATTAGCAAGGATGCTAAATCATACAAACCCGCCTACCACATACACAATCACCGCAATTTTACAACACTAACTTACAGATCTTGGAAGTACCCAACTACACTAACGGCTTCCCCTCGCGCACGCAGCCTATTTACACTACACACTGCACACATTGCTGACACTTACACCTCAACTCAACAACACTGCAAATCTACATTGTATGCTGCAGGAACATCAAAACAGATTGTCAGCTCTTCAGCACATTGCTTGCTGCATGTATTAATTACAAACAGGTAAAGTATAATAATTTAGGATTTCATTAATTAATTAATTAGCATAAAAAAGAAAAATATACACAAAAAAAACCCCAAAAACACCACACTATCGCGAACAACCACAAAGACCTTCACCGCGCGACACAGAAGGAGCGCCAACGGAGCTCATAGGACACAAAGTACAGCAGGGGAGAGCCTTGCAATAAGTGTCAAAAGAAGATCAGCTGGACCTTACAATAAGTGCAAAAGAGCCTATGATAATAAAAAATACACCAACCCAGAGGCTCACAATATGCGCCAAATGCACTCATTGTGGGCCACGCAATGAGCGCCAAAGGCTCTCAGCGCCAGGCTCACAATGAGCGCTGAAGGATCTCAGACCACCAAAACACTTACTCTCTGTGGCAAACAGCATTACCTTCCTTACAATTTTATTGCCGTCATTTTTTGACGGGCAAGTCGCTAGTATATATATAAAACTGAACCCATCCTCCCAGCAACAACCACATCACACCTAAAACTCCTTTTTACCTAGGAATTGTGGTTGCGTGGGATGCATTATCCCACAGGTGTTTTCCAATGAGTAGCCTACTGTTATCTGAGGGCCTCATTCAATTAATGGCCATATGAGATGCGTGGCCGCAAGGACCGGCCGCAGGCTACGTGCCTATTCTATTCCCTTGCTGGCCGAGGGCTCCGGCAGGCTTGCAGCCAGTGCCCTGTTATCCCTTGCGGCCGCCTGCGCAGCAGGAAAGCCTTTGATCTTACACGGCCACAAGAGTTTCGGCGGCAAGAAAGCCAAGGTCGCTATTCAAATGCTACGTGAACCCTTTTGTCAAGGCCGTAATTTGCTAAAACCGACCCGCGAGCACCAAATAAGCACATAAAAAAGCCATCCTGTACTTTGTTGAGACATAAAAGTAATTGTAGGTGTTAGAATTTATAGCACAACATTCCCCAACACTCAAATCAGAAAATCTTTTTTATTGTAATTCATGTCCAATTTCCGTGTCCGAGTCCCACGGGCTTGGAGCATATCAGACCTGCAAAGGCTGCGGGATTAGCCTCTGTCAGGTCCGTAAATGGTAAAATAGACCCACGGGTCGTAAAGGGCTTACTTACAAATCGTAGCATAGAAAAGCCATCCTAACTTTTATTGAAAGTGATGTTTGGTCTTAGAATTAATAGATCAACATTCCCTTACTCTCAAATCTGCAAATAAAGAAATGTAATTTCATGTTCAATTTTCGTGTTCTATCTATCATGCAAGCCCGCAAGGGTTTCAATAACGAGCTACGGGCTTGGAGGTCAATCACCCTGCAAGGCCGCACAGGATTGAATAACGAGCTACGGGCTTGATCATTGAAGTCCGTGGGACTTTGACGGATTTTAAAATCAAAGTATAATTTGGCGATGTGCAAGCTTGAGAGGGTGTTGCTATTAATCCTCATGCCCCCCATTGTGTTCCCCATCATTTACAGAGCTTTACAGTGCTATCTTGAATTAATATTTGCATTTACAGTTTTCCGACTTTGCGGCCTTAAAACAAGATTTACGGGCGCAGGAGAAACGCTTGCGGACGTTTGCATGATTTGCGGTCGTCCGTAAGGGGGATATCCTTGCGGCACCGTCCATTTGAATAGCAGGGTAGCAGTATCGCTACACGGGGCCGTAAGATGGCCGCAAAGGAATTGCAGCATTGCGGCCATTTTTCGTCCGTTAATTGAATGAGGCCCTAAGACTGGGGCTAGTGCTACCATGTAGTAAAGTAGGTGCTTGCCTTAAGGTACACACATAAATGCCTACAGCCTTATTAAATTGGGATTCAGCCAATTGAATAGGGCTGTATATAAGCACAGAGCATATTTTTTTTACAGAAGTTTTTAGTTAGTGAACTTCTATCCAAAGGCAAGGTCTAAACTAACTAAAAACTTCTGTAAAAAAAATGCTAAGTGCTTAAATAGAGCCCTTTTAAATTTACTGAATCGCAATTTAATAAGGCTGATAGTATTTTGTACTAATGAGCCTATAACATGGGCCTATTTAGCTTTTACGCTGTCCTAGGCCCTCACCCCCTCCTTTCATCTTTCTATGTCTCAAATCATAAGTTTATGTAATTTGTATGTATATATATATATATATATATATATATATATATATATAGTGTATGTCAGATAGTATTACACTTACAGGGATAAATATAACTGCATATACAAACTTATTTCAGTGTACTGCACTGCATCTTCAGGGAGCCCACTGCCCTAGGCCTGGGCCCCATGGGTCTCTGAAGATACACACTCCTGGGGCCTCATTCTATTATCGTCCGTAGGAGATGCGGGGCCGCAAGGACCGGCCGCAAGCTATTCTGCTATTCTATTCCCTTCCGGCCGGGGGCTCCGGCAGGCTTGCGGCCGGCGCCTTACTATCCCTTGCGGCCGCTCGCGCCGGAAGAAAGCCTTTGATCTTAAACGTCCGCAAGAGTTTCGGCTGCAAGAAAATCCTGGTTGCTATTCAATTGCTCCGGGAACCCTCTCTGCAAGGCTAAAACCGAGCCGCAGCTTACTTGCAGAAAAAAGGTCCCACTAGCACCAATTAAGCACATTATAAAGCAGGAATAAAGCCATCCTGCACTTTGAGGAGACTATAAAGTGATTGTAGGTGTTAGGAAAAATAGCGCAACATTCCCCTACACTCAAATCCGTAAATATATTTTATTTGAATTTATGTCAAATATCCATGTAAAAAGTCCAGAGGGCTTGGAGCACTTCAGACCCGCCCACGCTGCGGCCGGAAAATAAACAGTTAATGTAATCTCGGATTTGGGCTGATGTGCAAGCTTGAGAGGGGGTTGCTATTAATCCTCATGTCCCCCAATATGATCCCTAGCATTTACAGAGCTTTACAGTGCCGTCTTGAATTTATTTTTGCTTTTAAAGATTTCTGAGCTTACGGCCGGTTGCAAGATATACGGCCGGCCGTAAGAGGAGATCCTTGCGGGGCCGTATAATTGAATTGCAAGATAACGGAACCCCGCAAGGAATCGCAGCCTTGCGGCCGATTTATGGCCGATAATAGAATGAGGCCCCTGGTCTTTACTGTCTACCATTTCTGACCTCCCTTTATATATACATACTAGCGACTTGCCCTTGACGGCATGATATAGCTTGATAAATTGGGTCTCTCCCCCCCCTATCCTGTATCTCTTTCCCCTTCTTCCTCCCCTGTGTCTCTTCCCCCCTTCTTCCTCCCCTGTGTCTCTTCCCCCCTCTTTCCTCCCCTGTGTTCCTCCCATCTCTGTCTCTCCCTTTCCCTCCCCTGTGTCTCCCCTCTCCTGTGTCTCCTTCCCCCTCTCCCTCCCCTGTGTCTCCTCCCCCTCCTCTCCCTCCGCTTTCTCCTTTCCCCCTCCTCTCCCTCCCTTGTGTTTCCATTTCCTTTCCTCTTCCTCCCTTGTGTCTCATCCCCCTACACCTGTGTCTCCATTCCCCCTCTCACCCACCCTTGTGTCTCTGTTACCCCTCTTCTCCCTCCCATGTCTCCTTTACCCCTCCTCTCCCTCTCTTGTGTCTTTTTTGCCCCTTCTCTCCTTCCCTTGCATCTCCTTTCCTTCTCCTCTCCCTCATGTCTCATCCACCCTCTCTCCCTTGTGTCTCCTTTCCCTCCCTTCTTTCCCTCCCTTGTGTCTCCTTTCCTCCCTCCTTCTTTCCCTCATACTCCACACACACTCAGGTGGTCACACAAACAGGGTAAGATCAGACACACAGTCATGGGGTCACATACACAGGGTGGGTACGATCAGACACACACTCAGGTGGAGTCATTGACACACAGCACCACACACAGAGGTTAATTTGGCGTAAAGAAGAGAGCTTTGTGAGCTGTTCAGTACCTACTGCATGGAAGTGAAATCTGGAGCTCTAGCCTCGATCCATCCCTCCCAAAGCAGAGCCTGGGCCCCATGGGTCTTTGCAGATACACACTCCTGGTCTATACTGTCTACCATTTCTGACCTTCCTTTATATATACACACTAGCGACTTGCCCTTGACCGCATGATATAGCTTGATAAATTGGGTCTCTCCCCCCCTTTCCTGTATCTCTTCCTCCCCCCTTTCCCTACCATGTCTCCCCCTCACCCTCCCCTGTGTCTCCTTTCCCCCTCCTCTCCCTCCCTTGTATCTCCTTTTCCTCTTCTCTCCCTCCCCTGTGTCTCCCCTCCCGTGTCTCCATTCCCCCTCTCTCCCTCCCTTGTGTCTCCGTTACCCCTCTTCTCCCTCCCTTGTATCCTTTACCCCTCCCTTGTGTCTTCTTTGTCCCTTCTCTCCTTCCCTTGTGTCTCATTTTCTTCTCCTCTCCCTCATGTCTCATTCCCCCCCCTTTCCCTCCCTTGTATCTCCCCCTCTCTCTTCCTTGTGTCTCCTTTCCCTCCCTTGTATCTCCCCCTCTCTCTTCCTTGTGTCTCCTTTCCCTCCCTTGTGTCTCCTTTCACACAGGGTGGGTACGATCAGACACACACTCAGGGGGAGACAGTGACACACAGCACCACACACAGAGGTTAATTTGGCGTAAAGAAGAGAGCTTTATGAGCTGTTCATTACCTACTGCATGGAAGTGAAATCTGGAGCTCTAGCCTGGATCCATCGTTTCCAAAGCAGAGCCTGAAACATAGTGACAGGGTCTCAGTACTCACTACCTACTCCCCCACTCCTTGACAGCTGAAATATACACAATATGCCAGAGTCCCTACCAAACCCTGCCAGCCTTTCCATCCACCACCTGCTGCCCCCATATCCTGCCATCCTTACCGTACATTACCTACTACACCAGAATCCTATTATACAACACTTGCTACCCGCCATACCTCTGGCATCCATCACCAACAGGTAGGTCCATTCTCTGCAATCCATGTCATACACCACATGCTGCCCCCAATTTCCTGCCATATCTTGGATACACAATATACTGCCCGTATCTCCTTTCCCCCTCTTCCTTTCCCCCCTTTGTGTCTCCTTTCCCCCTCTCCCTCCCCGGTGTCTCCTCCCCCTCCCTTGTGTTTCTGTTCCCCCTCTACTCCCTCCCTTGTGTCTTCTTTGACCCTCCTCTGCTTCCCTTGTGTCTCCTTTCCCTCTCCTCTCCCTTGTGTCTCCTTTCCCCCTCCTCTCCCTCCCTTGTGTCTCCTTCCCCTTTCCCCCTCCCTTGTGTCTCCTTTCCCCCTTCCTTCTTTCCCTCTCTTGTGTCTTTTTTCCCCCTCGTGTCTTCTTTCTCCCTCACCTTCCCGTCGTGCCTCCATCGTGAGCGTAACCCTCTAGGGGTCCTGTCCTCCAGGCCGGAACTACTTTCCTGGATCAAGCTGCTCATTCCATGCTGCATGAGTCGTGCAGGCGGGATGCATTCCTGAGCTACTGGCAGAGTTGGAGCCAGGCATGGGCCTTGGTTGGGGGTGATGGGGGTGATACGAGCCCGGCATTGCAGCCCCTGTCGCAGGAGTTTGGTAACTCTGCGGTGTGTCTGCATCTAAGTCCCATGGGCCTCGTGATGAGCGCCTGCGGTGCTCAGCTCTACCCCTGAAATGAGCGCCTTTGGAGCTCATTGCAGCTAAGTCCCGCGTGCCTCCACCCCTGCAACTGCGTCCCTCGCTTCGCGAGGCTGGCAATGGGACGACAAATTGCAGTATAACAACTATATTAGTGATACTGCAGAGTAGACATTCTCCTGCTCTTCCCCCATACATATATTGCACATTCCTCATGCATGTTCTTGAACATTTATTGGGTTATATATCTTCTTATGGTCTTCTAAACTCTTAGCCCCAAAGTGACAAATACATTGTTGCCCTGACTTTGTCATGATTGCAGATAATAGTCAGTAAATTAAAGGCTTTGTTGATTTATTTTTATGTTCCCATTACCCAGTATATATCTTCAGAGAGCACACTGTAAATATGTGCCTACTGTGCAATAAGAAAATATATGTTTCAAAACGTTCAATCTAAGAGCATAATTAAGTAGGGAAAAGGTAATTAAGCTAGTTTTTAATGAAAATAAATACAGTTTGATAATTCTGCTGCAATCATAATAGGTTGGTAAAGGTTGTGTGTATGAGAGGGGCAGTAACATTTCTGGAGAGCAATGATTGTATTCCCTGATGCAAGCAGCCTATGAGGTTATGGGGTGTTCTGTCAGTTTCACTCGGAAGGCCTTGTTCCTTCTTGCACCTATATTCATGCACCTATGAATAAAGAAACATATCATCATGATTCAGCCCACAGGAAGTGGTGCAACAAACACAAAATGAGTACCTTTATGCATAAACAAAGTCTTCAAAAATTCTAAAATGGTTTACACAGCTGCAAATGGAGTTTGTTACAAAGTTCACAAACAAGTGTCTTTTTTCTTTATTTACAATGGTCCTTTAAGAGTAAATGCTGCCATCTAGTGGTATGATTCAGTAATGCAAACTACATTGGTCTTCTACTGCTAGTGAGGGCATGATATGGTTTCCTGCTGTCATCTTGTGGTGTAGTTTAGTAATGCAGTTATAGCTACAATTACATATTCTCCAATAAAACACTGCAATTGATTAGCATTCAAGCATGGAGCATATTATCACAGAAGGTAGCTCTTAAACAAAAAATCACTACTGTCCTTAATAAAAACTGATAGCAACAAGCATGTTTTTGCATTTAATACTATCTACAAGGATATATATATATATATATATATATATATATATATATATATATATATATATATACTAGCGACTTGCCCGTCAACAATGACGGGTTTAAAATTGTAAGGCTAGCAATGCTGTTTGCCACACAATGTGAGGCTTTTGCTCCTCTGAGCTCCTTCAGCGCTCATCGCGAGCCCCTGGCGTAGCGAGGCGAGCCGTTAAGGCACTAAAACTCGCAGCACAGCACTTAGGTGATATGTGCCAAAGGCGCTCATCGCCTGCGAGCCTCGCATAGCGAGGCGAGCCGTTAAGGCACTAACATGTACAACAATTGGGCAATGAGTGCCGAAGGTGCTCATTGCCTGACTTTTTAATTGCCATTCGCCCAATTGAATAGGGCTCTATATAAGCACATAACATCTTTTTTTAAAATAAGTTTTTCGTTAGTGAAGACCTTCCTTTTGCATAGAAGTCCACTAACTAAACACCTCTGTAAAAATAATATCCTATGTGCTTATCTAGGGCCATATTCAATTGCCCGAATCCAAATTTAATAAGGCTGTTAGGCGCGGGACTTAGAATAAAAAATAAAATACTATACACAGGACTTAGAAAAAAAAATAAGAGGTAGGAAAAATATGAAGTTAATGACCGAACCATGAAAACCAAAATACACAAAAAACAAAAAACATCACACACAGCACGGGGGAACAGCCAGGACGTCTGTAAGTGAGGTGAAACACAAATTTAAGTAGATTTGAAAGAGTTTCGGCACCCAAAAATTGTCTAAGCAAGAAAAAAAATGGTGGCCCCAAAAAATTAAAATGAGGCTACACGACCCTGGACAGCGCAACACACCGCCAAGCGCGTACCACTTTCACACAGGAACATACAAGGGACAAAATAAACTACTGCAAAGGATGCAAAATACTCGCAAACCGCGTAGCACATACACAAACGACACTACTTTACATTCCGAACTTGCACATCACAACATTACGCATCTACAGTACCGCTTTATAGAAATAAACCAACAGTTTACCCTTGTGCACACAGCCTACTTCTGATGCACAGTTGGGACATTCATAAAAATATCCCCACAAGCCAGCAACAGTCCAACTGGACATTATATGCTGTGGGAAAATGAAAAAAAAGATTGTTAGCTCTTCAGCCTATTGATTGATGGATATATTAATTACAAATAGGTAAAGTATATTAATTAAACTAATTAAGTAAGGTCTGGAGTATAGAGTACATGGTGTGCCAGACAGACATTGTTATTATTATTATTATTTTTCAAATTGATCACATACATATTATACAGTACTTAGAGATAAGATAAAAACATACATCAAAACTTGCATCAACAAATACAGTTTGCAATTAGATTGAAGCGTGCAGTATATATAGACATATTGAGTGAGTTTAAGTATTGATCGCACATATTCCAACAAATATTATTCTTAATCTGTCTATTAGGATTCAACTCTATGATATCCTTTTCAATCTGTCTTTTTCTAATCACTCTATCTTTTACTTTCCCCCAACTGAGGAGATTACTCTTTTTCCAATAAAAATAAATAATCAATTTAGTAGTCATTAGAATTTGAATGGTTATACATTTTGTTTTATAATTACCGGTAATTTTGTCTGGAAATATGTGAAATAATACCAACTGCGCAACTAAGGGTATATCACATTTTGTAATTTTAGACACCTGTTCTAGGCAATAAAGACCAAAACATTTGAATACATTTACATTCCCACCACATATGCAAAAAGGATCCCACTTCTGCTTCACATCTCCAACAACTATTTGTACATTTTTCAGAATTTATATTACTAGTACCTTCTTTGCATAACCTTAAAATAAGCTTCTCTTAAGTTTTACTCACATTTTATTACTTATGCTGTGAGATCAAAGGCTTTATACCAAACATTGATTTTTTTTAAATCCCTCTCCCACCCAATTATTTTTTAAGTCTTTTTTTTACTTCTTTCATTAGCCTCAAAATGTTCTTATAGGTGAGGAGGCATAACATTTGACATTTTTTAATGGGTCTAATTAACAATTTATCATTTAAGTTTGACAGTAATGAAATGAAACAATTGTATTCTAACCATTTTCCATTAGGTAGTCCATTTTCCCTTCTCAATGTTTCAAATGATTTTAAGCGACAGTCCGAAAATAAATCTATTAATCTTTTGATGTTCCATGTCTCCTAATTGATTTTATTTAACATTAAATAACTATCATTTCATACTGAAATAGGTGTAAGCCGAGAGGTAAAGGGTACTAACCCCCATTTACTGTTACATTTATACCATGTTTTCAACCCAGGGAAAACCACAAGTGGTAGTTCTTTAAAAAAAAAATAGTCTAATTCTTTATTCCATATTGCATTCTCTTCCAGAGCTTTTTTGGGGATTCCATTTTGTTAAGTTTTAAGGTAATGATAGCCTCTTCAGCATCCTTCATTGTTAAATCTCTTTCCTTTAGTTTTGGAAGTTTAAGTTGAACTAAAAATGGTTTTATTTTAATTCTAGTTGGTTTAGTTTATAATGAATTATCGTTAAGATTGTATAAGGATATATAGAATCTAAAGAAAATCTCTCTTATTTATTTTGGTTTAAAGTGTTCTATACCCCCTTATGATCCTTTAGTTTATTTATTCTTTTATACATATTTTTTCTTGAGCATATTCACATTCACCTACCTTAGGCCCAAAATAATAATGTCTTTGATGCAGCATCTATCGTGCAAGTATTTATTTGATCTTTCTAAATCATTTAATTTAATATATAATTGCCTCAAAGATAGGCCTTTTTTCCTGTGCATTGACCATAAGAATTCCTTGTGAGACTTCCAAATTATTGATTTAGAAATATTAGAGATTTCATTAATCTTAAAGAACTCAATTATTGTATTCTTTAAAGATTCTCTATTGTTTGCTGTTTTAAAAAGGGTCATGTCTATGTTACTTCTGGATTTATGTTGTGATTGTTGAGTTTTATTTATATGCATTTTAATCACAAAGAGATCGGACCAAAGTATTGGACCAATTTCAGATATAATTTCTAGCATTTGTCGATCTCATAGAAAGTAATCTATTTTTGGTGTCTGTGTGAAAAGAAGGTATAGTCTCTTTTTTTGGGATGATAGATTCCCCATGCATCATATATACCAGCATTTTTGTTCAAAAAATGACGGTCAATAAAATTTGAAGCCATGGTAATGCTGTTTGGCACACAATGTTAAGCTTTTTATACTCTAAGGACCTTAGGCGCTCATTGCGAGCCTCTCCTTGCGTGTCCTTTGCCTCCTCTCTCTATTTTTTCAAATACTAATGAATGAATTAGTTGAATAATAAATTAATATAGTTTACCTTTTTCTAATTAATATATGTAACAATCAATAGCCTGAAGAGGTAACAATCTCTTTTTATTGTCCTGCAGCATATCATGTCCAGTTGGACTGTTGCTGGCCAAAGAGATAGTTTTATGAATGTCCCAACTGCGCATTAGAAATAGGCTGCGTGAGTGAGGGCAAACCGTTGGTTTATTTGTGTAAAGCGCTACTTTAAATGCGTAATGTTGTTAGGGGCAAGTTAGGGTTGTAAAATAGAGTTGTTTGTCTATGTGCTACGCGGTTCGCGAGCATTTGCCGTCCTTTGTAAGAGTGTATTTTGTACCTCGCATGTTCCTGGCTGAAAGTGGTATGCGGTTGCCAGTGTTTTGCGTGGTCCAGGGTCGTGTAGCTTCAGTATCATTTTTTTGGGCCGCCGTTTTTTTCTCGCTTAGCCGACTTTCCAGTGGTGAAACTCGGCAAAATCGACTTAAATTCGCGTTCCACCTCTTTCCCAAACGTCCTGGCTGTTCCCCCGTGCTGTGTGTGATGTTTTTGTTGTATTTTTTTATTATTTAGTGTGTGTTTCGTGTTTTTTGCTTTGCGCGGTTCGTTAACTTCGTATTTTTCCTATCTCGTAAAAAATGTTTCTAAGTCCCGCGTCTCCTAATTTTTTTTTTCTAAGTACTGCGTTCGTCAACTACAGCTTAAGGCGATCCTGTGTTTCCTATGTGTTTGGAGGCGTGTTTCGTTGCCTCCACTGCTCACCTCGCTATGCCTCACTATGCGAGGCGCTCATCGACTAAGTGATCCAAATTAACGGCTTGCTTCGCTATGCGAGGCTCCCAGGCGATGAGCGCCGGTCGTACGCACCATGCAAAGCATGACGACGTCTCGTAGTTCAACAATTATAATATGTGATATTCAAATCAGTTTAATTTTTTTTTGCTAATGTAGAAGAAAAAAGGGGAGAAAAAAGGTCCAATAGGACTTTTTTAGAGTTAAGAACAGGAGGGGTAAGAAGAAAAAGTCAAAATACATACAAGCGTCAGAAAAGAACACGCAAAACTTAGATTCCCTACAAATTTTCAATCTCTCAAAAAGTACCCTATCAAATGAACATCTTTCAATACTTAAAAAGGGTTTCAATTTCTCCCCCACAGAAAATTCCAATCTCTTTGAATGGGTAAAATACATTAACATGTTTGCCAGAAAACTGGCTTTGAAATTTTTTTATTCTAAAAGAAGTGATGCAAATTCACTAGAACCTACTAATTCCAAAGTCCTTAGAGACCTTGAAAGTTTACTAGCAGAAAATGAGGATTTTCAATCCCAAGGTCCATCCTCCTCTTTTAAACCAAAAAGCAAATACACCCCACATTTAAGTATCAGTCCTAATATTGAACTCTTTTTGAATAATGTTACCAGGGATATGGAAAAATTATCACATACTCTAAATGTTCCTTTCAATCTAATGAATAAAGAGAAAATAGCTTTAAAACAACTACAAAACAATCGTGATATAGTCATAAAGAATTTTGATAAAAGGTTGAAACATACTGATTCAACATAAAAGTGACTATGTCTTGGAGTGTGAGAGACTCCTAAAAGATAAAGAAAAGCTACAAAAGACTAGAAAAAGACCCTACAGATGACTTTAAGGAGGAATTAAATGATATCCTAAATCTAGGCCTACTAACTAAAGTCATCAACAAATCAGAACTTAATTTCCTGACAAATACCTATCCCAGAATACCCACATTTTACTGCATTCCTAAGATACATAAGAACCCTAAAAAAACACCAGGCAGACCGATAGTGTCAGGCATTGAACGCTTAACTGAAAACTCAAGCAAATATGTAGATTTCATCCTACGTGACTTTGTTGTCACTCTGGCCTCCTATGTCAAAGACACTAAAGATGTGTTATTAAAATTACATGACATCTCGGTCAACAGTAATGCATTACTGGTATCATTAGATGTTGAAGCACTATACACAAGTATCCAACATGAAAGAGGTATCAATGCGGTTCAATATTTTTTATCTAAGAGTGGTACATACTATAACAACCACAATGAATTCCTGACAAAATTATTGGAGTTTATTTTAACTCATAATTACTTTGTTTTCCTCAATAAATTCTTCCAACAGATTTCTGGAACAGCTATGGGCACAGCATGTGCCCCAACCTACGCAAATCTATATTTGGGCTGGTGGGAGGAAACCATAGTATTCATCGATGAAATGGATAAGTATACCCAATACATTGAACTATGGGTACGTTTTATCGACAATATTTTACTAGTTTGGAATGGTAATTCTAAACAATTGGAATAATTAATTGATGTACTTAATAGGAATGACATGGGACTATTTTTGACACCAGAAATTAGTAAATCAAGTATTACTTTTTTGGATTTAAGAATAAGTAAACAAGAGGATGGCAAATTACAGACCACAACTTACAGAAAACCCACAGCCACAAACTGTTTATTGCAAGCCAACAGTAGCCATCCCAAAGCGTTGGTCTCAGGAATACCTGTGGGACAATACTTAAGAATAAGAAGAAACTGTTGAAGTCCCACAGATTTTGAAATAGAGGCCAAAGAACTCAAACATCGATTTAAAGAAAGGGGTTATAATAACAAAACCCTTACAAAGGCATATCAGAGAGCGAGAGATGTCAACAGAGACTCACTATTAATGGGGGGAAAAAAAAATCCAATGATGTAGTGAGATGTATTGGCACCTATAATGGAAAATGGCATGACATCAAAAGAATATTCAATAACCACTGGAAGATATTGCTTGATGATGAAGATTTAAGACCTTTTCTAAGTAATCAGGCCCAGATCACCAGTAGGCACCCTACGAATTTAAGAGACATGCTCTCTAAAAGTCATTTAGAAATTCATAAAAGAAAAAATTGGTTGAATACCACAAAAGGATGTTTTAAATGCCTATCATGTAAGGCGTGCAAATATGTAAACACTACTAAAACTTTTCTTTCTAGAGATGGCAATACACATTTTCAAATTAAACAACTGTTGACTTGTAAGTCAATAGGGGTTATTTACCTCATGCTTTGCAAATGTGGCATGACGGTATGTGGGTAAAACTTGTAGAGAATTTAGACGTAGAGTTCTAGAACATGTTTATAGCATAACCAGAGAATATGACACCCCCGTAGCTAACCATGTTAATTTGAAACACAATGGGGATTTGAGTGTTATCTCTTTTATAGCTATAGACAATGTTCAACACACTATAAGAAGAGGTAATATTGATAAAGAATTGTTGAAAAAAGAGGCCCAATGGATATACACTAGTGATGTCGCGAACATCAAATTTTCGGTTCGCGAACAGCGGACTCGAACTTCCATCAAATGTTCGCGAACGGGCGAACCCGGCGAACCGCCATAGACTTCAATGGGCAGGCGAATTTCAAAACCCACAGGGACTCTTTCTGGCCACAATAGTGATGGGAAAGTTGTTTCAAGGGGACTAACACCTGGACTGTAGCATGCCGGAGGGGGATCCATGGCAAAACTTCCACGGAAAATTACATAGTTGATGCAGAGTCTGGTTTTAAGCCATAAAGGGCATAAATCACCTAACATTCCTTTATTGTTTGGAATAACATGCTTTAAAACATCAGGTATGATGTTGTATCGATCAGGTAGTGTAAGGGTTACACCCGCTTCACAGTACCAGACCAATCTCCCCGTTTAATACACCGCAAACAACCGCAAACAGTCCCTTTGCACAACCGCAAACTCCCCATTTGCACAAGGTTGGATACCAAGCTAGCCATGTCCCATTCCTTGTCCTCACTGATGTCATTGAAGGTCTCTTCCTCCACCCAGCCACCAAGGGTCCCCGAAAGGTGACAACAAGCCCCCTGGGACGCCTGCTGTGTTTGGTCTTCCACCTCCTCAAAGCCACCTATCGGTTTAATCCCTGTTACATCTACTATCAGGGGACGTGTATATGGCATGGATTTTTGGAAGCGGGAGATGGAAAAAGATGCTTGGTTGGTCCTCCCACTTCAATTTTGGGGCACTGCGCGTGCAATCTAAGGTGCCACCAGATATGAGTGTCACTGTGCACTGGCAAAAGTTGGCAGAGTAGATGCAATAGGCTTCACACACACGCCTGTAGGCAGGCAATTGCTATTCAATCTATTACAGTCAAAAAAGTGTTGTTTTATGTCACTGACCACAATATAAGCTGTGAGCCTGACACAGGCAGGCAACTGAAATTAGATTACAGGAAAAAAATGGTTGTTTTCAATGTATGTTACACCACCAGGTATGAGTAGTGAAAATAGATTATTACATTTTAAATTATAAAAATATTCCCTTGGTTTTAATCTCCTGTGTTTCCATGGTAACCCCATGCTTTAAATAGGCCTCTAGGTAACCCCTGATGAAATTGTTGAGAAACGTACGTCGGGTTGTACGTGACGTTACGTAACACGCCGCAACGCTTACCTATGACGTCAGCAATAGGTGCATAGGCAGCGTTCGCGGTCTAGGGAGCTCTGATAGCGTGTGTCTCTGAATGGACACACAAACTGCCAAATTAAGGCCTGTAGTCGACCCAAGATTACCTTAGACTTTTTTTTTAGAGTATTGGACTCAATTAAGACAAATAAGGCATCTTGGACCTTGCTTAATATCAGCTCCGTTATTTTCAATATTAAGTGGATTTTTAAAAAAAATCATTATTAAGACTTTGTGATAACACTTGCATTAGCAGTTGGTATCCTAGAATCCACCTTCACATTCTCCCTTTTTTGAGTGATTTCCCTATTCCCTATTTTTAGGGTTCTATAAGGGTCATATATATATTTAATATTTATCATACTTTCTACTGTGTGATTCAATCTAGGTGTTTTTTTGCACTAAGCACTATTCACTTTACTGTTTATATACTATCAATTATTTATTTCAAATTTTTATAAGCACACAGCACTTTATATAAGAATCAGTTTACAAAAGAATCACACACTATATTGTGATTTCCTGGGATCATTTATCCGAGTGCCTGAGCAAGCACATTGAGTCTACTGTATTCCACTTTTATATCAATTTGACGTCACGTACCTTTATCAAGATTTTAACTTTACATATTTTTAAATACATCATTAAATGTTAAGTTTTAAACAATTAATCTACCTCTATTTTGTCAATAGGCCTAGGGTGTGCTCTGTTGCTGTAAGGGATATTCAGCATTCTTTTTGAACCTATTATACCGTATTGTTATTGCAGTAGCACCCCATTAACCCAAGTCCTGGTCATTTACACTTGAGCCACCCATCTTTTGTTATTTCTAACTAGAAGAAAAATCCCCCTGAAAATAAGGACCAAGGGAAAGAGGAGTCATGGGGAAGGGGGATGAAAAACTTACTGTGTAATGTCTATTTCTAAAGTACCATTGTGATATATCCTTTGAGATGTTCCACCTCTGGTTTGAATTGAATTGTTATTTAAAGGGATATGTACATTTCCTGGATTATGAATGCATCTGATAGAGGAGAATTAATAATATATGAAAAAAAATGCATAAAAAATACCAAATAAACATTTAAACACTTACCCTGAAGTTAGCGAAATCTATTGTAATTTCTGACAGTTTAAAATTAAGATTAACACCCCCTCCATAATTTGTTTTGGCCAATCTGGTTAGATGAAAGATTTGAGACATAGCACAATGTTAGTTGCTATAGCACAGCACACAGAATAGACAGGAAGCAGGGATGAGTCATATCCCAGCAGTGACTGGGAGACTGACAACACTGCTCTACTATTGGCTGAGCAAGGTAAATAGGGGGTTAAAATTGCTCCCCATATGCTGCATACATATAGGCTGCTTTTTGCCTATAGAGTGCAGAAATGCACTCACTAAGATATCCCTTTAATATATATTAACTAGCTACTTGCCCGTCAAAAATGACGAGATTAAAATTGTAAGGTTGGCAATGCTGTTTGCCACACAATGTGAGTTTTTTCTCCTCTGAGCACCTTCGGCGCTCAAGGCGAGCCTCTCCCCCATGTACATCAACTTTCCTGCTTTGCACTGATCACCTTTGGTGCTCATCGCGAGCCCCACGCTGAGCACCTTTGGCCCTCATCGCGGGGCTCGCAACGAGCGCCTTGGGCTACAGTAGCTGCATCATAGCCTTTGTAAATATATTTGTAGACATATTTAACGGATTTTATAGAAGTGCAAGCTTCCACATTAATGTGTACATTATACTTCATGAGAAAATGTGGATTGTATGGTACCACATATCTGTTGTTTGCCTTTTTTCCATGTATAATGGCATTTTGGCCTTCTCTTCTTCTATATAATGGATAGCCATCACAATTAGCATAAGTTTTGTCTCTATAATCTTTTGGAAATCCTTTAGTGCATTTTTTATTTTCCATACATGGTGATTGTGGATTAATATCTCCACATGGTCCATGAATCATGCGATGAATTACAATCTCATATAGTCTACCATGTATTTCTGGATCTGGTAGTTCAGCAATAATCACTGAATCCACTTTGTCACCAGTATCCAATGTATCTTTCTCTTGAAGGATTATAATAATATGTGCATGTGGAAGGCCTCTTTTTTGAAATTCTATAGTATAAGCATAAGCCAGACATTTGCCAAATAACTGAGTTATGGTTATGTCACATATTAATTCAGTTAATTTGATTTTGAAGACTTAGCAGATTCTGTACAATCTCTGGCCATTGTGGATTACATGAAAATGTAATAAAAAATCTGGTTTTCCAAATTTAGTTACAACAGCCATGGCATCATTGTATCTTTCTCGCATATTGCGAGGAGATCCTTCGAAAGAAGAAGGTAAAATGATGGCTTTGCCAGCTGGCAGCTCTCTGTTTGTAGCCACCTCAGTGACATAATCCATCAGTCCACAATACTGTTCTACACGTAATTTATCTTGTTGATATTTTATGAAATGTAAATTATTTGCCTCAACTTGCAAATATGAATCAATGATCCATTGTTGTGTCAGTTTTCAACCACATAAAATGGGATTAAATCCATCTTGAATGGCAGTTCGAGACACTTTAAATTAAGCATGGAAATATTATTTCTGACATGTACTTTAGAATTTGGGTAACTGTCAAGTGTTAATTTGGGTTGCCATCCTACTTCCCCATTGGGGGAAAAAATGGGATATGTCATCGGATCTAAATTAGTACTTAAGATACTTATGTTGATGTAAGGTTGCTCCTAATTTCTGGGATATATTCTAATATCCCTTTGAAATGGTGGTTCTCCCTCATCATTTTGAAAGACCATTGCAACCTCATTTGATGTTGGTAAATTGTAACAGCGTTTATCAGTATGGCGATCTCTTTTAAGAACCATATTGACTTTTGGGATTGGCAATTGATGTAGTTCTGCATGAATTATTTGTTCTTTTTCTATTTCTGACAATTTTTTATAAGCTTGAGTGTAGGGGTTATTGGCCATAATTTTATCAAGCTCTATAAAAACATTGGGTAAGCATTTTTTATTTTCTGGAAGCTGCATACGTTGTTCAACAGCTTCCATTGTATCTACGACATATAGTTGAGCACTTTTTCTTTGCTCCCCTTCTTCTGGATGTAAATGAAAAGTACAATGGTAAATTTGTCCTTGTGCTTTGAAACAGTAAGGGCCATGTCCTGGCACATTAGCAGCCTATGTTGCACCCATAGATGCAAAGGATATGGCACTATTATACAATCTTATATTTGTTTTGAAAGTTTGGTAACTAGGGAAAGTAGGCTCAGTCATAATGCTTAAATATGTTGGGTAGTGTTTTCTTTGTGGAAGTCTTACCTAGCCTTTTTGACAGCAACTAATGAACTCGGCATCTCTGGGTCTTTCCTGTTGGAAATGATAAGCCAGACAAAACTGACAGACAATATTCATAATAACAAAATTATGAACCTCTACTGTTAAAGATTTAAGTAAAGAACAATTCTGAAAACATATATCAATATGACTCTCTAAATCATCACAAGATTTCTTATCAGATTGTTCAGGAACATTTTCTAAATGCTTTTGTTTTTTAGTTGCCCAATTGGGCTTGGGTGTTATTTTGTCAGCCGCTAGTCTTTTGCTTGCGATCCTCTACTGTTCTTTGTGTCGTTGCATTTCCTTTTGCTCCGGTGTCTGTTGATCTGCCCATGTTTTTTAAACTTGTCTAGTTTGACGTCTTTCCTTTTCCTCTTTGTTTTCAGTATCTGCCATATTAATCTGTAAATAAAAGTAGTAGTACATTAGTACATTTACTCCTTTTATTTATTTTTTGCTTCAAGGAACATTTTGTTATTTTGTTTTGTTATTTTTGTTATTTTCTCTCCTATCCTGTTTTGTGTGCACCAGTGTTTGCATTATGGGGTTGGATTTAGCAGATTAGTTAGGTTGCAGTCTTTTTTGTGAAAGGCGCACAGCAAACATGATAGGTCCTTCTATTTTGTATATGTTAACAGCATTTCTTGTGTTATCCTGTTTTGTGTGTGGCAGTGTTGCAATTATGGGCTTAGTTGTGTGCTACTGTTGTCATTAGGGGTTTAGGGTATGGAGTTGTGCTTAGAGGGTTGCAAACCTAAAAAAAGTATATATCCTTCCATTTTGTATATGTCAAAAGCATTGTCCTTTTCTGTTTTATGTGCACCACTATTGGCATTAGGGGTTAAGGTACCCCCCTTTTTTTTGGTATACTGTTGTGCATGCAGCAATGTTGTCATTAGGGGTTTAGGGTTATGGCTCAGAGTGTTAGTTAGGTTGCAGTACGTTTCTACAAAGGCAGACACAAAACAGGATAGGTCCTTCCATTTTATATGTGTAAACAACAGTACTTTATATATTTTTTTTGTAACTTGTAATACTGTACCTCTTGTCCTCAATGTGTTGTGTATAAATTCCTGTAGAGATTATGAGACTCTTCAGGCAGTGTCTGTTGAGAGTTACAGAGAGATGCAAATGTTAAAATAACATTTAAATAAATTTGTTTTTGTACTAAGACCATACAAAACAGGATATATACTTCTATTTTGTATGTATTTAGAGAGGTTTAGGTTATGGGGTCAGGCTTAGACAGTGGTGCATACAAAAAAGGATAGATCCTTCCATTTATTATGTTTTAAGAACATTTGTTGTAGTATACTGTTTTGTGTGCGCCACTGTTGGCATTATAGGTTTAGGTTATAGGGTTAGGCTTAGAGGTTGGTGCACACAAAACAGGATATATTCTTCCATTTTATATCTGTTAACAACATTTGTTGTTGTATCCTGTTTTGTGTGCCCCACTGTTGGCATTAGGGGCTTAGGGTACATTTTTTGTGTGTGCTATCTTCTTTTGTGTGTGGCACTGTTGGCATTAGGGATGTAGGTTATGGGGTTAGGCTCAGACCATATATATATATATATATATATATTTTGGTTATTATTAATTAATTAATTAAAAATTCATTAATTATAGCTTACCTATTTGCTGTAATTTGCAGGTTTTAAACTTCTAAAGTGATAATGAAGTTCTCTTTGTACCTGTCTCTCTCTCTCTCTGTACCTGTCTCTCTCACTCTGTACCTCTCTCCCTTCCTCTCTCTCTCACTTTGCTGTCTTTCTCTGAAATGCAAATGGACGCCAGCTTCTGTTAAGGTCAGGTTTTAGGCCCCGCCCCCTTGATGACATCGGCGCTAGAAACATTTTTTGCTGCTCACAACTATATATGTGCGAATCGTCCGTCAAAAAATTACGGCAATAAAATTGTAAGCCAGGCAATGCTGTTTGCCACACAATGTAAGGCTTTTGGTCCTCTGAGTACCTTCGGCGCTCATTGCGAGCCTCGCGCTGAGTTATTAATTTTTAATATATGGTAAAACTAAGAAAATTAGGTCCTTTCCATTTATGATTTCTCCAGCACACCGCCAGCACTGGCGGCAACAGTGGTGGTGAGCATCTGTTAGGGATCTCTGACAAGATTTTGTTGCCAATGTCATAGCTTTACGGTAAGGATTAGGGTAAGGGGTTAGGGTAAGGGTAATGGTTTAAACTTGGAAATAGTGTACGATTTCAGCAGTGCCTACAAATTGTGCACACTTTTGGCAGCGCCATCTAGCAGCAGTTGCTCCGCTGCCATTGCTAGCGTACTCACAACAGGAAAGATCCAAAAAATTATTTTTCAAGCAATTATACCAGTTTTGCCTTTAATATCCACAGAAACCACACAGATCTTATTTGCATCCAAAGTCCTGAAGTGCATGATTCAAGTGTATCTCACAGAATGTGCCAATCATTATCAAACACCATTGGGAAAATAGAGCAAATAGTAGCACACATCCATATAAATGTTAATTATTGGCTGTGTATTTTTTTTACATTCTAAAATATTTTTGCATTTATAAGTTTAGTTCTACAAAACAGTAGATTTTAAAAACATAGGCACTGTCACGCTTTAATCCTGACCTGTCTAGAGTTTTGTAAGTATATTGCTGGGAATTGCTCTCTTAAAAGGGACATAGAGGGTTCCCTGTTCAAATAAACTACCTAAATGTTTATTTGCATATCTAAACATAATTTTGTTTAGTGCTTAAAAACTGTTTTTTACGTACTGAAACCTTCCAAATAGTCCCTACAAAGGTCCACCCCATGTAACTAGTCAGACTGTCTCAGCAGCGTGCTTCTAAATTGCTGCTGAGACAGTCGTGATTGGCTTGTAGATCTAGTACCAATAGAAACATTTGCTTGAGTTACGTGGGTCCTTTCCTTTTATGTCTGTGCCAGTACAGGCAATAGCACTGGTGGTGAGCATCCGCTACCAAAATTTTGCTGCCGATTATCATAGCTTTAGGGTTAGGGGGTAAGGATAAAGGTTTAAGCTTGGAAATGGTATATGATCTGAGCAGCGCTTGCAAACTGTGCACAATTTTGGCAGCGTCATATAGCAGCTCCTTGCTGCAACTGCTGCTGCCACAGTCATAATAGGAAAGATCTGTTACATGGGGTGTACCTTTGTAGGGACTATTTGAAATGTTTCAATGAGAAAAACAGAGCTTTTAAGCACTTAACAAAATTATGTTTAGATATACAAGTAAACACTTAGTCTATTTTAATATCAAAGACAGGGAATCTTCAATGTCCCTTTAAGATTATACCCACCCAATGTTTAAGAGATCTAATAGATTCCCTAATTATGATCAGTGAGGTGGTTCTTGGATCCAAATGAACATAATATTAATACAAAAAAAGTAGTTCAGACGTCTATAGATACACAATATTGTTTCGATTATACAAAAGTTCCTGAGTAGGAATCTGAGCAGTACTGAGGAAAAACATGATGTTGGAAATCAGGAAACAAATCTCTAAATTACCCTGCTACAAGTTTTAAAATAAACATTTTGGAGCTTTCCTGTTTCACGCACGACTTTGTTCAATTTGTGTTGGATTTAGAAGTTAGGGTAGTGGCAGATGATAGGCATTACATAATAAAATAGTGGTGAGTACAGTGTGCCACTACTTTACTATGTATAGTTTATCATTAGCTGCAGTGGAGGCAAGTGGCCGGTAGATGGTGCTGCGGTCATTTTGCAGAGATGCCGATATTTCAGAAAACTTGTAACCATAGAAGGTTACCCTAACCCTCAAACTAACCCTAACAGTTTACCTAACCCTAACTCGGTTGGTCGCAGCCACTGGTGGCAAATTTGAAAAGGGAAAGGACCTCATCAGCCACTACCCTAACCCTAAGAAACTGAACAAAGTCTTGGTGAGCCGCTGGCAGGGACAAAACAGGAAAGCTCCAACTTTTTTAATGAAGTGATTTGGTTTTCTAAAAAAAATGCTGTTTAGCTCTTGTTAATAAGGCAATTGAATGAGGCCCACAGTATTTATTTCTAATCTATTTTCCCATTGTTAACTCCATCACTTCCAATGAGCATAAGATAACATTGCCTCAGTACTAATTCACTTTTTTGTCTTACACTTGGTCTCTGTACTTGCAGTCTTATACAAGTCTACATACAGTTCATTACAATACACGCTCCAAATCATGAACTAGGGGCAAGACTAGTAATCACAGGTAGAGCTGTACCTGGAGCCCACCTGTACATAGTCTTTTTCTACACTTGGGCGGGGCTAACAATGGGCGGAGCTAACAAAGACATGTCAATCCTTTTATTGGCTGTAGAGCGCTTAGGCAATTTCCTCTATAGACAGCGCGGCATCATGGGATTGTAGTCTTCTTTTGAAGTGAGCGTTACTGCAGCTGAAGCAGTAGAACTACAATTCCCAGCAGTAGTTGGGCTCCTTTGGTTGCTGTGATCCTCCTCCATATATCCGTTGACACCAATCTATTCTGCAGTAGAGGTAAGGTTTGATGTGATATTGAGTGGTTGTATATGGACATTGTATCTGTGTATGTGCAGCAGTTCTGCCCTGTGCTCAGCTCTCATTGGTTTCATTGTTATTTGATACACATGGTTCGATCTCTGCCCATTCAGTGCAGGTCATCATTGAGCTATGTGCAGATATCTCCATGGTGCTTATATCAATTATTGGCATGTGATTAATAAAATGCAGGTTACATGTTAACTGCTAGCTATTTGTATACTGCTGGAGCATGAGGAATCAAAGGTTATATTGGGTTATGTGTGGCATGTGATGTTATATGGTAGGGCAGGGAGACTGGCATTATTGCTGTCAGGGAGACTGGCATTATCGCTGTCAGGGAGAGTGGCATTATCGCTGTCAGGGAGAGTGGCATTATCGCTGTCAGGGAGACTGGCATTATCGCTGTCAGGGAGACTGGCATTATCGCTGTCAGGGAGAGTGGCATTATCGCTGTCAGGGAGAGTGGCATTATCGCTGTCAGGGAGAGTGGCATTATCGCTGTCAGGGAGAGTGGCATTATCGCTGTCAGGGAGAGTGGCATTATCGCTGTCAGGGAGACTGGCATTATCGCTGCCAGGGAGACTGGCAGTATCGCTGTCAGGGAGACTGGCATTACAAAATGTAGAGTGGTGTAAACTCCCTCAGAGAAACTGGCATTGTCAGTCTGAGGTAGAATTGTGTTATCACCATCAGGGAGATTGGCATAGTGACTGGTATAATCACCATCAGGTACACTAGCATAATGACTATTAGACAGACTCTTCAGCTTGGCACTGTCAAAACCGTTGTATTAATTACGATATGTAGTCTGATGGTTTCAAACATTTATGCTAAGTTCTAGATCGAAGCCCTAAGATTGTGAGAGGCATTGATATAGAGACCACCTCACAGTGCCAACTGGCATAATGATAGCCAGAGTGTTAATTGTAGCAAAGCTGTAAATAATTAATCTGTAAAAGTACAGGGCAATTCTTCATAAATGAAGAAAACTAATAAAGATCTTATTATATGAACTGTATTTGTTTTATGCCACATTATATAGTTTTCTGTTTGTTTGAAATGCTGTTATCTAAGAAATGAGTCACCAAAGAGTGACATTTCTGCATATCTTGCAAGTTAAGCAAATACTTTTTACTATCTTTGGGTCTTGATTACTGATCAAAATGAACTGAAAGTGACCCTATGGCCTTTATTTGTAAGGAAATGCAGGGATTGACATAATCAAACCAAGAGGCTCGCAATGAGCGCCGAGATCTCATACCACCACAAAAAATAATGTTTGTGCCAAACACCATTCCTAGATTTACAATTCTATTGCCGTATTTTTTTGCCGGGCAATTCGCTAGTAATATTATATTTAGGTGCCAACCTTACTAGTAGATACATTTTATGTGATTGAACACTACATTCTTAAACAAACCCCGAGCTACCGTAATTACGCAAATCTAGTGCACCATCAAATCTAATGCACACTCCAAATTTGGAACCCATGAATCCAAAAAATGGTTTTGCTGGCGAATGTAATGCGCATTTGTCATTTGTACAAAAAGTACCGAACAGTGTGCCACTGTGCTGGGGCTCTCTGGGTGCCAGGCTCGGTGTGCTGAGGCTCTCTGGTGCCAGGCTCTACGCGCCAGTGTGCTAAGGGCTCTCTGTGTGCCGGGCTCTGCGTGCCAGTGTGCGTGGGGCTCTCTGTGTGCTGGGCTCTGCTTGACTGTGCGTGGGGCTCTCTGTGTGCTTGGCTCTGCTTAACTGTGCGTGAAGCTCTCTGTGTGACAGTGTGCCTGGGGCTCTCTGGGTATTAGGCTGTGTGTGTGCCAGTGTCCATGGGGCTTTCTGTGTGCTGGGCTCTGCGTGCCAGTGTGCTATGGGTTCTCTGTGTGCCGGGCTCTGCGTGCCAGTGTGCGTGGGGCTCTCTGTGTGCTGGGCTCTGCTTGACTGTGCGTGGGGCTCTCTGTGTGCTGGGCTCTGCTTGACTGTGCATGAAGCTCTCTGTGTGCTGGGCTCTGTGTGACAGTGTGCCTGGGGCTCTCTGGGTATTAGGCTGTGTGTGCCAGTGTCCATGGGGCTCTCTGTGTGCTGGGCTCTGCTTGACTGTGCATGAAGCTCTCTGTGTGCTGGGCTCTGTGTGACAGTGTGCCTGGGGCTCTCTGGGTATTAGGCTGTGTGTGCCAGTGTCCTTGGGGCTTTCTGTGTGCTGGGCTCTGCTTGAATGTGCGTGGGGCTCTCTGTGTGCTGGGCTCTGCTTGACTGTGCATGAAGCTCTCTGTGTGCTGGGCTCTGCTTGACTGTGCGTGAAGCTCTCTGTGTGACAGTGTGCCTGGGGCTCTCTGGGTATTAGGCTGTGTGTGTGCCAGTGTCCATGGGGCTTTCTGTGTGCTGGGCTCTGCGTGCCAGTGTGCTATGGGTTCTCTGTGTGCCGGGCTCTGCGTGCCAGTGTGCGTGGGGCTCTCTGTGTGCTGGGCTCTGCTTGACTGTGCGTGGGGCTCTCTGTGTGCTGGGCTCTGCTTGACTGTGCATGAAGCTCTCTGTGTGCTGGGCTCTGTGTGACAGTGTGCCTGGGGCTCTCTGGGTATTAGGCTGTATGTGCCAGTGTCCATGGTGCTCTCTGTGTGCTGGGCTCTGCTTGACTGTGCATGAAGCTCTCTGTGTGCTGGGCTCTGTGTGACAGTGTGCCTGGGGCTCTCTGGGTATTAGGCTGTGTGTGCCAGTGTCCTTGGGGCTTTCTGTGTGCTGGGCTCTGCTTGAATGTGCGTGGGGCTCTCTGTGTGCTGGGCTCTGCTTGACTGTGCATGAAGCTCTCTGTGTGCTGGGCTCTGTGTGACAGTGTGCCTGGGGCTCTCTGGGTATTAGGTTGTGTGTGCGCCAGTGTCCATGGGGCTTTCTGTGTGCTGGGCTCTGCGTGCCAGTGTGCTATGGGTTCTCTGTGTGCTGGGCTCTGCTTGACTGTGCATGAAGCTCTCTGTGTGCTGGGCTCTGTGTGACAGTGTGCCTGGGGCTCTCTGGGTATTAGGCTGTGTGTGTGCCAGTGTCCATGGGGCTTTCTGTGTGCTGGGCTCTGCGTGCCAGTGTGCTATGGGTTCTCTGTGTGCCGGGCTCTGCGTGCCAGTGTGCGTGGGGCTCTCTGTGTGCTGGGCTCTGCTTGACTGTGCGTGGGGCTCTCTGTGTGCTGGGCTCTGCTTGACTGTGCATGAAGCTCTCTGTGTGCTGGGCTCTGTGTGACAGTGTGCCTGGGGCTCTCTGGGTATTAGGCTGTATGTGCCAGTGTCCATGGTGCTCTCTGTGTGCTGGGCTCTGCTTGACTGTGCATGAAGCTCTCTGTGTGCTGGGCTCTGTGTGACAGTGTGCCTGGGGCTCTCTGGGTATTAGGCTGTGTGTGCCAGTGTCCTTGGGGCTTTCTGTGTGCTGGGCTCTGCTTGAATGTGCGTGGGGCTCTCTGTGTGCTGGGCTCTGCTTGACTGTGCATGAAGCTCTCTGTGTGCTGGGCTCTGTGTGACAGTGTGCCTGGGGCTCTCTGGGTATTAGGCTGTGTGTGCCAGTGTCCTTGGGGCTTTCTGTGTGCTGGGCTCTGCTTGAATGTGCGTGGGGCTCTCTGTGTGCTGGGCTCTGCTTGACTGTGCATGAAGCTCTCTGTGTGCTGGGCTCTGTGTGACAGTGTGCCTGGGGCTCTCTGGGTATTAGGTTGTGTGTGCGCCAGTGTCCATGGGGCTTTCTGTGTGCTGGGCTCTGCGTGCCAGTGTGCTATGGGTTCTCTGTGTGCTGGGCTCTGCTTGACTGTGCATGAAGCTCTCTGTGTGCTGGGCTCTGTGTGACAGTGTGCCTGGGGCTCTCTGGGTATTAGGCTGTGTGTGCCAGTGTCCTTGGGGCTTTCTGTGTGCTGGGCTCTGCTTGAATGTGCGTGGGGCTCTCTGTGTGCTGGGCTCTGCGTGCCAGTGTGCTATGGGTTCTCTGTGTGCTGGGCTCTGCGTGCCAGTGTGCGTGGGACTCTCTGTGTGCTGGGCTCTTCGTGCCAGTGCTGGGGCTCTCTGGGTGTCAGGCTGTGTGTGCCAGTGTAGGTGGGGCTCGCTGTATGCTGGGCTCTGCGTGCCAGTGTGCATGGGGCTTACTGTGTGCTGGGCTCTGCGTGCCAGTATGCTGGGGCTCTCTGGGTGTCAGGCTGTGTGTGCCAGTATGCGTGGGGCTCACTGTGTGCTGGTCTCTTCATGCCAGTGTGCTGGGGCTCTCTGGGTGTTAGGCTGTGTGTGCCAGTGTGCTGGGGGTTTCTCTCTGTGTGCAGGGCTCTGCGTGACAGTGTGCAGGGGCTCACTCTTAGTTAGGGTTTTGGGTGACTGTGACTTTTGGGGGGTGTTGGGCCTCAGTCTCTGCAGGAAGTGCACGGCATTCTTAAAGGTATATTAAAGTGAGCTGAGTTATTAATGCATCTGATCGAGGAGATTTGCATCTGATCGAGGAGATTTTATAGCGTCTGAAAAAATATTATTGCATGAAAAAATTCAAAAATAAACAGTTAAACCGTTCTTGCTTTTGCAAACAGTTTTCTCTCAATATTGACACAACCTGAAATTCCCGGGCATAATTAGCATATCTTATACAATGTTACTTTTTTTGCCTGGGGATTTTGCAGACATGCTCAGTTAGCACCTAAAGTCTGCCCTACTGTGGGAAGTCACATGATGTCAGACACTTTCTTTTCTTTCCTACCTTCCCCTCTTCTCCCTCCCCCTCTGCTCCCTCTTCTCCCTCCCCCTCTGCTCCCTCTTCTCCCTCCCCCTCTGCACCCTCTTCTCCCTCCTACCTTCCCCTCTTCTCCCTCCTACCTTCCCCTCTTCTCCCTCCTACCTTCCCCTCTTCTCCCTCCCACCTTCCCCTCTTCTCCCTCTTCTCTTACCTACCTTCCCCTCTTCTCCCTCTTCTCTAACCTACCTCCCCCTCTTCTCCCTCTTCTTTTTCCTACTTTCCCCTCTTCTCCCTCTTCTCCCTCCCCCTCTGCTCCCTCTTCTCCCTCCCCCTCTGCTCCCTCTTCTCCCTCCTACCTCCGCCTCTGCTACCTCTTCTCCCTCCTACCTCCGCCTCTGCTACCTCTTCTCCCTCCCCCTCTGCTACCTCTTCTCCCTCCCCCTCTGCTACCTCTTCTCCCTCCCCCTCTGCTACCTCTTCTCCCTCCCCCTCTGCTACCTCTTCTCCCTCCCCCTCTGCTACCTCTTCTCCCTCCCCCTCTGCTACCTCTTCTCCCTCCCCCTCTGCTACCTCTTCTCCCTCCCCCTCTGCTACCTCCTTTCCCTCCCTCCTTTCCCTCCCCCTCTGCTCCCTCCTTTCCCTCCCCCTCTGCTCCCTCCTTTCCCTCCCCCTCTGCTCCCTCCTTTCCCTCCCCCTCTGCTCCCTCCTTTCCCTCCCCCTCTGCTCCCTCCTTTCCCTCCCCCTCTGCTCCCTCCTTTCCCTCCCCCTCTGCTCCCTCCTTTCCCTCCCCCTCTGCTCCCTCTTCTCCCTCCCCCTCTGCTCCCTCTTCTCCCTCCCCCTCTGCTCCCTCTTCTCCCCCCCCCTCTGCTCCCTCTTCTCCCTCCCCCTCTGCTCTCTCTTCTCCCTCCCCCTCTGCTCCCTCTTCTCCCTCCCCCTCTGCTCTCTCTTCTCCCTCCCCCTCTGCTCCCTCTTCTCCCTCCCCCTCTGCTCCCTCTTCTCCCTCTCCCTCTTCTCGCTCCCTCTTCTCGCTCCCTCTTCTCGCTCCCTCTTCTCGCTCCCTCTTCTCCCTCCCCCTCTGCTCCCTCTTCTCCCTCCCCCTTTGCTCCCACCTTTCTCTGCTCCCTCTGCTCCCTCTTCACCCTCTGCTCCCTCCTTTCCCTCTGCTCCCTCCTTTCCCTCTGCTCCCTCTTTTCCCTCCCCCTCTGCTCCCTCCCCCTCTGCTCCCTCTCCCTCTGCTCCCTCTGCTCCCTCTCCCTCTGCTCCCTCTCCCTCTGCTCCCTCTCCCGCTGGTTGCTGATTGGCTGAAAAGCATGCAAACCCTTTTGCTAAGTGGGTTATGTTGCATTCTACAGAATGCATTCATAACCCACCTCACTTTAATATACCTTTAATTCCAGTATTTGAGGAGCATCTAAGAGCCTCAGTCACCCACTCTAGAGAGCCAGGAAGCGAGAGATGTGGTGTCGTGTTGTATACCGGTATGTCCTGGTCTTTCCTTTTTGCTATTACCGGTAATGCAATGATATCAATAGCTCACTAGATTCAATGTTTTAACCCAGAAAAACGGGGTTAAAACATTGAATCTAGTGTGCCATCGATTCTAATGCACTCCAAATTTGGGATTCTATCTTTCACGAAAAAGGTGCTCATTAGATTTGATTAAATACGGTATATATGTATGTGTGTATATATATATATATATATATATATATATATATATATATATATATATATATATATATATATCACATATATAGTTGTGAGCGTACGAGTTGTTGCTAACGCTGCGGGCTCGCGTAGCGAGGGCCGAGGCCCTCGCAGCGAGCCGAGGCCCTCGCGAAGCGAGGGCACTGCCCGAGGGTCTCAGTTGCTGGCATGGAGCGCCGAAGGCGCTCCATGCCAGCACCTGAGGACCTCGCAAAGCGAGGACCGCAGTTGCTGGCATGGAGCGCCGAAGGCGCTCCTTGCCAGCAACTGCGACCCTCGCAAACTTCACGTCGCAACCCAAACACTACGACACACACATTACGACACTCGCAAACAACATACGACACACGTTCACACACATTACGGACTCGCAACACTCGGACGCAACTCGCGAACATTACAAAATGTAAAACACAATACATACACACACCACATACATAAAAAACTTACCTACACCAAGAGGGAGCACCCAGCACCTCAAAAATACAACTTACACCTCGATTTTACTTCAAATAAAACAGTTTAGAGACTAAAAAAAAAAACGAAGCGAGAGAAAAAATGGCCGCCGAACAAAACGAAAACGAGGCTACAGCACTCTAAACTCGCAAAACACCACAAGAAACTCGCAAAACACCACAAAACACCTACGGATATTCCGATACAAACGTATAACACACATTACTCGCCATTTGACGCCAATGCGGAAGTACACGACAACGGTTTCGGCTCGCGCACGCACAGTGTTACACTGCACACATTCAGCACACATTCAGCACGCTTACACAGCAGATCCACACCACTAATGCTGCAGCAACATCAAAACACATTCACAGCTCTTCCACACAATGCTTTAAAATAGGTAAAGTATATTCATTTATTCATGTATTATATATTTCATTATTACACACTAAACAGCATTAGCTACCTTACAATTTCATTGCCGTCATTTTTTGACGGGCAATTCGCTAGTATATTATATCTTTGTTATCTACTTGAGCCATATATGCATCTAAATAGACTGCTACAGTTCAAGAAACTAAACACTTGTTTGTTAAATATTTACCAAACTAACAAGCATAGAGCCATTGCAAAGATAGTTGGATAAGACTGAAATAGACATCACACCCATCCCCTCTGACTGGCTCAGAAGCAGACCCCTTGCATCATTCACTGCAACAATAGCTGTCTAGAAATGTAAATGCCATTTTCATACACACCACTTCAACCAATGTATAATGGATCTCTCCAGGGTCCTTCAGAAGCATCAACATTTTTTTTCTACTTAAGCACGAGAAAAGTCCTGGAGGCGGGAGTGAGAGGTGGTGACAAGAGTTGTAGAAAGAAGAAGGTCATTAGCAGAATGAAGGGGGCGGGTGGGTGTAGTATTTGGAGATGAGAGCAGAGATGTAAGGGGGAGCGTTATTGTTGAGGGCTTTGTAAGTTAGGGTCATGATTTTAAATTTTGTTCTTGAGGCTAAGGGAAACCAGTGGAGTGATTGACGGAGAGGTGATGCCGACACTGAACATTGTGTACGGAAGATGAGTCTAGCAGAGGCATTCATAATGGATTGAAGTGGAGATAGTCAGGTTGTGGGTAGGCCAACAAGAAGCGAGTTGCAGTAGTCTAGTCAAGAGATGATGAGAGAGTGTATAAGGATATTAGTTGCATCTTGTGTAAGATCGTGACGAATTCTGGAGATGTTTTTTAGATGGGAAAGACAAGATTTAGTAAGTGATTGTATTTGAGGGATGAAAGACAGAGCGGGGTCCAGTAGAACTCCAAGACAATGGACTTGGGAGGAGGGGGTGATGATGTCATTGTTGACAGTGAGAGAGATGTGAGGAGCTGTGGGAGAGGGAGGGAAGATTAGAAGTTCAGTTTTAGACATGTTGAGTTTGAGATGGTGGGTGGACATCCAAGAGGATATACTAGAGAGGCAGTTGGAGACATGTGTTAGAAGAGAGGGGGATAGATCTGGTGATGAGAGGTAGATTTGAGTGTCATCGTCATAGAGATGATAATGAAGCCCAAAAGAGTTTATGAGGGTACCAAGTGAGGATGTGTAGATGGAGAAGAGGAGGGGGCCTAGGACTGATCCTTGGGGTACACCAACAGACAGGGGGTGAGGAGAAGAAGAGGTGTTGGAGAGGAGATCCTGAATGATCGATTTTGTAGGTATGATGAGAACCACGAGAGAGCAGTGTCTAGAATAAAGAGGGAGAAAAGGATATGGAGTAGAAGTGGATGGTCGACAGTGTCAAAGGCAGCAGAGAGACCTAGAAGAACAAGAACTGAAAAGTGACCTTTTGACTTGGCGGTAAGCAGGTCATTGGTGACTTTAGTGAAAGCTGTCTCAGTGGAGTGTTGGGGCCGAATTGGAAGGTGTCAAGAAGGGAGTTAGAGGAAATAAAGCCGGTAAGGAGATTATAGACGAGCCGCTCCAGCAGTTTGGAAGCCAGGGGAAGCAGAGAGATAGGGCGGTAGTTAGGTGTGACGTCAAAGTCAGATGAGGGTTTTTTGAGGGTGGGTATAACGATGGCATGTTTTAGAGAAGACGGAAACATGGCAGTAGTAAGGGAGAGGTTGAAAATATGTGTGAGAGCTGGGATTAGTGTGGTAGATAGGAGAGAGATGAGCTGAGATGGAATAGGATCCTGTGGACACATAGTGAGGCGAGTGAATGATAGCAGTTTGGAGACTTCATCCTCTGTAGCCGCATCAAAGCAGTTCAAAGTGGCTGTGGTATTGGAGAAGGGAGAAGACTGGGTGTTGTTGGTTGGTTTAGATGGTGGAGTGTGAGAGCCACTGTGAGATAAGAGTTCATTGCGGATGTTTTGAATTTCATGACTAAAATGGTTGGCAAAGTCTTTAGCTGTAAGAGAGGAAGGGATGGTGGGTGGAGGAGAGTATTGAAAGTGCCAAACAGACGCTTGGGGTTAGAGGACAGAGTTGATATTAGTGTTGTAAAGTACTGCTGTTTAGCATGGTTAAGGGCAGATGAATAGGAGCGTAACCTAAATTTGTAGTGGAGGAAATTTGCTGAAGTGCGTGATTTCCTCCATAGTCATTCAGCAGTGCTGGAGCACCTCTGGATGTATTGTGTTTGTGTAGTGTGCCATGGTTGTGGATGAGAGCGAGGGCATTTGCGTGTGGATATGGGGGCCAGAGTGTCAAGGGTGGAAGAGAGAGTAGAGTTGTAGAGTGAGGTGGCATTGTCAGGGCAGTTGCGGTTGATGATGGGACTGAGAAGGGGTTGGATAATAGTGCAGAGCTGAGTAGGGTCAAGTGCTCGCAGGTTTCTGTTCGTGATGGTGGCAGGGGTTGAAGAGGGATGGTGAAAGGGTGATGTGGTGAGATTGAAGGCAAGGAAGTGGTGGTCAGATAGAGGGAGTGGACAGATGACTGGGTAGGAGGTTGTGCTGAGATTGGTGAAGATAACTTAAGAGAATGTCCAGCATGATGAGTAGAAGAATCTGTTAGTTGTGAGAGTGAAGAGGCGAGTGCAAGCAATTTGGCTGCTCCTGGGGAGGTGGGAGTGTCAACAGCAATGTTAAAATCTCCAAGTACCAGTGAAGGAACATTGGAGGAGAGAAAGTGCGGGAGCCAGGCAGAAAAGTGGTCAAGAAATTGAGAGTGATTGCGATAGATCACATCTACACGTAGAGATAGGTGAGAAGAGGCGGATAGTATGAACTTCAAAGAAGGAGAATTGGAGGGATGGGACAGGTGGTATGAGGTGAAATGTACAGCGAGTGGAAAGCAAAACACCCACACCACCACCTTGTTTGTTCCCAGGTCTATGTGTGTGTCTGAGGTGAAAACCACTGTGAGAGAGTGCTGCAGGGGAGGAAGTGTCTGAGGATCAGAGGCAGGTTTCAGTGAGAGTCAGTAGATTTAGGGAGTTGGTAGTGAATAGGTCATGAGTGAATGTAAGTTTATTGCAGATAGATTGTGCCTTCCAGAGTTAGATGTGATGGATATCAGATTCTGGGTGTTACGGGTGTTTGCTGGTCTTGAACTAGAGCATGGCTGACAGCGAGTGGAGATGAGTGAGGGGCCTGGGTTAGGGGATATATCTCCCGCAGCCAAGAGAAGGAGGAGTGAAAGGGAGAGAAGATGGGACTGGGACTTACTGTGCTGTTTTTGCTTGTGAATATTAGGGAGGGGATGATATTGTGACTGGAGGAGGGAGAGGAGCTCATGGGAGCAGAGAAGAGGAGAGCAAGGAAGGTGAGATGGTAATATTGTTGGGAACGTGATATGGAGATGCTGCAAAGGAAAGTCAGAGAGAGGCCGTAGGTTATAAGAAAGAGGAAAGCGTAAGAAAGCAATGTGACAGTGTGTAAGATCAGGAAAAATAGGTTAGAAGATTGTGGTGGAAGAATTATTATTAGATATGGTAGAAGTAGTAGTAATATAGAATCAGGGAAAATAGTGTGATAAGGTTTATCAGAATGGGTGTGAGTAGCTAAGAGACTTACGACAATGTTTTTTTTAGCAGGTGGTGTTAACTGAGCAGGTGCAAGTCATATGAGTTTCTATAAATTTAGAGAATGCACGGGCGCGTGGGCAGAGAGAGCAGTTGCAAACTTCAGGGAAGGTAATTGCTATGAACTAAGATGGAGGCTGTTGCTGAAAAGAGAGGAACAGATGACATCAGATTCAGAGAATATGAGTGGAACAAATTTGTTAGAAACAACTGAACGATGTGTGGAGGGGGGGGGGGGGGGTTATGAGAGGTGAGATGAAACACAGAATAGTACAATAAAAAGATAATGAAATTAACATGGTTTCAATAAAGTCATCATTCAGGTTCCCGGTTCCCTTCTAGTCCCTAGTTCACAAAATTCAGTGGGGGCCTTCCTGGGCATCACAGTCCGACTTTACATGACCCTATGGACCAAAGCACAGCAGGTACAAATTGTATGTGGTTGTGCTAATTCATAAGGTTTTCTTGGCAAAGATACTAGAGTGGGTTGCCAGTTCCTTCTCCAGTGGGCCACAATGTGTCTGACCTCTCTGCTATGACTTGCCAGTCTTGGTTGTCCCTATAGGTTCTAGCTTGATGTACACAAGCCTCTTCACCACTACAAGTTGGTGATCCAGAAGGGGTGGTCCTTGAAGTAGTAACTGCTTAATTCTAGGTAATAACCATTCAGTGCAAAGCATTCTGGAAGAGCTATCCACAAATGAATTTTGGACAGTATACAGTAAAACTTAATTTCCTGTGGTACATTTTAACAGGAAATATGGTTCTGGTACCAAGCTGAGGATATAAAAATAAAAATAAATCACACATAGGAAAAAGTAAGAACTATTGAGATTAATTTATTCCTCCACTTGTTTTGCTTCCTAATGTGATCTGATATACAGTCTGATTTTACAATTGACACACAATTGTACATGTTCATGTCTGTATTGAATACACTGTATTCTAATCTTTATTTAAAAAAAACTAAAATACAGGTGCTCAATCAGAGAGCCAACTGAAACTAATAGGTTAGTTCTGTGGAGATGATAACCCACTCTGAGAGCAACCTCTTTTAGCTCACTTGTGCCCTTCACTGGGAGAAATATCCTGTAGTATATCAGTCTGGTCCAACTCAAAAGAGTGACCCAGCCCAGAAATACCAGGCAATTCTACCCTGAACAGGAGAAATAGCAAATCCCAGACGTACGTTTCGGCCTTCATTGGGCTTCGTCAGTGAGGTGTAACTGTACTCCCTAAGGCACAGTGAGCAAGCGGTCCATGTCTGGAGACCCCCATCATTACCCTTAAGGAGACTAAGCCTTAAGGGTCATTTACATAAGCTACAAACAAAAATAGAGGTGCTAAATCAGAGAATAAACCTTAATAGGTTAGCTCTATGGACACGATAACCCACTCTGAGAGCTTCTTGATTGGATGTCTCTATTTTGGATTCTTGTTTCTTTTTCTACATGTGTATGGAAACCAGAGATGTTAAGGAATCGCTAAGATCGTTTTTTTCTATGTATAGTGAATAGCTAATCTTTATAATGGGCAACATTTAAAAAAATAAAATAAAATGCAGCCTTCACATTTTTCACATTTATATGGAATTATTAGGTGCCACATTTCCATTGTGCAGATACAAACTTCCTGTGCCTTCAAAGTCTCCTTCCATCACAGGAAGTATGTTTGTAGCAACTAAAATGGCAGCTCCCACTGTGGCATAATTACATTAAAAAGGCAATACATTTAGAAGAATATATGACTATGTTGGTCCTTATGGAACCTACATACAATCTAGGCTCAGCATTTGTTGGCCCTAAAATCCTATATATACAGAATGCTACTTTAAAGAACTATAGGGTTCCTTAGTGGTTAGGTTTCAGTGCTTTGACATGGTTTTGATACTAGTCAGGGAACCAAGATGTCACATCACCCTGAAGCCAAGCAGGGTTGGCCTGGTCAGTACTTGAATGGGAGACCACCTTGGAGTACCACGGAGCTGTATCCTGTGGCCCACTGGTGAAGGAACTGGCAATCCACTCCTGTATCTCTGCCATGAATACCATGTCGATCAGCATGGTATTTTGCTGTCCATGAGGTCACGGAGAGGCGGACACGACTAAGAGATGCAAACACACTTCAAAGAACTAGGATTGATAATAGCTCTTTGGAATGAAAAGAAAGTCAATTACCGTATTTTTCGCCGTATAAGACGCACTTTTTCTTCCCCAAAACTGGGGGAGGAAAGTTGGTGCGTCTTATACGGCGAATATACCTTTTCAAACTGCCTCTGTCCTCTTGATCTCACCCCAGCGCTTCCTACCAGCATCGCGTCGGCCGGTGCGTCCTAGTGACGTCACACACGCAACGCTGCAGTACACGAGGAGTGCTGGTAGGAAGCGCTGGGGTGAGATCAAGATGGCAGAGATCAGAAGAAAGGTGAGGATCAGGGGGGTCAGGGAGGATCAGGAGGGTCAGGGAGGATCAGGAGGGTCAGGGAGGGTCAGGAGGGTCAGGGAGGGTCAAGGGCTCCCAAATGCTCCCAAATGCTGCAGTATATGGATATGTATGTGTATGTGTGTGTATGTGTGCATGTATGTGTGTGTATATATGTATGTATGTGTATGTATATTTATGTGTGTATGTATATGTATGTATGTGTATCTATATATATATATATATTTTGTGTGTAATGTAGGTGTGTATCTGTGTGTAAAGTGTATTTGTGTTTGATTCAGATTTTTTTTTTCTTGTTTTCCTCCTCTAAAAACTAGGTGCGTCTTATCTGCCGGTGCGTCTTATAGGGCGAAAAATACGGTACTTGTACTGTAAAGGTGCAGACATTTCTGGAACTTTATAGCACAGGTGATTGACTTTCATTATCTGCTTTGTCATGTGGCAAGGACGTGTAGGCAGTTGAAACATAAAGATAAAGAAGCCATGCAGTAATGATTATATTTAGTTGTGTAGTCGATTAATTATGTTGTTATTAAAGGGAAAGGGAACAATTTTTTTCCCACTCATTTAAAAGAGCATGCTTTAACTATTTTAAATTGTTGTGTCTTTATGAAAAAAATGTAACTTATCTAAAACTAACACGAAGTGCACAGAGCATTTGTACGTCTGTAGATTTTGACCCTTATATCTAAATAACTACTCATTGGCTAATCAGTTAAACATTTGAATCCGTTTTATTCTGCTTGGATAGCATTACTTGAAAAAAGAAAACACACCACAATATATTCTTACATACCGTCTTTCAGATGCAACAAAGGAAAAAAAATATTTTATTGTATAAATTTGCAAAAGAATACAGCAGCAATAGTGTTGATTATCTCAAGAATTATGTACTTAGGAATCAACAGCCTTATTAAATTGCGATTCAGTAAATTTAAAAGGGGTCAGTATAAGCACACAGCATATTTTATTTACCAAAGTTTTTAGTTAGTGAAAACCTTGCTTTTGGATAGAAATTCACGAACTAAAAACTTCTGTAAACAAAATGCTCTGTGCTTAAATAGAGCCCTTTTAAGTTTACCGAATCGCAATTTAATAAGGCTGCAAATTTCTAGTCCATGCAAAACAGCTTGATTTGGAGGTAACAATATCCCTTTAATATCACTTATGATACATCATCTTACTGTACTAACAGTATGTATGTAATTACCTGTAATCAATAATGGAAGGGCCACCGAGGTTCTGTATATATGTTGTTTTATTCTGATGATCTATCCTTGTTCTTTTAAAAGGAAAATGTGAAAGTTTTAATTTTTTCACCTGCTTATGCATATTTAGTTCATTTATGTGCACAGAGTAACTTGATTAATTAAAAGTAAATAATTAGCTATGTGGCAAACTTTATCTTTCACATCATTAATATATATAATGATTGGCTAAAATGGTGCATAATTTGACAGGAAGGCAAACATCTTAAAGGAACACAACAGTGTTATTGCGGAAATATATAAATAAATTCCAGTTGGTTGAAAATAAACATTTTTAATGCAATTGTTATATTACTAAGCTTGAAAGTGAGGTGTTTTAAGCTTATCTTATCTAAAAAGGCTGGGCATGCTCCATCTGTGTTCTGTAAATTTCAATCTTATTCCATGACCAAAGTCCCTGTACTTCTTCCTGCTCCCTCCTCCCACCCCTCTCTTCACTGATAGCTACCACCCCACACACACACACACTCCATCCAGCTCTCATGATGTGATGGATCCCTGTTCTCATAAACAGAATTTCAAAAATTCAGATTTTCTCCAGCAAATGTTTTATGCCCATGGCTTGCACAGCTGCTGATATTTGTAGTTTGGTACATAATTGACAAACAAGTATTCTTTAAATATAGACAGTGTTGTATTATAGTTTTCATTCTCTGTCCTGTTTAATTACAATAAATAGGCGCATTAGTGGACTGCATTAGTTTTAATGTAAATAATATAACAAAACACCATTATTAATGTATCCAGTCATAAAGGTGAATGATTCTGTGTACAATGGATCTTTAATAATTGCCAGGGCTGTTGGCATATGTAGTGAATAGTTGGCTTACTAGTGATCTGTCTCCCATCTTACTCAGCCCAAAACAGGCTTTGGATAGCACGCCCAAAAGGAAAAAGGTTTTACATAACTCTAGTGTTGCTAAATATGACCTAAATAGTATCAGAGAAAAATGCTGATTGGCGTACATGTACTGAACATTCATCATCCTCCTATAGATCAATAGAGGAATTTTGTTATATGAAAAATTACGTTATGTGAAACTCCTGTAGGGAAATGCTAAATAAAGTGACAATCATTTAAATTTTTTTGTCAATGTCCTTTTAATATAGTTACATAGTATTTGAGGTTGAATAAAGACTTTTAGTCCATCAAGTTCAACCTTTTTAGATCTCTTCTGATTCTTTTAATATGTGGATTATTTGTTAATAATTGTTAATTGATCCAGAGGAAGGCAAACAGAAAAAAAAACATTGAAACTTTGCCAATTCATAAGGAAAATAAATAAATAAATCCTTCCTGACCCCAAGTACTGGTGATCGAATTTCTTCCTTGATCAATATTCCTTTGCTAGTTATCTAGGATAACCTTGAATGCTCTCTTTATTAAAAAATAATATTAAAGTTATCTATCGAATCCGCTGTCATCACCTCCTTTGGTAGCGAATTCCACAGTTTAACAACCCTAACTGTGAAGAAATCTTTTCTTTCTTTAAGGTGAAATCTTTTTTCCTTTAACCTCAAGGGATGTCCTCTTGTCAGTTAAAAACCTCTTGGCACAAAAAAGTTGACAAAGCCTTATATTGATCCTGGATGTATTTAAATAACGTAATCATATCTCCTCTTAGACGCCTTTTTTTCTAGGGAAAATAAGTTTAATTTTGTTAGTCTTTCTTCATAACTTAGCCCCTCCATTCCCCTTATTAGTTTTGTTGCCCTTCTCTGTACTTTTTCCAGCTCTAAAATGTCCTTTTTATGAAGTGGTGCCCAAAATTGTACTCCATATTCCAAATGAGGGTGTAATAGGGATTTGTAAAGTGGTAGAATTGTATTTGCTTCCCTTGCTTCTATACCCTTCTTAATACATGCTAATATTTTACTTGCCTTTGCAGCTGCTGCTTGGCTTTGAGCACTGTTACCTAGGTGGTTGTCCACTAGTACTCCCAAATCTCTTTCTATATCTGATACTCCTATATTTGGTCCATTAAGATTATAAATTGCATGGCTATTTTTCCTTCCCAAATGCATAACTTTACATGTATTTGTATTAAATCTCATCTGCTATTTAGCCGCCCCTTCCTCTAATTTATGCAAATCCCTTTGGAGGGAAAGCACATCATTATCTGATTTAATTACCTTGCATAACTTAGTGTCATCAGCAAAAATGGAGACTATACTTTTTTGAGTGTTACTTCTAAGTCATTAATAAATATGTTAAAAAGGAGAGGACCTAATACTGAACCTTAAGGAACCCCACTTACCACGTTAGTCCAATCGGAGTATGTTCCATTTACAACAACCCTTTGCTTCTGTCTTTTAGCCAGTTCGCAATCTATGAGCAGATATTTATTTCAATTCTTGTATCTCTTAGTTTGCACAATAGTCTCCCATGTGGTACTGTATCAAAAGCCTTTGCAAAATCCAAAAAGACTACATCCACTGAGTTGCATTGATCCAAGTTCCTACTAACCTCCTCATAGAAACTAATTAGATTTGTTTGACATGACCTATCCCTCATAAATCCATGTTGACTCCTACTTATAATCCTGTTCAAATAGACATATTCTTGTATATTATCCCTTATTAACCCTTCTAAAAGCTTCCCAACTACAGAAGTGAGGCTCACTGGTTTATAATTCCCCGGATTTGCTCTAGATCCCTTCTTAAATATAGGTATCACATCAGCTTTTCTCCAGTCATCTGGTAGCGACCCTGTGGTGAGTGAGTCTTGAAAAATGAGATATAATGGTTTTGCTATTACAGAACCCAGCTTCCTCAGTACCCTTGGATGTATTCCATCAGGACCTGGGTCTTTATTAACATTTTATTTTTTCCAACCTCTTTTGGATTACTTCCTATGTTAACCAATTATTTGGTGAAGGTAGTGTAGCCCCATTATGTTGCAGTGTCCCAACCACTGGTACCTCCCTCCTGTATACCGAAGAAAATACCCTATTTAGTTCATCTGCTTTTTCCTGGTGACTAATTATAAGACGGCCTGTGTCACATTGTAAAGTTCCTATAGCTTCCTTCCTCGCCTTCTTCCCATTTTATATATTTAAAAAATATTTTAGTGTTCATCTTACTCTCCTTTGCCACTAATTTTTCATTCTATTTTAGCCAGTCTAATAGCCCTTTTGCAAGCCTTATTGATTTCCTTATATTCACAAAAACCTGCCTCTGTTCCCACCTTTTTGTATAATTTAAATGCATGTTATTTATTTTTTCTTATCATGATCTTTAAGTTATTGTTATGGTACTTGCCAGTGTATAGTTAGTAAGGATTTGAATGTTGTCCATTTATTTTCAGAATTTTTTCCTGCCAGTTCTTTATCCCCGTCTATATGTTGTATTGCTGCCCTTAGACCGTTAAAGTTCGCCCTTTTTAAAATTTAGAGTTTTTGTTGGCCCTTACAATACAATTTTTTGTATTCAATCTCAAATGAAACTGTGTTGTGATCACTATTCTCCATGGGTTGATATTATATCAATATTATTTGTGATGACTAAATCCAAGATAGCTTCATGTCTAGTAGGTTCTTGTATTACCTGGGCCAGATAATGATCCCTGAGTGTACTCAAGAACCTGCTCTCCTTAGCTGAGCTGCTGGTCTCATTTATACAGTTTATTTCAGGAAAGTTAAAATCTCCCATTTGAGTATACCAATACTGCATCCATGTAGACAAATATAGAAACAGTATGTGCATTAATTAATGATAATCTGCTGATACTAAGCTGATTATATATCCAATATAAAGTATTGTGACCTTTTTTAAAGGGCCTCTGAATTAATGGGCACAGCTTTACACCATCACATACAACAGCAAAAATCAAGTAGAAATTGTGTAAAAAGCTTTTCATTTGACACTCTTCAGTGTTTACTGTTTATAATTGTTTAAATGTTTATTTTCTTTTTGAAGTTAGAAAGGTCATGAAGATGAATAAGCTGATTTTTTTTGTTGTTGCAGCAAACATAATTGTCACAGGACCAGCTGGACCAGCACGCTCTGGACTCCCACTGGTTAGGTCCTCATGTCGGACGGGTAAGTTTATTCTTCGTGACCATGTGTATAGGTATTCTCCTGTAAGTAGATGAATTCTAGACCTCCAGCAGCTCCTGAAATAACGAGATACAGCTTTCACACTTATATTGGTTGAACTGAAAATAACACTTTATTCAGGGGACATATGAACATTTCATAGAGAAGGAACAATCATTGAAAAGTCAACATTGAGCAATTTCAACATGTCCATTGAATTTCCCTCCTCTTTATCGTACTCCTACAGCACGTACAGATGGCACTTAGACAAGCCCCCCACCTCAGGGGCTGGCGGAGCGAGGTTGTTGCAAAGAGTAGAACTGGGGGCTCGAGGTCTAGGCCCAGAGAGTAGGGGAACCTAAAAAGGGGCAGAGTAAGGGGATAGATCCTGGTGGGGAGAGACTGGCCTCAATGTTTTGAGTGACAGAGAGAAGGGAATTGCTGGGGAGGAGAAGTTAGCAGAGGCACAGGATGGATACAAGCTACTGGGAAGGTCACCACATTGAAGGTTATCGGATCATGTGTTACAATAAGGTATTGCCATTTGAGTGTGCTTGGAATTTTTGGTTGTTTGGAATGCATTAAATACAATCCTTATATTAGACCTGATACTAAATCATCTATTTACAAATGGTACTAATGGCATTGACATCTGCCTTCTCACTTCTCCTCACGCCATTCTTCATCTCTCATCTATCTCCTCTCCTCTCTTTCTCACCCCACACATCACACAAGCTTGCACCTCTCTCTAGAAGGACTGTTCTCAAACAGCCACTGACCAATGGGATAAAATGTATATGGTTGAAAAAGTCTGGATAGAGCACAAAAGGACAGGGAAAATGTCACAAATCTAATCTTTCATTTAAAAAAGAATACTGTTTGTATATTCTGCCACCTGAAGACATCCATTATTATTTGGTGAAGGTTGCATCTGGGACATGAGTGTTTACATGTCTTCCTCTGAGGTCGTGCTATGTATTGAGGTAGGTACCAAACCCTAAAAGCTCACAATATCCAGGTGTATATTCCCTCTCTATCCTTCCTTCATTTCTTCCAATGATAAACAGGCAACTTACAGCCCAATCAGTCTCCCAACTAGCAGAATGAAAAGGAAAGAAAATCCCTTTGTAGTGGTGCACTCCTAAGAACTTACTATAATCAATAGTAGCCAATAAAACTTAGCTTTTAATAGTTATTATAAAACCAATGGAAGTAATAAAAAGCTAAACACATGACGCTACCTATATTTATTATTTGGCAGCTGTAGCGTCATGTGTTTAGCTTTTTATTACTTCCATTGGTTTTATAATAACTATTAAAAGCTAGGTTTTATTGGCTACTATTGATTATAGTAGGTTCTAAGGAGTGCGCCACTACAAAGGGAGTTTCTTTCCTTTTCTTTACCATTATGCATTACATTATGGATCCCTGGTAGCAACCTATCATATCAAAAGTTCCTGGGCTCAATGCTTAGAGCCACCTCACTTGTCCTTTTTATTTTCCCAACTAGCAGAGTTGAAGCAAGACAACATATAACGTTCTATACAAACAACCATATTATCTCCAGCAGAGATTATTCACTAGATTTTGTTATTTGAAGAAACCCAGTTATGTTGGTCACTGAAGCCTGGTTTGGTCTTGGGTGTAATATATTCATCATAAAATATTTCTCATCTGCAGATTCCTATAACTGAAAATGGCAGACTTCTTACCAGTTCTTGATGATTCAAAAATGGAAGAAAATGGTAATGAGGAAGAAAGCTTTAGTTCTCCATCAGAAACCAGCAATGAACAGACAAGCTCTCCTAGAAATTCACCTGAAGAATATGATTCACCTGAGGAATCTCTGTGCAAGCCAGATGACCTCCTCTTACCTAGCAGTGATAATCTTGATAGTGAACTCTTGGCAACACAAAATTTGTTTGATGATGAGGGCTCATGCTTTTTGGATGATACAAAGGGAACAGAAATTTGCAAGAAAGTACCTGCTAAGTATATGTGCATGGATTGTGGTAAAATGTTTTATAGAAAACCAGATTTTACAGTGCATCAGAGAACGCACACCGGTGAGCGACCATATGGATGCACTATATGTGGGAAAAAATTTACCCAAAGCTCCAGCCTAGCTAGACACCTTAGAGTTCACTCAGAGGTTAAACCTTTTATGTGTACAGATTGTGGAAAAAGTTTTAGCCAAAATTCGCACCTTGTAACGCACCAGAGAATCCACACAGGTGAAAGACCATACAGCTGCAATGAGTGTGGGAAATGCTTTAGCGGAAGCTCGAATCTGGTGAAGCACAAAAAAGTTCACGCAGGAGAGAAATCTTGGCACTGTCCTGGATGTGGGAAGAGCTTTACCTGCAGCTCACAACTCCGCACGCACCTACGTGTCCACACCAACGAAAAACCTTATGCTTGTGAAATCTGTGGAAAGTGCTTTAGCAGTAGTTCAAATCTGGTAACGCACCAGAGAGTTCACACAGGTGAGAGACCATATAAATGTACTGAGTGTGGAAAGAGGTTTACTCAGAGCTCCAGTCTGGTTGTGCACTGGAGAGTCCATACTGTAGAGAAGCTGTTTACATGCACAGATTGTGGTAAAAGCTTTAGCCACAACTCGTTGCTCCTCAAGCACCAGAAAACCCACACAGAAGACAGACCTTATGTATGTGTGGAGTGTGGAAAGGGTTTTACTGGTAGTTCAGCTCTTGTACGTCACCAGAGAGTACACACTGAGGAAAGACCCTTTACCTGCAGTGAATGTGGCAAGAGGTTTAAAGACAAATCTAGTCTTGTAAGGCACAATAGGGTACACACGGATGAGAAACCGTATACATGTGCCAGTTGTGGGGAGGTGTTTAAGGATGGTTCTGTTCTTTTGGAACATCTCAGGAACCATGTTTCTACAGACACTGCAACAAATTAAAGTGTTAAATGCTTTTATCTATTGTCATGTAAAGAAATAGTATTTTATTTGTGACGTTTGAGAGAAATTTATTTATTGATGTGAAAGAGTATTGCTAAACAAAACAATTATTGCACTGTACATATCTGTTGTCACACTGTTTGTTTCTTGTTTAAGAAATCTTACACTTAGTGTGACTAAACTATCCAATGTGTAAAGAGTAAATGTGCGTTGCTATTTTTTATGAATTTTTCTTCGGGTTGCCCACACTACTCCTTGAGATTCCAAAATATTTATTCTGCTCTGTAATTTTCTACATTACTAGCCCGACAGATCTGTTTTCTTCTGATTGGTTCATAAAAGCCATACAAATGGAAGATTTGTGTGCACAAACTAGGTATAGTTAGGTTAAAAAAATGACAACATATTTTTTCTTACCTTTCATTTTATGCTAAAGATTTTCCAGTTTAATGTCAAACAAAATGTAATAATATATATGTAAAAAAGGAAACCTAAAAGTCGGTGGTCAGAAAAACCTCATAAGGCATCTTCACTAACTGCTTTACACTATCCTGAAAACCCACATTTTTATTCTGATATTTATTACCAAATTTTTTTAAACACATTTGTCTAAATCAAATTTATTAATAAGACTATTAATTCCAGGGACTTGTGATTTTATTGCATTGTTGCAGACTTACTGATTTTTGTACCTTATAACACCATTGGGCTGCACTCCAGAATATGTTGGTGCTTTAAAATAAGGAGATAATAATATTATTGACTGGGTCCAGCTAATCATGGTGGTTTCAGTTACCCAAGGAAAAGGAATCGGCTGCAATACAATTTTCATTAGTAAAGAAAACTCTTGACTAAACAGTTACTTGTCTTAAGAAGTATTATGTGTTTGCACTATTTTTTTTAAAATAAGTCCTTAGCTTAAAAAATGCCTTATTTCACAGGCAGCTTGCTCATCTTTTTATAGCAGGCCCAGGAACAGAGTAGAGTCCTGAGATTCCTTCATTCATTAAAGAAATGTGAGAAAGAAACTAAGGTAGGCATTGCAGTATTCATTGACTGTGTGAGTGCATACAATGAATAAATAAAATAAAGAATGTAATGGTGCGCGTATCATAACATGAGCTGCTTCGTTCCACCTCCAGTTAGTATTTTGATGTTTTTTTGTGAGATCTGTAGCATAAGAATTGAAGATGCTGCTTTCATATTTATTTATTTATTTATTTAGTTTTAACAATAGAATTCTATGACTTCAATTTCCTGTTATTTTTCATTTCATTATTGAATTTTTTTTTTTTCCACTTAATATAACATTAAAGCTGTGAATTCTTTCTCTTAGAAAAGCAGGTTGTCGGTTTTAATTAAAAAGGCATTTTGCGAGGCAATATCCGATCCTTCCTTTGATCACTGTTATGATGTTGTGCTGCTTTTTATACTTACAATGTATTCTTTTTTACTTGTAAATCTACACATAACTCTCCTTGAACAAGAATACAACTTTTTATCCTTATTGTACTGATGCTAACAGGAAATGAAACACAATTCTATTTAAAAGAGCATGTTTTAGATGTTACAAAAGTTATTTTTTGTATGAAAAATATTAATTAGTACAAATTAAGTTTAAATGTTATATCAGGAAATGCAGAGAGCATACTGTAGTTTGGAGATCTCATTGATGCAGAGGCAAGCTTCCAAGAGAAGAAAAACTTCTGAATATGTGCTCTAAAATACCCTCTTTCTGATGTAATAAATATTTGTATGTCCCTTTATGACACACCAGTATCAAAAGTATTTTGGACAGTATGGGGTCTGTGTAAACACTAGACTGTTGCTCATGGCAGCTCCTACTCCTGTTGTGTCTATATGTTTAAATCTGTGTTGTCATTAACACCTCAACTAATATGGAAACTTTATTATTATGAAGTCTCCAACAGTTGAAAGCATAATGGATAAAAGCACTATACAAAATTGAAATATATAAATAAACTGTTCTTAATCTATACATAGGTCTTGAGAACTGGTTTCTGTGACAATCAATAGTCTTACCACCTTTATTCCCCTAAACTTGCCATATGATATGTGCCTATACACTCCAAAAGCAATTTAGTAATGTATTTAGATTTCATCAACAGTTGAATAGATTTAAACTTCCAGGGCCTCATTCTATTATCGGCCGTAGGAGATGCGGGGCCGCAAGGACCGGCGGCAAACTATTTGCCTATTCTATTCCCTTCCGACCGGGGATTCCGGCAGGCTTGCGGCCGGCGACTTGTTATCCCTTGCGGCCGCACACGCCGGAGGAAAGCCTTTGATCTTAAACGGCCGCAAGAGTTTCGGCCGCAAGCAAATCCTTGTTGCTATTCAATTGCTCCGGGAACCCTCTCTGCAAGGCTAAAACCGAGCCGCAGCTTACTTGCAGCAAAAAGGTCCCGCATGCACACAAATAAGCACATAATAAAGCCATAATAAAGCCATCCTGCACTCTGAGGAGACTATAAAGTGATTGTAGGTGTTAGCATTCATAGCACAACATTCCCCTACACTCAAATCCGTAAATAAATTTTATTTGAATTTATATCAAATATCCATGGAAAAAGTCCAGAGGAATTTGAGCACCTCAGACCCGCCCACGCTGCGGCCGGAAAATAAACAGTTAATGTAATCTCGGATTTGGGCTGATGTGCAAGCTTGAGAGGGGGTTGCTATTAATCTTCATGTCCCCCATTATGATCCCTAGCATTTACAGAGCTTTAGAGTGCCGTCTTGAATTTATTTTTGCTTTTAAAGATTTCTGAGCTTACGGTCGGTTGCAAGATATACGGCCGGCCGTAAGGGGGATATCCTTGCGGGGCCGTATAATTGAATTGCAAGGTAACGGGAGCCCCGCAAGGAATCGCAGCTTTGCAGCCGATTTACGGCCGATAATAGAATGAGGGCCCCAGTATCTGCAAACTAATATTGTGACATATTTGTTTACAATGTGATTGTTTTTTTGTTTTTGCACATACAATGTAATTTTTATTTTGCAATTTATAATGATATTTTCAGATGAAATATTTTGCGCTTACTTACTTTATTTTGCCACTCATATTGCTCATGGACCTTTTCTGTTATGAATCCGCCAAGCAAAACTGCAAGTGCCTGCTAGATGGCTCTGTCACTGTTTTGCAGGCGCTGCTGCTGTTCCCTGGCCTGTCTCTCGTTGCAGTCCCTTCACTTCCCTGGTCTGTCTCTCTCTCTTTGCCCTTGCAGTCCCTCCAGTTCCCCGGTCTGTCTCTCTCTCTTTGTCCTTGCAGTCCCTCCAGGTCCCTGTTGTGTTTCTCTCTTTTTGTCCTTGCAGCCCCTCCAGTTCTCTGGTCTGTCTCTCTCCTTGCAGTCCTTCCAGGAACTTGCCCATTAATTTTACTTACATAATTCAAATAAACATAGATGGCTGGGTTGCAACTATATATAACATATATGAATTATATGTTCTGGTTATTTCTATATATACATTATGTAAGTATAATTAGTACTCCACCCACAACAGTGACATCAGCTAAAAAAATGTTTTAGGCTATCGGTGAGGAAGAATGTGAGAGGGAAAATGGCAGCTCCCATACTGAGCAATATGAGTGGCAAAATAAAGCAAGTAAGCTTGATTCAATGTAAAAATCCAGAGTTCAGTGGCCCTTTAATTAGTGTTGCAGGACAAGTATGTTGAAGGCATTTTCAAAGTTCGGGGTGAAGTGCTAGGTTATATTATGTAGTTAATACAATATTATTAAATTAACTGTAGTAATTTACTATTAAAATCCTGTATGGATAAACATTTGTTTAACTTTTTAAGAAATGCATTGTACTTCAATGAAGCTGTGAGCCATGCATGTAGATAAGCAGGTCATAGCACAGAGGTCAGACAAATTGCATCCACTGGAGAAGGAACTGACAACCCACTCCAGCATTTTGCCATGTATACCTCATGGATTAGCATAACCAGGCACAAGATGTGTCTGGCATGCTACGGTCCATAGGGTCACGGAGAGTCAGACTCAATTGAACAACAGTAAGCAGGAGATCCTAAGTTTGGATCTCCGTGATGCCCAAGTCCTGTAGTAGATAAGTGGAACAGTAGAAGTGGTAGAGTCAAACACAGTTATGGAGTTTAAGCATGCCTGAGATAAGCATTAGGCTATCCTGAGGTTTAATTAATATAAACTTTTATATAGATAGAATGGACAGACAAAATGCTCCCTTTTGGTTCTCATTGCTGTCATATCTAAGTTTCTAAGATAAGACCCAACACATACCAGCCTTTCAAGGCCATATTTTACCTGATTTATTCATCATATTGTTCAAAATGTGCCCTATTTGATGTATTAGAAAACTGGAATTTAATACTTCTGGTTGGAAATGGCCTTTTCTTCAATGATTGTATATATTCTGACCCACTCATTCCCCATCACTTTGATATGAATTATTTTACATTTTAAATTACATAAGTAAACTGCATACTTAAATAACAGTCAATAAGCAGGCCTTTTAGAGAATGTAACTCTGGTCTTAGAGTAAATAATAAGGTTAAAGGGACGTTGAAAACATTTGTTTGTTGCATCTGAAAGAGGGTATTAAATTTTTCTTTTTTCAAATGATTCTCTCAATGCAGACAAAAACTGATTCAAATGTTTAACCAATCTGGGGGCTTGTTTGTCAGCTAATAAACAGTAGTATGGATGTATGGCTCACTCTTATCTGCCAATGAACTCTACAGATATACGCATTCATTTCCTGTTAGTTTAGTGAAGTTTATACAGATTTTATCCTTCATATTTTTCATGTAAAACACAACTTTGATAATATATAAAGCAGGCTCTTACAAGTACATAAAACATTAATTGAGTTCCATGTCCATTTCAATGAAATGGCTCAAATTAGTGACCTAAAGATGTCTAGTTATAGTTAAATAGTTATCCTAATATCCATGATCATATTTATAAGGGCTGAATAATATATTTAAAGGTGCTTACACATAGCTTACCTAATAATGTCTTTAAACCGTCCATTAGTTTCTTCTGGATTCTACCATGTATTCAAAGTGTAAAATATAATAGAGATCTGCAAACATTTCCTGACTTCTTTACTTTACATAAATTTATTTGTGACCCCCATTTAGACTTGCAGATGTCCATATCATTTACTTGATGCCATAAATATAAATCTGTAAAGAAAGTCTCTATTTTAGAAGAGCTTCGTTTTCATGAATATTCAGAGTATCTGTGCATGCTTTGGAGCCAATGATCAGAATACAGAATCCTGAGAAAACTTTATCATTTATTTTTGTTTTATTTCTTTCTCCAGTTCATCCAACACTAATGGCAATGCATCATGTAACTGCATGTAAATGACACAACTTGGAAGCTGTGGGCAAAATGTTCATGCCCAAAACTTTTTGAATATGATTTGCTAATACTGAGGGTATGGTTGGTCTTTCTTTTCGTGCCTGATTCTAGTTTCACAGAAATGTCTTCCTTACTGGCTCATACACAAGTGCCATAGTCCCACCTGGTATCTCATGGTTGCCCTTCACCTCTTTGGTGGTATTGACTGTTGTGTATTTCTCATTTTCTTTTTACAGATGTGACAGTACTTACGATAAAGATTTGGAGAGTGGCCCTCCTATATTATACACTCCATTCGTTTAATGTATATATGTATTGATAGATACATCACACTGACTGAATGTAAAATCGAAAAGTCCTCTTCTACAGCTGCCATCTTGAATATTTGATGTAATTAGTGACACTGAAGGCTAGTTTTCATGACTTACTGCACTTTTATAAAACTATACAAATATGTCATTTGAACATGTTGTGTAATTACTGTCCTCAACGGTCTTATCGGGTCAGATTATATATAAGGATAGCCTTTTAGTACAAAGCTAAGAAGCAACATGTGTTGCTAGTGTTATGAGTTCATGTCCTTGGCCATGAGTCCTTGAAATGTGAAGAATTGTTTTACACAAGAACATGAAAAACAGATTGAATTTTGCACTTTTTCAGTTAAACAAATGTTTTTTTCTAGCTCTTCTGCCTAAAAATGTCTAATGTCACAACAAGTACATTATGACTGCCTCTGTGCACCTTAAAGGGACATGGCAAAGACTCCAAATATGGTGAAATTACAAATTATAGGTAGTAACAAGTACTTTTTTGATTGCTATTAAAAACTGCATTTTTTATAGCTAGCTTACATTGAAATGTGTAATATGTGTCTCGCTCAGCCTTTCGCAGCCACCCAACAAGTCATTGCTTTTATCTTTGTTTTAGAGTGTAATCATTACTAATTACTCTCTGAGATGTCATAGGTGCACAGATTGATTCTAGCAATGGCTTAAATAGCTGGGAATAAAGTCCCATGTTTCAATTGCAATTACATATTTTGGATCTGAGTATGTGAGGACCACCTGGAAGTACTTTGCAATGAATAGTCTCTGACATTAAGATAAAAGCAAGGGCTTGGTGGGAGGATGAAAAATGTGAAATGACAGATACAATTATAGATTTCCGTTGCAGTGTACTTCTTTAAATGTCATTCAATTAATAAATTGCCGGTTGTTGGATATAATTTGAAATTTTACAATGTTTGGAACCTTTGCTTTAATAAGGTCTTTCATTTCTTATTCCAGTCCAAATGCCTTTCAGAAGCGGTTAAGGCTGGATGTGTTGGAATGTAAATTGGTGACAAAGCCACTAATGACCCTGCGAGCGCTCTTGTGGAATTATTGTAAAGGATAATCGTATGAACATTTTTTGTTTATAAATGCATACAGTTCGTGTAGAGAACACGCCAAGGAATGAGAATTGAGTATATTATTAAAAAAAAAAAACTATTGTTAAAACATTTTATTTTTATTCAGAGTGACTTAATTTGCAGCTCTGATCAAGCACTACATTCCTCCTTGGCTACTGAGTGACTGTAGGAGGATTCTGTATAAAGTATGGGTGTGTGCATGGCTGTACACAGAGCTGCTCCTGGGATCACTGGAAGAACAGTTTGCACTAACACACACCCATAATTTACACAGAAGTCTCCTAGAGTGACTCCGCAGACAAGGAGGAGTGTAGTGCTTGATCAGAGATGGAAATGGGTAAAAGTTGTTCTTTTTTTAAAATTGAAAATTCAATTCTCTGCCTTTAAAAAAAACAAACAAAAAAACGTTAGTGATCCTTTAAAGAGAACTTCTCCAGCTTGTTAAAGACTGACACTTGGACTAATTTGCAAAACTTTATATGTATGTAGAATTGTTTCTCTGTTTTTATTTTATGTTTTAGATACCTGCTGGGGATAGTCATGTTGAATTGTATGAGATAGAATTAATTTCAGTGGATTGCAGGATTTCAAGTTGATAAACCATATTATAAATCCAAAATGGCCTCCAACAGGCAAGTGCCAAGATAGTAAATACATTTACAAGTGTTAAGTGTTTGTAACCTTTATCTTGTTAATTAATTTAAAGAAATGTATGAATATATGACAAAGAAAAGATGTGTCTTGCTTTTAAATATTTTATTAGATATTTTTATATGTATGCAATTGGTCTTGTTTTGAAATACTTTCCAATAAACAAATTGTGTTGATTTATTTTACAGAGGAAAATTGAATGTTTTTTTGCATTGCTTGAGTTTGTGTTTTTTTACTCCTAACCATGCTAGAGATCAGTGTTTTTTTATATTGTTTTGTCAAGAAATAGATCCTCAGAAAAATGTACAAATACCCTGCAATACATGGAGAAACTGTAACATTTAAAGGGATAGATGTTCCAATATTTTAAACTATAAGTAAAAATTAGTATTTTATCACTTGTATCTTATTAAACTGCATCTTTTATAGAAAATATACATTAAAGTTAACAGTTTTGTTGTCAATGAGCCTTTCTGAGCCACCTACCAAGTATCTTGGGCCAACATGACAGTCCAGTTATTCAGCGGTTAGGGCATTGTTTTTTGTGAGAAAGCTGTATTCTGGTACCAGGTTCCCCTCAGGGTCCACAACAGTCCATAGTCCCCAAAAGTTCAGTGGGCCCTCCTGGGCATCATACATTCATTTTCTAAGAGTATAATTAAGCTGGAAAAAAGTAATACAGTTTTTAATTAGAAAAAACAAAACAATTTTGTGTGTGAGAGTGGAGTTTTTATTTCTGGAGAGATAAGATTGCATTTTCTGAAGCAAGGAGTCTACTTTTAATCCAGTGAGAGGGAAGGGTGTCCATTTTAATTTTAACAAATGCTCTCACTTCTCAACATCCCAATCCCCTCACCACTGACAACCCCCCCCCCTCCCCATCACGATTCAGCTCTGAAGAAGTGATGTAACAAACTGAAAAATGATTCCTGTTCTCATAAACATTCTTCAAAAATGTACATTTTCCCAAAGTTTTCTGCCCATGGCATACACAGCTGCTAATATTGATATTTTGATACAAACTTGACAAAACAAGTTATTTATGACTAAAACTGCAATGATCCCTTTAATCCCACTTATCTAATGCCCCAGTTTCAAAGTGAGGACCACTGAGTTTCATTAAAGGACCACTGAGGTCACATCTGTTCTATATTGTTTTTTGAATAACTAAACATGAATAACTTAAATATGTTTGATGTAAACACAAACTTCACATTATTCAACCTTTATGTGCAACTTTTCTTTACTGCATCGCTGCATTTTGCTTTCTTCCCTGCTGCTGTATGTTACTTTCCCAGGTGGGTGCATCATTGGAAACTAGTGAGCTTCCATATAGTCCTGTTGAGAGCCCTGACCGATGTAACCCATTATACAGACAGACTCTTCATTCCTTTGTATTCAATGTCCACTTCTAACCCCAGGAAGTTGGTCTGCTGAAGCCAAACTGTTAGATTCCACAGCAACATAATGTGACGGGGAACAGTTGACTGGTGGATTCAGATAAGGTTTCAACACAGGATATCTTCCCCCTCCCTACTATAGAGGCAACTTGTAAGTATACTGGTAGGCCTTGTCTTCCCTGCTCTGTAGCCACTCCCTGTGCCTTGAAAAGTTAAAATGACTGTCGTGACAGCTTCCACAGTGTTGCCTAAAAGGAAGAGTTTCTCTAAAAATGCTTTTATACCCATGGCTTACGAACAACTAATATTAGTTTGCTGCATACTTCACAAACATTAAGCTACAGTTTAAGCAAGTTGACACAAGCTTGAATTCACAGGTAGGATCTGACTCAACATTCAGTAGGCAGCAAAGGAAGAAAAATCATGAAAACCTGTAAAAGCTGCAGTGTATAAAAAAGACAAGTAAGAGAGAGGAATCGGTGAGGTCTTGTATAAATTCATATGAAATAGACAACAGTGACAGTACTGAGCTAAAGAAAACTTGTAGACATCTGTTCCAGTGCACATTTAAAGAAAAAGATATAGAGAAAGTAATGGAATTAATTATTATGCAGAAATCCTTTTTTTTAATTCAATGTATTAAATTATCTCACACTTAATATGAGCTAGGGTGAAACCCAAAATGCTTAAGGGAAGCCATGTTTAATATGGTTATGGATTGCAAGAGGGAATTCTTTGTGGGCACATTTGCATGTCCCTGCCAAGGTTATATGAACAAAAATATTACAAAGCTGAATGACCCCTGTTCTTGTTGCTCAGGCTTTCAGTAATGCCCAACTCTCAATGGTCATATGGATGCATCATGCCAGGCACATCTGTATTTTTGGTTGTGCTTATCCATATGGTTTTCATGGCAAATATACTGGAGTGAGTTGCCAGTTCCTTCACCAGTGGACCACAACTTGTCTGACCTCTCTGCTATGACCTGCCCATCTTGGGTGACCCTACATGGTATAGCTCACAGCTTCATTGAGGTACACAAGCCCCTTCACCACAACAAGGTAGCAATCCAGAAGGGGATGATTCCTGATTCATTTGCAATTTATCTTAATGTTTCCTGTTTATCCATGGTTACCATTTTTTGTCATACAGTGGACATACAATTTTGTAATGAATAATTCATTTTTTCCAGAAATGCCACCTCTTCAGTTTTGTTAACATGGAGTTTGATAATCTAAAAAATAATGGATAAAAGTGTACCTGTAGCATATAAAGGCATATTAAAGTGAGTTGGGTTATTAATGCATCTGGGAGAGGAGAATTTATTGTGTCTGAAAAAATTGTTTGCATGAAAAAAATCCCAAATAAACAGTTTTCTCTCAATGTTAACAACCCCTGAAATTCCCTGGGATAATTAGCATAATTTATCCATTGTTACTTTTTGGCCTGGGGATTGTGCAGGCATGCTTAGTTATCAACTGAAGTCTGCCCTACTATAGGAAGTCACATGATGCCAGACACTTTCCTTTAGATTTCTGTCCCTTCATTCACTGATTGTTTTAGCTAAATCCCAGGTGATACTTCCCCCGGCTCTAGTGATTTGCCCCAGTTAATTGCTCCATTACCTGCCCCAGCACCAGTGAATTGCCCTTTGACCACCCCAAGCCCCAGTGAATTTCCCTCATCACCTGCCCAAGCCCCAGTGGATTGCCCCATCACCTCCCCCAGCCCCAGTGAATTGCCCCATCAACTCCCCCAACCCCAGTGAATTGCCCCATCACCTCCCCCAGACCCAGTGAAATGTCCTCATCACCTGCCCCAGCCCCAGTGAATTGAGCTTCAGCCCTGTGACCTCTCCAGCCCCAGTAAATTGCCCCATCACCTCCCAAAGCCCCAGTTAATTGCCCTCCAGCCCCAATCTATTGCCCTATGACCTCCCCCAGCCCCAGTAAATTGCCACATCATTTCCCAAAGCCCCAGTGAATTGCTCTCCAGCACCAGTGAATTTCCCTGTGACCTCTCCCAGCCCCAGTAAATGGCCTCATCACCTCCCAAAGCCCCAGTGAATTGTCCCCAAGCCCGAATGAATTGCCCAGTTACCCCACCCAGTCCCAGTGAATCGGCCACCAGCCCCAGAAAATTGCCCTGTGTCCTCCCCCAGCCCCAGTGAATTCTCCCCCACACACAGACTCACTCTTAGACTCTCCCACACACAGACATACTCACACAGGGTCACTCTCACACACAGACTCACTCTCACACACAGACAGAAACAGACTCACTCTCACAAACAGATATACACAGACTCACTCTCACACACAGACATACGCAGACTCCCTCTCACTCTTACACACAGACATACACTCACTCACACAGACATACACTCACTCACACGGACACTCACACAGACACACACACTCACACAGACACAGACACTCACACAGATGCACTCACACACTTACTCACACAGACATACACACTCCCACAAATATCAGTCATAAATGTCACAGACTGTTTTTCTCCCAATTCTCTGAGTAGCAAGTCATAACAACCATGTGTGTAAATATAACTCTTCAGATTGGCAATCTCTAAAACACTTATCTGAAAAGTTAGCAATTTTTTTCTGCAGCTCTTTAGGAACCATATACATTTAAAATTAGTCTCCAAAATGGTGGCTCCAAAATATTAGGCTTCTAAACTACTCTTTGTCATCTGTTATATTCAGTTCCTGTTCCCACTTTCAGCTCCTGTTCCCAATGATATTTTAATTATCTATTGACCATTGCGAGCCGCAACTTTCCTACTTTGCAATGATCACCTTCGGTGCTCATTGCGAGCCCCGTGATGAGCGCCTTTGGCACTCATTGCATGGCTTGCAATGAGCGCCTCTCCCCGTGTGTATATAAATATGCCTCGTGTTTGAGCACATTCGACGCTCCTCCCAAGCCCTGTGATGAGCACCTTCGGCGCTCATCACAAGGCACGCAATGAGCGCCTTCGGAGGGGAGAGAAGGAAGGTAGAAGAGGTAGGTAGGACACTTTCCTCACTCATTGCGAGGCTCGCAAGGGAGAGGGAAGGAGAGAGAAGGCGGAGTGAAGAGGTCGGAAGGACAATTTCAGTGCTTATTGCGAGGCCCACAATGGCCGCGAAAGTTGCAAGTTGTGCATGTCAAAGGCACTCATTACTAGCCCCACAAGGTGTCCCGAAGGTGCTCATTGCAAGGTTGCCAAGGGAGAGGGAAGAAGGATGGGAGAGAAGGAGGGGAGAAGAGGTAGGGAGGAAACAGGAGAGGTGAGAGAAATTGCATGCTGAGGGGGGCAAAGAGACACAGGAGGGAGAGGAGAAAGAGGAGGCAAAGAAACACAGGGGAGTGAGAGGGGGGAAGAGATATAGGGGAGGGAGAGGGGGCAAAGAGACACAGGGGAGGGAGAGGGGGACAGGAGACACAAGGGAGGGAGAGGGAGGGAAAGAGACACAGGGGAGTTAGGGGGAAGAGACACAGGTGAGGGAGAGGGGGGAAAAGAAAAAGGTGAGGGTGAGGGGGGAAGAGACACATGGGAGGAGGAAAAGAGATGGAAGGAAAGAGACACAGGGGAGGGAGGAGGGGAAAACAAACACGGGAGGGAGAGGGGGGAAGAGACACAGAGGAGGGGGGAGAGACACAGGGGAGGGAGGAGTGGGAGAGAGACGCAGGGAGGGAGAGGGGGGAAAGAGATACAAGGGATGGAGGCGGGGAAGAGGCACATGGGAAAGAGAGAAACATGAAAAAAAAAATATTGAACATTTTACTACTAATTGCTGCCATTGTTTGACAGGCAACTGTCTAATATTCCATATATTAGAAAACATACTGTATACATCACTGTAAGTGAAACTGTAGTGGTAAAGGTCATGAAGCTTTAAAAGTATATGTTGCATCTTGCATAATTAAAGTCCTATTAGCCAAATCATAATTATTATTATTGTTTTTTTATTGCCTTCTGCTTATGTCATTTTGGCCTTTCTGCTCCCATCATCTATGGCAAACACATTGCAGCTATTATTCCTATTGGTATACACAGTCCTACACCACTGGCTCCACAACTATAAGATAAACCACATAACAGAATAGACCAATAGGAAGCTGCAAGCAGCAAGCTGTAACTCTCCATCTCCAGCCCTAGCAGTTATACCTCATGATAAATATGAAGCTGCTAGACATGTTGTTTTTGCATTAGAAGATACTATGTTGAGAATAACATTAATTGCACACAGTGACACACTCTAAGTGATGGGAGGAGAGAGAGAGACCAATATGGATGCCTTAGATTCAAGCTGAATGAAAAAACAAAAAGGAAGAAATCATCATGTTATATACCTGGGCTTTAAATATACACATAGATAATTTAAATATGGTTCCCTGTGAGTGTTAAGTCTCTGCCTAGACAGTGACAGGCAATTTATTTCACTTATAGGAACCCACATATGGCCTTTTATTGGTTGTACAGTGGTTTATCACTGTGGGAGAGAGGTGAATTAATTGGTGATAGAGGTGTACATAAGGATATATGGTTGGAGAGTGATTTCCTAGTTATCGACATATAAAATGGATCAACTAATCCACATGTTAGAAGAATCAGAGGAGATCTAAAAAGGTTGATGGACTAAAAGTGTTTTTTCAACCTCAGTTAATACATAGCTAGCAATACAAACAAAATAAAATACTATATATAATAAGAAACCCCTTAAAAAACAAATTTACCAATGGGCACCAACTCCTTATATGTAAAATATAACTTTCGTTCATACTTCCATTGAAACATATTTAAAAATGGGGGCGTGGCTTGAAATCCTACCTCGCAAATGTGTGCATGAAGAGCTGTGGGGAGAGACCCCTATAATTGTGTGAATTGGGGGGACAGTTGCCCCTAATTAAAAAATAAAGCTCATCACTTGCACCCACACAAAATTATAACTTTTGGGAGCAGAGGCTGAAAGCCTTCTTCACCTCGTGGAGCTGCGGGGAGCAAGAGCCAACAGCCTGCTGTGTGCCCTGTGGTGTGACCTGCCCGCAAAAGGAGGAGGATTCGAGGTGGTGAACCGGGAATGAAGAAGAGGCAAGTGCGGGGACAAAAGATCGGAACAGAACTGTGGCGCAAGCAGATGAGCGAGGGAGAGATATACTGCAACCTTATGGAATATCAATAAGCAGCAATCTAGATAATGACCAGATCCTAACAGACTGTACAAGCCTGAAACAGTCAGATAAAGGACTATAGAAAAAACGTGGATGTGAACCTCTCAGTGCCTGTCTACCGGCAGCTGAGCCTCAATATAAGCAGGGTGCATTTATACAACAAAAGACCATGAACTCTTATGAACTATTATAGTAGCTTCTTGCTTCACAGATAACAAGTATATACCTATGAGACAATAAAACCTAGAATTCCCTACCCGAGGAGACCTAGAAGGTACTATAGCGCCAAAATATACAGAGAAGCTAGCATAAACTAAATGGAGCAATCTTTAAATATCAAAATCTTATAATCAAAATATTGCAATCAAGATATATGCGTATGGCCAAAAGACATATGAATCATAAAATACAGATTAAAGGTAGTGGAGGTCCAATGTCATAAGAAATAAATATATAAATAGGAAACATCTAGAGGAATAAATAGAGAGGATCAATGGTATGTATATACATATACACATATATGTGCACAAATATATACATACACATATATATAAGAGTAACAAATCTCCAAAAGATCTGTATACCTGGCTTAAAAAATAAGAAAATAAAAATAATATTAATAATAAAAATAGTAATAATAATTCCATCCAAATATGGGTCAACATAACACTCAAGATAAATGAAACGGATACAGGACAAATACAAAGAAATACATAAAAATACAAAAAAATTCAAATAATAAAAATAATAATAATAATAATAATAATAAAAACGATACTTAAGTGAGTCCGAAAAGAATTGTTCTTTGTACTTTAAATGAAGTTTCAAATTATTTCTCTTGCTGATATTTTCTCTTGAAAAGTATAAAGAGATGTAGATGCACTTGGTAGATCGATCTTATTAGGTCGTGGGTCAGCTATTTCCAATTACTCACCACAGAGTCATACTGTAGAAAAGGAAGAAAAAAGAGGGGAAGAGCGCACGCCACTTCCTTGTGCAAATCAATAAGAGGTATCTTATATGCACATAGGATTATACTTTGATCTTCCACATTCGCTTATAGTATTGAATCCATTAAACAATCCTTATTCGCGGAGTGGTCAGATCTACCCCAAAGACAAAATACACCTTGTATATATCTGATATTTACACTATAACTCTGCTGGAGGATAAAGGTCCACCTTATAGTCTCTCAGACTTTCAGCTCTGATCTCATTCACTATGGGGTACTCAACCCAAAGTGTGTGAATGATCAGAATAGAATTACCTATGTAAAATAATTATATTTATTGTAACAATTCAGCAAGCTTACAACAATAAAGGCAAAACCGCCAGCCAGCTATAGGGATACAAATTAAGGAATTGGTAGGAATGGCTGCAATTCTGAGACAAACATGGGCAAAGCTAACAAAACCCTTTCTGTTAAAAGTATCCCAGAACACTTCAAGATGCAACATGCATATCAATTACACTCATATCATCTTCAGAAGGATCTGATGCAGAGGGAGACTTTGGAGACCCATATCCAAATGTGAATGTATCAGACTTTTTGCTTGCTAAGTTTGACCAATTGCTGCAAACTCGGCCCTCAGGAGTGGTCAATGAGCTTAAACAAGATTTATGGGACTTGGGGCAACGTACGCATGTGCTGGAAACCATCACAGACCAGTAAAGTGGAAACCCAAGCACAGAATAAAATAGATAATGCACTGAACACTGACGCATTCTCAATTTAGAATCGAAGTTAGACGATCTTGAGAATAGATCAAGGAGAAATAACATACCCCTTAGGGGTGTACCAACTGCAGTCTCAGATTTATTCTCATTCTTAAAAGCGGTTGTATGCACTATTCTACCTACGCTACCGCCTGAAACATGTAAAATAGAGAGAGCGCATAGAGCTCTAGGGGTATCGACGTAATTAGGTCAACCCAAATATGTCATTGTCCGCTTCTTGTGACAAAGAACAAAGGATCTGATTGTTCAGGTGATGAGTAAAACATTGCAGGTCCAGATGGTGCACCACTCCAGATATTTGCAGATCTGTCCCCAATCACTCTGCTCAAACGCAGACAGCTTCGCCAAGCACTGATGATTCTAAACAAGAACAACATCAAATACAGATGAGGGTTCCCGTTTAGTAATACATTTCATGTTGGATCTAGCACACGGTATATTCCTTGGATGGATTCAGTGCATTACTTATACGCCTTAAGCTAATTCAGGAAGGGGAACTTTAAGAACCTCCTGAACCTAATGTCCGAGCGCAGCCGTCAAGAGCGAAGTATCCATGCATTAGAACTGAAGAAGTGGAATCTTCAGATATAATGGACTTTTGCCCCTCCACATCCTAAGGCGGTGGTTGACATTTATAATTAGGACACAGGATTCCATGCAAACCTCGGGACAAAGGATCTCCAAAGTTATACCTTCTACTAAGGAGTGATTTCCAGGTTAAATTCCAGGATGCAAGGACTACCCAGGCAAAATAATCATGCACTATTTCTGGGTCATCATAAATGGATCATCTAGGCTGGATACTGCCTGGAAGAGCATGAAAGAAAGTTGTAGACCTTGAGCATAGTTTTACCCAATTAGGGGCCCAAAATAAGTTAGCTTAAACTGCTCTGTTATACTACGCTACCAAATATTTTTGGGACTTCTGTGTATAGATGGTTTAGTAAATATGCAATGGCAATGAGGGCTTCTAAATAGACTTTATGGGAATTCATCTACAATTGATAGGTTAACAATTCTAAAGTTAATTTATGGGTGAACATTCCAATGGAGTTCAAACAAGGGTTTGTATAGATAATATGTATTAGAAGTGTTTGTTAGCTTCTAAAAAGGAAATTTATCCAGAATACTATATAGGATTACCTAGAGAAGGTAGACAGGCAAAATGTTAAGTGTTGAACATTTGTATACCTTAATAACTTTCATTGTACTTGCAGGATAGCAAATACTACTTTACAAGTACCTTCCTCCTAATGGGGGCATTTTTGGACCGCAAAGGTTACTCACAGCCATTAGGCTATTGGTGCCCGTAGTATTGTGAGGAGGTTGTTCTATGTTACTATATTTGTACTATATTTGTTTTTTTACTCCTTTCCTTTTTCCCTTTTGTTTATGCAGCTATTCGACCATACTGGACATGCAGACTGGTCCTAAGTCTCCTTCCTCTTGGATCCGCCATTTCCTCAGTCAGGTGAGGGGGTAACTTGGGCAAGTGTGAAACTCTTTGCATTAGTATCATGATTGACCAAAACTTTACCTTTCTTTTCCATAATGTAAGGGGATTCAACACACAATTTAAAAGAAGCAAAGCATTTATTTCACATAACCAGCTTCATCTCTGGATAATATTTATGCAAGAAACTAATTTTGTCCACAACAAAATACCAAAATATATGCATAAACACTACCCCACATTATTTGCGTCCAGCCACTCCACAAAACTAGCAGGGGTCACAATTCTCTTACAAAAAGACTTTCCCTTTACAGTACAACATAGCAAAAGTGATCAGGAAGGTCATTTTATCATTCACATGGTAAAATTCTAGAGTGCAAGTTGTTTCTGGTTACATTATACTCCCCTACTACGATGCAACACAAAACCTTTATAGCAATGCTTAAATATATCAAGTCCCAAAACCTAGGGAACATAATTTTGGGGAGAGATTTAAACTTGGTGCTAAACCCTACCCTGGACAACAACGAGACAGTAGGTCCTCTAATAAGTTTAAGCAAATCCAAACACTATTAAATGACTTGCACCTGGTGGACGCTTGGAGGCTGCTACACACAGCTCATAGGGAATACACTTTTCACTCCAGGGTGCATGGAACCTACTCCAGAATCGATAACTTTTTATTAGACTCTGCCTTTACAAATCATATTATCAAAGCTGATATCCTTCTGTCCTCATGGTCCGATCACTTTGTAATTAGTTTATCTCTAGGATTGGGCTTGCATTCTAGGCATCCACCCTCTTGGAGCTTAAATGAGATGCTGTTGTCTAAACTGGAGTTTGGTGATCAGATTGCTCGAGATATTGAGTTCTTTTTCTCAATAAATGGGGCCCTGGATTCTGATGAAGGTTGGACATGGGTAGTTTATAAAGCTTTCATAAGAGGGTTATGCATTAAACTTGCCTCTTCATACAAAAAACAACAGAGACACAAAGTGATGACTCTTTAGAAAACTCTGAGTGACTAAGAGAGGAGAGATCAACAGAAACCCTTTGGCCTTGTCGGACCGGATAGAAAAAATTAGATTGAAACTTAATTTGGCATGGTCTGATCACACAGAAAAAGCGATGAGGTAGACTCAGCATAAATTTTATTCAAATGCCAACAAACTTGATTCCCTCGTCGCGAGGAAGTTAAGGAAGAAAGTCACCCAATCTAAAATTTTCCAGATGAAAAACAAGTTGGGGAAAGTTATGAATAGTCCAAACAAGATCCAAAAGATGTTTGTAGATTTTTTTCAAAAACGATATACCTCCACAGCGCAGCCAAGGCAATACCAAGTTCCTAAATACCTGTGATCTAACTATTTAAGAGCAAGACGCCTGGAGGGCTAAGATTACTGAGGAGGAAGTAAAAAAGACTATTCAGACTTTAAAGATAGGTAAAGCACCAGAGCCGGATGGATACACAAATTTGTACTATATAAAGTATGTGGATAGAATTGTGGAGAGACGTCCAGTTCCCCCAGAGTTCAATCAGGCAGATATATTTTTTTTTCCCAAAGGAGGGTTGTGATCCTCTGGAAGTAAAGAACTTTAAGCCAATCTCACTGTTAAATGGGCACATTAAGATTCTTGCAAAACTCATTGCGAATAGAATAGCATGGTTCTTGCCTAACCTTATTCACAAGGACCAGGTGGGATTTATACCACATAGACAAGCGAGAGATAATGTTCACACGGTAATGACTGTGGTACACCAGACCAACTTTCATCAAATTACCACTTGTTTATTAGCCTTAGATATTGGAAAGGCCTTCAATTCAGTGGAGTGGTCCTATCTCCAGGCAGTATTGGTGAAATTTGGATTCCCTGAGCAGTTCATAAATTTGATTAACTCCCACTACAGCTCTCCCAAGGCCCTGCTAAAATTGTCAGGTGACTCTAAGACCTATATCAACATTCAAAGAGGTACCAGGCAGGGATGCCCACTTCCCCCCTTACTGTTTGCTCTAACAATCAAGCCTCTAGTGCAGTTGATAAGGAGCAACTCTAACATTAAAGACATAAAAATGGATTCACACCACCTCAAATTCTGCCTATTTGCAAATGATTTCTTATGCTCCCTTACAGAACTGACTGTCTCTGTTCCTGCATTAATCCAAGTCATGAACAATTTTGGGGAATTTGCTGGTCTAAAGATAAATGTAGAGAAGTCAGAGGCACTAAGTTTCAGAATGTTCCAGCAGGATATTGAGATTCTAAGTAGGGAATATAACTTCTCATGGTCCAAGTCACATATAAGTTATCTGGGAGTTAATATTACAAATAAGGTATCAGATTTATATAGGTTAAATTACCCTGATCTATTTAGAGAATTGAGTCTAGACATACAAAGATGGTCCAAAGGCCAATTATTCTGGCTGGGATGGATAAGCGGAGTCAAAATGAATGTGCTACCCCGCCTTCTTTACTTATTTCGTACATTGCTCATTACAATTTATTATAAAAAACTGGAAAAATTCCAAAAATGATCCTTTAATTTTATTTGGGCAAATAAAGCTCATCACATAGCTAGAAAGGTGATGTTTCAAAATAGAAATAAAGGGGGCCTATCATGACCAAACCTTAAATTGTATTTCAAGGCAGTCCAATTATTCCTGCCTCTTGCACATTCCACCATACATCAGCCATTGTGGGTAACACTAGATAATTTGGACATGCACCCATACTCATGGGATTCCATTATTTGGTTACCCAAACCCTTAACCAGTATAAAGCATACTGCAAATCCCTTTATAAGACAGACTCTTGACATATTTGTGTGGGCCAATGGTAGGTTCCATCTGGCCCCAGTACTTACTATACTCACCCCAGTCGTTCAGCATCCAGATCTTACACTGTACCTTTTGTTGAACTCGTTGGCTTGGTGGAGGTCGAGGGGATTGTTGAGGTGTGGAGTGTGGTTTAGAGACAGGATGATACTGCCTTTTAAAGGACTGAAAGACAACTTCAACCTCCCCTTGGAGGAGCATTTCACCTACTTTAGAATAAATCACTTCATTAAGATGCTTATACATACCTTTGCTTAAAGACCAATTGGTTTACCAAGCTATGTGATACCTTTACCTTATATAAAAATAAAGTGAGCTTACTGTACGAAACCTTTAATACATATCAAGCTCATCAAAAAGTTAGACCCAACTAAGCCTTTGATCTTTCAAGCCCGTAAATGTTACAATCGCAAATCACTATTAAATTGCTACAATTCCTCAAGCCCGCAATTGTTCTCACACCAGTAAATGGCAAATGTAGAAGAAAATGCTACGAGTACCAGATAGGACTCGCAAGGGGGTTAAACACCTGTTCGTAGAACTGTAAATGCAAATAAAAATGTAAAAGACGGGGAAAGCGATTTAAGACATTATAATTAATTGCACAATAGTCTCAAAATCGCAAATCAGCAACCAAAAATATATTTTTTTATGTTTTATTTCTGTGATCTATGAATCTTGGGAATCAAGGAGTTAATACATAGGCCACCCACATGGACTAGAAAATTTCCTTTATTTTTTATTATTTTGTATATTTCTGGATTGCGAGTCTGATCACATATTGGACGTCTAAACGCTAATTTAGACAGTTGCCTTCATACAGGCTTGCAACAGTTACAGAGCGATTGTAATTTAATGAGGCCCACAGTCTTTTCTAATGTCCTTATGGTCATTACAATATCCCTTTGATTCATTGGGCATGTGGTTAGTTTCCATTAAGGGTCCAGTGGCAAGACCCAAAGTGTCCCATAGTCCTGGTGGATTAATCAGTAAACTTTTGGGCTCTGAAGGATTGTTAATTGTTGGGTTTAGTGGTGTCCCACCTGGCCCAAAAAGCAGATTGTGACAAAAGAAATTACTTTTTTTCACACAATGAGTTTGAAAATGGTATAATTTTGTTCATTACATAAGTGAAATAAGTAAAAAAATGTGTTATATTTGTTCATTCATGTTACCCTCATCGAATATAAAATTTTGCCTACAGTACTGAAAACATTCATTGTGGCAAATCACATATAATAGTTGACATCGATTCGTCGTCACGCTTGCGACAAATTGCAGTTTGACAACTAGGATTCCCGCAAATGGGCGTGCAGGCGCATTGCGCGGCATCAGCCACACATGGACCTTGCGCAACCGGCCGCGAATGCGCGTTGCGCACCAGGCCGCGCATGAACATTGCGCAACAGGCCACGCATGCGCATTGTGCAGTGTAAGCTGCTCATGCGCATGGCGGCAGGGCACCCAGGACCATTGCGTGGCGGCCAGAGAGACAGAGGAGGAGGGGGAAGACACAGAGGAGAGCGGGGAGACACAGAGGAGGGGGGGGGGAGATACAGAGGAGAGGGGGAGACACAGAGGAGTGAGAGGAGGGGGGAGAGACACAGGGGAGTGAGAGAAGGGGGTAGAGACACAAAGGAGTAAGAGAAGGGGAGGGAGAGATACAGGGGAGGGAGAGGAGGGAGGAAGAGAAACAGGGGAGGGGGAGCCACACAGGGGTGGGAGAGGAGGGGGTAGACACACAGGGGAGGGAGAGGAGGGGGGGAGAGACACAGGGGAATGAGAGGGGGAGAGACATAGAGGAGGGGGGGAGACACAGGGGAGTGAGAAGTGGGGGGAGAGACACGGGAGTGAGAGGAGGGGGGGAGAGACACAAAGGAGGGAGAGGAGGGAGAAAAGGAGACACAAGGGAGGGAGAGGAGGGGGGAAATGAGACACAAGGGAGGAAGTAGACAGAGGGAGAAACTTGCAATGAGCGTCAAAGGCGCTCATTGCGAGGCCCGTGATGAGCGCCAAAGGCGCTAATTGCTAGGCCAGTAAAGTAGAGGCTCCCATTGTGTGGCAAACAGCATTGCCAGGATTCACATTTTATTGCCGTCATTTTTGACGGGCAAGTTGCTAGTATATAATAATAGAGGAAAATCAGGAAGGAAGTAAATGCTCTACGTAATTAAAAAGAATTGCATATACATTCAGAAATATAAACATACAGGGTCAGTAATATTTTGTATCTTTCAGTCTAGTTTTCACTATCCTGAACTGATTATATAATTTATTTCTATAATAATATTTACATGAACTTACAGTGTAAGATAATGACATAGAAACATAGTAATTTAGGATAAGATAAGACTTTTAGTCTTTCCATCCCTCTTTCTGTCTCTCTCCTCTCTTTCTCTCCCTCTTTCTTTCCCTCATCTCTTTGTCTCCCTCTGCCTGTCTTTTTCTCTATCTCTCCCCTCTCTTTATCCCCCCTCTCTTTCTCTCCCCATCTCCTCTCCTATCTCCCCTCTCTCTTTTTTCCCTAACTCCTCTTTCTTTATCTCTCCCATCTCTTTCTATCCTTTCCTCTCTCCTCCTCCTCTTTCTCTCTCTTCCCCTCTCTCTGTCTCTCTCTCCCCCTTTCTCTCTCTCTTCTCCCTCTTTCTGTCTCTCTCCCCTCTCTTTGTCTCCCTCTCTCTGTGTCTCTCTCCCCTCTCTTTGTCTCCCTCCCTTTCTCTCTCCCCCTCTTTCTGTTTGTCTCTTTTTCTCTCTCACACCACTTTTTTCTTTCTACCCACCCTCTCTCTCCTCCTCTTTCTGTCTCTCTCTCCTCTCTCTTTGTCTCACTCTCTCTGTGTGTCTCTCCCCTCTCTTTGTCTCACTCTCTCTGTGTGTCTCTCCCCTCTCTAAGTCTCCCTCACTCTCTCCTCCTCTTTCTGTCTCTATCTCCCACCTCTCTTTGTCTCCCTCACTCTCCTCCTCTTTTTTGTCTCTCTCCCCACTCTTTGTCTCCGTCTTTCTCCTTTTTTTCTCTATAGCACTCCTCTTTTTCTCCCCTTTCCCCTCCCCCCTCTCTCCCTATTCCCCACTCTCTACCTCTTTCTCTCTCTATCTCTATTTCCCCCTCTCTCTCCCTCTTGCTATCTCTCTTCTCACTCTTTGTCTCCATCATTAACTCTATCCTCTTTCTCTCCCTTTTTCTGTCTCTCTCCCTTTTCTCCCTCTCCCTCCTTGTTCTTTCTCTTACCCTTTCTCCCCCTCTCTCTCCCACTCTCCCTCTCTCTGTCCCCCCTCTTTATCTCTCCCTCTCCTCCCCCTTTTTCTATCTCCCCCCTCGACATCTCTCTCTCTCCCCTCTTTGCCTCCCTCTCTCTTTCTCTGCCCATCTCCTTTCTCCCTTTTCCTCTCTCTTTCTTGCTCTCTCCCTCTTCCTCTCTCCCTCTTCCTGTCTCTCCCCCTTTCTGTCTTTGGAATGTCTCTCTTTCCCTTTCTCTATCTCTCCCTCCTCCCACTGGTGACTCCTCCCTCTGGTCCCTCTCCTCCACCGAACTGAGAGCATAGGCTGTGAAGGAGGAGGCAGCCAGAGGATGGTGCAGGTGGACGGAGGCAGAAGGAGGGAGCCAGGAGAGGGGAGAGAATGATTCTAGGTGGGTGGCAATTGGATGCTTTTTTGCCGCCACCAAGGAGGTGCTACCCAGGGCAGTCTACCCCTGGCGCCACCCCCTTGTTACGCTACTGCTCCCATGTCTCTTTCCCCATCTCCCTCCCATGTGTCTTTGCCCCCTCTCCCTCCCCTGTGTCTTCCCTCCCTCTCCCTCCCCTGTGTCTATACCCCCCTTCTCCCTTCCCTGTCTCTTTGCCCCCACTCCCTTCTGTGTCCATTTCAAGGAACTTTGCGGGCCTCTCCCTCCTCCTGCGCCCATTGTGAGCCTCCTCCGCCTCTCCCTTTTGCGGCCATTATGGGCCTTGCAATGAGCACCTTTGGCACTTATTGCGGACCTCTCCCCCCCTCAAACTTGTGGGCCCATTGCGGGCCTTTCCCCCTGTGCCCATTGTGGCCCTCGCAATGAGGGCCTTCTCCCCCCTACCATGTGGGCTAATTGACGGCCTCGCAAAGTCCTTCTTTGCCCCTCATTGCAGACCATGGCAATAAAATTGTCGGTAATAAAATTGTAAGCGAGGCACTGCTGTTTGACACGCAATGTGATGCTTTTGCTTCTCTGAGCGCCTTCAGAGCTCATTGCGAACCTTTTCTCCTGCCTACTGTACGGGCTGCTCATTGCAGGGTTCACTAACCTGCAAGTTTTGTACTTGGAATGCCATGTGTCTCTTTCCAGCATCTCCCCCCTGTCCCTTCCCTGTGTGTCTCTCCTCTGTGTGTCTGCTGAATGTGTGTGTGGCACATGCTGACTGTTGGTTGTTTTATTTTCAAAGTCCTGCATGCCTGACGTTGCTGGTGTAAGTGTTAGTGTCTTTGCCATTGTGTATTTTCTAAGTCCCGCGTGTCTGGCGTTGTTCGTGTAAGTGTTACTGTCTTTGCTGTTTTGTAGGGCAGAATAGGCAGAACAACAGACAGGTTTTGGTGGTAGGGGACTCCATTATTAGGAAGGTAGACAGGGTCTCCCGGGTGCTCGGGTTCTTCATGTTGTGGATCGGGTAGACAAATTATTGGGAGGGGCTGGAAATGAGCCAGCGGTCTTGGCACAGATTGGTACCAATGACAAAGTTAGTGGAAGATGGAGTGTCCTAAATAATGAGTTTAGAGAACTAGGGAATAAGCTGAAGGCAAGGACCTCCAAGGTAGTATTTTCTGAGATACTACCAGTGCCACATGCTAGCCCAGGGAGGCAGAAGGAGCATAGGGAGGTTAATGCGTGGCTAAAGATGTGGTGCACTAAGGATGGGTTTGAGTTTTTAGAGCACTGGGCTGACTTCTCACTTCGATTCAATCTCTACAGCAGGGATGGATTGCACCTTAATGATGAGGGAGCTTTTGTGCTAGGGGATAGGATGGTAGAAAGGCTGGAGGAGATTTCAACTAGTAGTTCGGGGGGAGGGACTAGATATAAGTAATGGGGTAGAAAGTGTAGAGGGTATAAGGGATGAATTAACACCTCATAGGGATGGAGATGGTGGGAGGGGTAGTATAGTCAATATGGTGGTAGTACTAAGTAACTCAAGTATAGTGGCAGGCACTTCAGAACTACAGACTCATAACATAAAGTGTATGCTTGCTAATGCCAGAAGCTTGCCAGGAAAAATGGGAGAGTTAGAATTATTAGCAATTAATGAAAAATGGGATTTAATAGGCATTACAGAAACGTGGTGGGATGAATCTCATGACTGGACTGTTAATCTGGATGGTTATAACCTATTTAGGAAAGATAGAGGCAATGGTAAAAGAGGAGGAGGGATTTGTCTGTATGTTAAGCCTGAATTCAAGCCTATAGTCAGAGAATATATTTATAGTGGACCTAGTGATAAAGTTGAATGTTTCTGGGTAGAGTTAAATAGCGGAGCAGCAAATTCCAAAATAATATTAGTAGGAGTATGCTATAAACCCCCAAATATAGCTGAAAGCAAGGAAATACAATAGTTGTTACAGATTGGAAATGCAGCTAAGCATGGGCAAGTTCTAATAATGAGAGATTTTAATTACCCTGAAATAAACTGGATGATCGAGACCAACAGTTCAGCTAAATGGAGCAGGTTCTTGAGTACACTCAGGGATCATTATCTGGCCCAGGTTATACAAGAGCCTACTAGAAATTCAGATATCTTAGATTTAGTCATCACAAATAATATTGATATTGTATCAAATGTTGAAATAGGGCAACCTTTGGAAAACAGTGATCACAACACAGTCTCATTTGAGATTGAATTAAAAAAACAACATTTTAAGGGGCCAACAAAAACTCTTAATTTTAAAAGGGCAGATTTTAACGGTCTAAGGGCAGCAATACAAAGTATAGACTAGGACAGAGAACTGATACTTAAAAACACTGAACATAAATGGACAACATTTAAATCCTTACTAAATATACATACTTATCACCATATACCAAGTGGGAATAAAAGTAAAAGGAGTAAATCACATACAATGTGGCTTAACAATGATTTAAAGATCAAGATACGGAGTAAAAAACAGGCATTTAAATTATGCAAACAAGAGGGGACAGAGACTGCTTTACAGGAGTACAAGGAAATCACTAAGGCTTGCAAAAGCGCAATTAGACTGGCTAAAATAGAAAATGAAAAATTAATTGCAAAAGACTAACTCTAAAATATTTTGTAAGTATATTAATGGGAAGAAGGCCAGGAAGGAAGCTATAGGAGCATTACAATGTGACTCAGGCCGTCTGAAAACTAGCGACCAGGAAATGGCAGATGAGATAAATAGGTCATTTTCTTCAGTACATACAAGGGAGGTGCCAGTGGTTGGGACACTGCAACATAATGGGGCTACACTACCTTTGCCAAATAATTGGTTAATGCAGGAAGTAATCCAAAAGAGGTTGGAAAAAAGAAATGTTAATAAAGCCCTGGGTCCTGATGGAATACATCCAAGGGTACTGAGGGAACTGGGTTCTGTAATAGCCAAACCATTATATTTAATTTTTCAAGATTCACTCAACACAGGGTCTCTACCAGATGACTGTAGAAAAGCAGCTGTGATACCTATATGTAAAAAGGGAGCAAGAGCAAATCAGGGGAATTATAGACCAGTGAGCCTCACTTCTGTAGTGGGAAAGCTTTTATAAGGGTTAATAAGGGATAATATACAAGAATATGGATTTATGAGGGATAAGTCATGTCAAACAAAGCTAATTAGTTCCTACGAGGAGGTTAGTAGGAACCTGGATCAAGGCAACTCAGTGGATGTAGTCTTTGGATTTTGCAAAGGCTTTTGATACAGTGTCACATGGTAGACTATTGTGCAAACTAAGGATTACAGGAATTGCAGTAAATATCTGCTCATTGATTGAGAGCTGGCTAAAAGACAGGAAGTGTTAAAAGTTTGTGTTAAATGGAACATACTCCGATTGAACTAACGTGGGAAGTGGGGTTCCTCAGGGTTCAGTATTAGATCTTCTCCTTTTTAACATATTTTTTAATGACTTAGAGGTGGGACTGGAATGTTGTTTCTCCATTTTTGCTGATGACACAAAGTTGTACAAGGTAATTAAATCAGATAATGATGTGCTTTCCCTCCAAATGGATTTACATAAAATTGAGGAATGGGCATCTAAATGGCAGATGAGATTTATTACGAATAAATGTAAAGTTATGCATCTGGGAAGGAAAAATAGCCATGTAATTTATAATCTTAATTGAGCAAATCTAGAGGTATCAGATATTGAAAGGGATTTGGGAGTGCTTGTGGACAACCACCTAGGTAACAGTGCTCAAAGCCAAGCAGCAGCTGCAAAGGCAAATAAAATATTAGCTTGTATTAAGAAGGGTATATAAGCAAAGGAAGCAAATATATATATATCTTTAATATGTATAATTGGAAAGGGTATATATTGAGTAAGTTAGGTTATTGATACTATTATATTAGTACCTCCCAACTAATCAAACCAATCTCAGCTTATTCACCCTCAATTCAATTAAATTTAAAATTACTACATCTACAAAAGATTTTCAAGTCTTGTATAAAATGTTTGTCTTAGGGAAAAGAAAGTGTAGTCTTTCTTCATCGTTTGGATGGAAAGTTCATCAGACATCAGATTTAATTTATTAGAAAATTAAATGTATTAATTTATAAGAAAATATTTTAACTCTTTTACATATTTGTTTATCTGGTTGAATTTTCACAATTGATTTACAATCTACTTTTACATCTAAACACATACAGGATCTCCTCATTTGATCAAACTTCCACTTCTACTTCTGGCTATCTTTTGCAATACTCTATTCACAAAATGATGTTGTTTTTGGATGTGTGCATAAATATTGACTATTGTAATTTTGTTTTTCATTTAAAGAGCCGAGCCAAATGATAAATTTTCCCTTTGTATCAACTTCTTTAAATTCTTCCATTATTCTTCCATTATTTCTATTAAATAGAATAGCAACCCTTCTGGATTTAACTTTAAAAAAAGAATCAATCTTAACATGCTATATCTTATCATTGAGTTTGGTTTTATTATTATTTTTCCAATGTGTTTCTTGAAAGAAAGCTATAATTTCTATATGGAAATGGTACATAACAACTTTAATTTTTAAAGGTTTTTTTTATCCTTGTGCTTTTTGTGTTATAATTTTGATTTTATATTCAATCATATACAAAAAGTATTTTTTTGGTGATTAACACCTGTTTATGAATAGAAAAAAGAAGAAAAAAATCTTTATTAAACATAAAAAATTACTGAGTGCTATAAAAAATAAAAATAATATATAAGGGGTACTAGAAAGCTAGTCCAATGAAACAAGTGCATAGGGATATATAAACAAATCCCCAACAGAGTGACCAGAAAAATAATATACTGTCACAAAATAGTGAATAAGTAAAAAAGGTGTTGTGAAGAAAGAACAAAAATATACGTGTGCTAATATGCACACTACATGTACTACACAATAATTGGGATTTAGGAGTAAATTTGCTAAGAAATACACAGCACTGTACATATAAGTGAAATGAATAGAATGCAAGGAATATATATCCCCACTAGGATATATTTAATCCTTACAAAAAAATATTTGAAGTCAAGTGGGAGCTATATAGGCTCTCCTCATTAGGTGGATTAAATCATCAGAGAGCAAAAAAAATAATAATATTGATTTCTATTTAAGTAACATCATAATTTTTGGCTCTTGTAGGAAACCCTCTCCAATTAGTACATTTTCCACTTCACACATAAACCAATACCATACAATTAACTTTAGACTATACATACATAAGGGAACAACATTAATAAGATTAAACATCTTCCAAATATCTCCTGACAAGATTAGATAGCATTGCTTGCCAATTGGAAAATCAGTCCAGCAGACTGAGAGAAGCCTGTCTGATTGCTATTTGACCTATTATTGCATTCTTATAAGACACCCCTATATCAATTAACACAAAATAATAATCTGTTATCCTTCGACGTGATAGTTTTATAATAGGATGTTGTTGATAGCTAGGTATAGAAAGTGGCTATAGTAACAAAGATAAACATATAGAAGCTTCTTAATTAATATATTTATCTATCACCATAATCATTGCCTCTTATCTCTGTCCTGACCCTATAATTTTTTAACTGGGCACATAGCTGTGATCTATAATAATTTTGATTAATTTACTTCCAGTATGTCATTTAAATCACATTATTTAAAAACATATCACATATTTTATATACCTTAAAGGATGCTTTACTATTTTTAATGGTCCCTTTTGATACTATAATAAAATTACTATATATTTTAAATCTTCCCCCAATACCATAGAGCTCATTTGGCAATAATGGACACTCCCTCTGTCATGAATCACCCAGGGGCCATATTGGATTTGGTGTGAACTATGCTAGGGCCATTTTGTGACTGGCAGCAGTGGCCATTTTGGGCTGGATTATCTTACACATGCTGTTGCCATGTGGAAGAACAAAAGGTTTGGGTTGTGGTGATAATATGTTAGTATTATATTGTATATTGTATTGTGGAGTGATAGCTATGTTTTAATTAGTCAACCCTCCCCCATTGTATAAACTCTCAGTCAGGAGTTGGCCATATGGTCTTTAGAGTAAACACTTGAAGTGATAGCAAGGCCAGAACAAAGAGATTTGCCAGACTGCCAGGCACCGTAGGACAATGGTATAGTACAAGGTCTTCCAGCCTCAATACTAGGGCCTGGGCCATAGCAAAGAGATGTGTCTCTGTTGACTGCCAGCGCCCAAATGACTCTGTTAGCCACACCTAGTGGGCGGCCCAGGGGAGGGGTCTGGAAGTTCCCAGAGCTTACCTCTAGTCCATTGGCTAGAGGTAATAAGGTTACTCTAGAGGTTATCCTGTTGGCCAGAGAGAGGGGAATGAGGGTTTGACTAAGAGTAGCCACTCCCTCCACTGTGTGTGTGTGAAATGTTTTAAAGATGTGGTTCCAAAATAAAAAGTTGTTCATAATTTTCATCAAGACGTGGTGTGTAGATGTATTATTTACCCGGGGACTTATGCTTGCAGTAAGATTCGTCAGACTTACTGTCAATATTGCTCAGTCTAAACCAAGGGCTGAGACATGATGTTCCTGTACTCAAAGCTACTCCAAGGTCCAGAGTAACCCAAATCAAGTCAGCAGACCCCAGCCAGAGAGTGGGTCGTGATAATTGGTGGCACAGTGGTGGGGTACTCTGAGAAGGACCAGAAAATGGAGCAGCAGTATGAGGACATTTCCAAGGAGGCAAGACGCAGGTTCAGTTTAGCCAGGGAGTTTTGCCCCGGGGAGATAACTCTGGAAGAGGCAATTAAAGGACTGAACCTAATAAAGCAGCAAATACAGGAAGAACGTACAGGGGTGAGTGTCCAAGCTCAGCAAAGGCTTGGGGTCATCCCTGCAGAGATGCCAGTAAGAGTCAAACTGGCAAATCAGAATTTTAAACAGTCCCAGGATGATAAAGACAGCATTGACGGATTTATCCAAGAGGACTACAGAGGAAGGGTCCTGCTAAATCAATGGATGGCATTCCTGCAATTATGGCATGGCCATGAGCTGGCAAGCTGTTTGGAGGAACTGGTAGAGAAAGAGATGGACTTGGAGGAACAGTATCTGGCCAGGGTAGAGTCCTTTGGTGGCCGGAGAGAGGATCTCTATTTTCGTTTGGATCTACAATATGGGCTTGAGGAGATTCTGAATGGTGATCCGGAATGTGGCATGGGAACTGCAAGGAGACATAATAACTTGTTTGTTGAACGCTGCCGGGGTCTGGGACTGGAACCATGGTTCCCGGAGGCTCCTTTGCTAGAACCCCTGGTTCGGCAAGAGCAGCAACTGGAGGCTGAATATGTTCAATTGTGGGATGCGATACCCAAGAAGCATTTTGGCCCATCCGGATGGGAGGACGGCTCACCAGACCCTTACAACTCAGACGGTATGTACCAGAGTGAGTATGCTCACTGGAACTGGGGAGAGGCATTTCTAGACTGTAAACAAAGTGAGGAGTGGGAAGGGGTAAACACTGTTCCTTTGCCAACTCCTGGGGATGGAGAATGTTCGCCCCTAGAACATGCAGTAACTGTGTCAGGGCCTAGTCACCAGCCTCAAGAGCCAGAGACCCAGTGGAATGTTCCCTGGGTGGGGTCAGATAATCCATGTCTGCCCTTTGATACCCCAAGAGATTTAATCCCAGAGGAAGTGGGAACTGCTCACAAGCTAGGGCCAGATAAGTTAAGTCTGCCCTCAGAAGTTCTAGGCAAAGTGTGTTGGCCAGAATTGTTAATGGAGCCAGAGGCTCTGGATTATTATGTGATGGACGGTGGGAAGGGAGCCTTACAGGCCAGGCTGGGTGGGAATGATGAGATTCCCCAGCCTGCATCAGATAACCACTGTCTGTACCCTGACACCCCAGGGGAGTTGTTCCCAGAGGTGCTAGTGAAGCACAGAGCCCAGGAGGGTTGTGTAAGAGACTGTGGGGAGGGAAAGGAATTGGTTTCTGGCTACAGGGAACCTGACCTCACACAGCAAGAGTGTGCCAGGGGCACAAAGAGCCAGGCCGGGGCAGCAAGCATGCCAGCTTTGGCAAAAGCATTATGGGTGCAGAGTGGCACCATGAAAGAGGGTGTACCAAGTGGGGAGATACCCTGGATAACCATTGTCCAGGCGCCCACTGGAACAGACACCACTCCAAAGACCCAGTTCAACAGAAAGGACTGGGATAAAGTTGCTCAACCCCGGGCAATGGAGGAGTTCGGCACTTCAGCTCGATGGGAGCAGCATAGCCCCCCAGCCAAGTCAGAGGAGTGTAAGCACAGCTTGGGTGGGAGCAGCATAGCTCCCCTAGCAGCAACGGAAACAGCTGGACCAGAGGAAGAAAGCCAAGAGGAACTGTCCCTTTGCAATCCCATAGGCCCAGAAACTGTTTTAGAGATCCCAGCCCAGCTGTGGGGACTGGCTGGGGGGAACAGAGTTGCTATGGGACAGAAACTGTGGCCCACCTGTTGTACTCTGGGATACCAGATTATTGGGGAGGTACCCTGGACTATTTGGGTGGGTGTGAATGGGAAGAGCAATTTGCTCTATACAGTGGGAGCAAGGCCAAGGGCTGGGGGAGGTTTTTACTCTGCACCTTGGGACAGACAAGAACTGGCATAGCATACAGAGAGCCAAACCAGCACATTCATGACTATCAGCGTAGCTGGAAAAATCAGGGATGTTTCCTGCCACGCTTGGGGAGGTGTTGTCATGAATCACCCAGGGGCCATATTGGATTTGGTGTGAACTATGCTAGGGCCATTTTGTGACTGGCAGCAGTGGCCATTTTGGGCTGGATTATCTTACACATGCTGTTGCCATGTGGAAGAACAAAAGGTTTGGGTTGTGGTGATAATATGTTAGTATTATATTGTATATTGTATTGTGGAGTGATAGCTATGTTTTAATTAGTCAACCCTCCCCCATTGTATAAACTCTCAGTCAGGAGTTGGCCATATGGTCTTTAGAGTAAACACTTGAAGTGATAGCAAGGCCAGAACAAAGAGATTTGCCAGACTGCCAGGCACCGTAGGACAATGGTATAGTACAGGGTCTTCCAGCCGCAATACTAGGGCCTGGGCCATAGCAAAGAGATGTGTCTCTGTTGACTGCCAGCGCCCAAATGACTCTGTTAGCCACACCTAGTGGGCGGCCCAGGGGAGGGGTCTGGAAGTTCCCAGAGCTTACCTCTAGTCCATTGGCTAGAGGTAATAAGGTTACTCTAGAGGTTATCCTATTGGCCAGAGAGAGGGGAATGAGGGTTTGACTAAGAGTAGCCACTCCCTCCACTGTGTGTGTGTGAAATGTTTTAAAGATGTGGTTCCAAAATAAAAAGTTGTTCATAATTTTCATCAAGACATGGTGTGTAGATGTATTATTTACCCGGGGACTTATGCTTGCAGTAAGATTCGTCAGACTTACTGTCAATATTGCTCAGTCTAAACCAAGGGCTGAGACATGATGTTCCTGTACTCAAAGCTACTCCAAGGTCCAGAGTAACCCAAATCAAGTCAGCAGACCCCAGCCAGAGAGTGGGTCGTGATACCCTCCTCCTAATTAGTCTGTTAGATCAAAGGTGTACTATATTTTCTTAGCCACAATTGGCTAAGGAAGCATTACTGATTTAGTACTAGAAATGTCTAGAGAAGAAAAAAATAGACTTTTATCAGTTATAAATAGCTAGCACCATTTGCACACCAGTATGCAGAATATAATTTGTGGTGGCTACTCTTCCACTTAACATCCAGACAATTGATAGGATAGCATGATTACACTGTCACCGCTGAAAGTTCTAATAATGGGAATTTTTAACTACCCTAAAATAACTCTTTTTTTGCTTATACTCACTGCACAGAGCTGTCTGTCTGGGGACTTGCCAGTGAAACTTGTAAACAGAGATTTAATTTAGAAACTTCTCAGTGAAAAATGCACATATTTTAAAAGTTCAAAAAGTATTTAAATATGATTTTAGGAGATCTTTACAGGGGTGTGCTTGAAATTGTGCTGAATAAGTGGCCCTTGGAAAAGTAATTAATTGGTCCGCTAGGTATTGACATAAAGATCCTGGTCAGATGAAGGCTAGGGATGGAACCATTGGTATTGCATCTATAAATGCATAAACTGAAGTAATACACTGACTGTCAGATATACAGGAAATAAATGGTCTATAGACACGGCTTATTAATTGCATATCAAAACATACTTTACGTAAAAAAACACGATATTTCTTCTCTATAAAGTATATAAATACTTTTAAAAAAAGCAATTATTGTGGGAAAAAAAAGTGTAGTGTAATTAATACACAATGTGTAAATCATACACAGAGACACACAGCTAGATGACCCCAAACCATTTATTTGTATTTTCATTTTACCTTTTAAAAAAATAAAAGTTCTGCTTTAGAGCTTTGTCCAGATAAAACCAAGGTAAAATATAAATATCCAATCTGTATGTTTTTTTTTTCCTTTCTGAGCTTTGATAATTTATAACCTGGTGTGTTTGTTGTCTCCCCCTGTATGAGAGGAAGCCAAAACTGAGAGATAGTGATTTCATAAACTATTTAGCACACCATATGATAAATCAGCATACTGTATTAGATACAAAGGTATATATCTCAAGAATAATGTAGTCCTCAAAATATGACCAGTCCAAACAGTCATAGCTTTTTCTCTCTTTAAAAAGACTAATTTTGTAGGGTCAGTTGAACTTTCAACTTCTTTCCACTTCTGCTTTTGTGTACTGTGGGATAGTGCTGAAATTCTCATTGTTCTTTATTCTGATTGAAGAAATCTACATATGTAAAATCCTGGTGCAAAGCTGTCTGCTAGTTATTTTTTTATTTATTTTTTTAATCTATTTTTTATTAATTATCTACAAAAAATACAAGTACAAAAATAGAAATAGACAATAAATACATATCCACAAAGTCTCAAGTAAACATTGTAAGTTGAACTATACAATGTTGAAGTGTCTTAGGTTCAATATCCAATAGAGTTACATTGCGTGATTTAGCCAAAATTAAGTGATAAATCAAACATAAAAAAACTAATACAAAACATAAATATAAAATACACAAAGAAGAAAAAAAAAAAGAAAAAAAAGAAGAAAACCTAAAGAAGTTAAATTGAGACACAAAACGAGGTTACAGCAAGTCTGAAGTAAACCTACAATGCAGGGTTATCAAAGTGGAATGTTACATTTTTTTAATTTTCCTTAATTTCAAATTTTTGCCAAAGGTCCCATTTATCCTCACTCACGGTAAAAAACAACCCAGAAAAGCGGTACTGTGAAAAAAAAATACGACCCGCAAGACTTAGAAAAAAAATCGCTGCTTAGAAAAAAAAATTTGACCCACAGGACTTTAGAAAAAACAATTATGAGGTCGCAAAAATTCGAAGTTTACGGCCAAAATGCGTACATCCCAAAACAGCAAAAACAATGAAAAATACAAAAAAAAAACATTACAATTCTAAAATTGCCCTTTACACAACTAAACCAACAGTTTGCACTAGCGCACGCAGCCTATTTCTAAAGCACAGTTGGGACATTCATCACACTTTCTCCTCAGGGTAGCAGCTCTCCAACTGTACTTTGTATGCTGCAGGAAAAAAAAAACAGATTGTTAGCTGGATATATTAATTAGAAATAGGTAAAGTATATTAATTTATTAAGTAGCTAATTAATTAATTATTAGTTAACAAAATATATATATATATATATATATATATATATATATACCTGTCTTTGTGATGATCGCCGAAGGTCCTCAGTAGTGATGTCGCAAACATAAAATTTTCGGTTCGCGAACCGGCGAACCCGGCGAACCGCCATAGACTTCAATGGGCAGGCGAATTTTATAACCCACAGAGACACTTTCTGGCCACAATAGTGATGGGAAAGTTGTTTCAACGGGACTAACACCTGGACTGTGGCATGCCGAAAGGGGATCCATGGCAAAACTCCCACAGAAAATTACATAGTTGATGCAGAGTCTGGTTTTAAGCCATAAAGGGCATAAATTACCTAACATTCCTAAATTGTTTGGAATAACGTGCTTTAAAACATCAGGTATCATGTTGTATCGATCAGGTAGTGTAAGGGTTAGGCCCGCTTTACAGTGACAGACCAAACTCCCCGTTTAACGCACCGCAAACAACCGCAAACAGTCCATTTGCACAACCGCAAACTCCCCATTTGCACAAGGTTGGATACCAAGCTAGCCATGTCCCGTTCCTTGTCCTCACTGATGTCATTGAAGGTCTCTTCCTCCACCCAGCCACGTACAACACCAAGGGTCCCCGAAAGGTGACAACAAGCCCCCTGGGACGCCTGCTGTGTTTGGTCTTCCACCTCCTCAAAGCCACCTTCCTCCTCTGACTCCTCTTCTTCAGACTCCTCTCACTGCGTTGCCTCTCTCTGCATTATTATAAGGTGTGTTAAGTAGTACTACTCTTATCAGTTTAATACCTGTTACAGCACATATCAGTGGGCGTGTATAAGGCCTGGATTTTTAGAACCAGGAGATGGAAAAAGATGCTTTGTTGGTCGTATCACTTCAATTTTGTGGCACGGCACGTGCAATCAAAGGTGCCACCAGATAGGAGTGGCGTGTTTTTAAGTACTACTCTTATCAGTTTAATACTTGTTACGTCACCTATCGGGGGCGTGTATAAGGCCTGGATTTTTAGAACCAGGAGATGGAAAAAGGTGCTTTGTTGGTCGTATCACTTCAATTTTGGGGCACGGCAGGTGCAATCAAAGGTGCCACCAGATAGGAGTGTTTGTAAGTACTACTCTTATCAGTGTAAATACCTGTTACAGCACCTATCAGGGGGCGTGTATAAGGCCTGGATTTTTAGAACCAGGAGATTGAAAAAGATGCTTTGCTGGTCGTATCACTTCAATTTTGGGGCACGGCACGTGCAATCAAAGGTGCCACCAGATAGGAGTGGCGTGTTTGTAAGTACTACTCTTATCAGTTTAATACTTGTTACGTCACCTATCAGGGGGCGTGTATAAGGCCTGGATTTTTAGAACCGGGAGATGGAAAAAGATGCTTTGTTGGTCGTATCACTTCAATATTGGGGCACTTTGAGACATTAGCTTCTTACGCTCAAACATGTCCTTTACAGGCACCTGACTATGGGCAGATGAGCAGGAACTGCTCAAGGCGAGAGATGCAGTGGCAGATGGTTGAGAGGGGGCAAGGAGGACAGCAGTGGTTGATGTGGCTGATGATGCTGGACCAGGAGGAGGATGGCGGCTTTGAGTTTGTGTGCTGCTTGTACTCATGTGTTGGTCTGGAGTCCCCCAAACATTAGGTCTCAACCTGTAGAGGATAAGGGAACCAGGCTACTCTAGACCTCATTCATCTTTACCGGTTTTGACAGATTGGTACTATGCGTCCAAGCTACTGTGACAACAGATATGAGTGGCACTGTGCACTTGCAGAAGTTGGCAGAGTAGACGCTGTAGGTCTGACACACACGCTTGCAGACAACTAACTGCTATGCAATCTATTACAGTAGAAAAAATGTTTTTTTTTTTTAAATGTACACTACTGTTACACCAGATATGAGTGGTGTGTTAAGTAGTACTACTCCTATCAGTTTAATCCCTTTTTTGGGGGTTTGGTTGTTGAAGCCACAGTGCAGCACCAGAGGCCAGAAAAATTAGGCATGTACACATGCCTGAAAAATTAGGTATTGTTGATCTTGCAGCGAGCAGAGAAGAAGGTAGGCCTGATTCAACACCCCAGCCCCGCATACCCACACTCAGAGATTGAGGGGGGGACCTGAGAAGGCCACGGGCCAGAGATATAAAGGGGGGCCATCCCAAATAAGCACACAAGCGGGGACAAAGGTAGTGAATGGGACATAGAGGCCCATGGACTGACGGTCGCCATCTTGGCAGGAAAAGGGCCTAGCAATTAAGCCAAACTGACCCAGCACAGGCAGCTACTTGAGTCAAACGCTGTACAATTACACCTTAATAAAGCTGAAACATGCAGCAGTAGGGATTCTAAACGGCCACACGGGGACAAGGAGGCTAACAGCCCCCACAGTCTCTGCACCACTCTTTTTAACAGATAACCCAAGGGGCTAACCAGGGACCTTGCCCACATAAAAAAACAGAATTTTATTGGAGGAATTATTAGTGTCCTTACCCCCTAAGAGAGGACATAATATACGGTATCTTTAGACTACCTGATGGCCAAACCTCCTTTAGCCCCAATGCTATCCAAGAAACATTTCAAAACTTTATCTGACTGGGGGTCTATAGAGTGACATTAGTACTGACCTTTATATGACTGGGGGTCTATAGAGAGACATTAGTACTGACCTTTATCAATCTGGGGGTCTATAGGTGACATTAGTACTGACCTTTATCTGTCTGGGGTCTATAGAGTGACATTAGTACTGACCTTTATCTGACTGGGGGTCTATAGAAGGACATTAGTACTGACCTTTATCTGTTTGGGTGTCTATAGAGGGACATTAGTACTGACCTTTATCTGTCTGGGGCTCTATAGGTGACATTAGTACTGACCTTTATCTGTCTGGGGTCTATAGAGTGACATTAGTACTGACCTTTATCTGACTGGGGGTCTATAGATGCACATAAGTACTGACCTTTATCTGTTTGGGGGTCTATAGAGGGACATTAGTACTGACCTTTATCTGTCTGGGGGTCTATATGTGACATTAGTACTGAACTTTATCTAAATGGGGCCTATAGAGGAACATTAGTACTGACCTTTATCTGTCTGGGGGTCTATAGGTGACATTAGTCCTGACCTCCTGCTGCAGTATTATTACTCCCAGTACTCCCAGGCTTGCTACTATTAGATATAATAACCTCAGTTTTGTTTCCTTATCTGTTGGTAACATCAAAATATGATTATTAAATATTTCATATTTGTTTGTTTTTTCTCCCAAAGTGAACCCCTTTGTGTGTGTCCCACAGACGATCCCCCCCCCTTGAAGCCCATTAATGACATCATCAGTAAATTGTATGTAACAGATTCCAGTGCTTAGGATTTATGACCCAATACTGCGATCATATCATTTATGACAAAAATCCGTATTTGTCGTATTATTCAGACGCGCGTGCATCTGACAGTATGTGTTAGATTTCCTGATACTTTTATTATCTTGATCTTTATATATTTACTAGCGACTTGCCCGTCAAAAAATGGCGGCAATAAGATTGTAAGGCAGGTAATGGTGTTTGGACGAGACATTCATTTTGTTGGCGGTCGGAGATCCTTCGGCGCTCATTGCGAGGCTGTTGGTTGTATTTTTTTTCTGATAGGCGCTTTTGCTGTTATTCTTTGGTCGGCGGTGATGTGTTTTTTGCGCTTATTGCAAGGCTTTGTGTGCTATGAGCAGCGTTGGCGCTCGTTGTGAGGCGCGCAGTGAATGGCTTTTATGTTTAATGTGATAATGTTTTTTTTGTGTATATGTATTTTTGTATGCTAATGAAATAATTACTAAATGAATATACTTTATCTATTTGTAAGTAATATATGCAGGAAGCATTGTGCTGAAGAGCTGACAATCTGTTTTCATGTTCCTGCAGCATACAATGTAGGTTTTCAGTCCTGTGGAGCTGCTGTGTAAGTGTCAGCAATGTGCGCAGTGTGTAGTGTAAATAGGCTGCGTGCGCGAGGGGAAGCCGTTAGGGTAGCTGGGTACTTCTGCATTGTGTAAGTTAGTGTTGTAAAATGGCGGGGAATGTGTATGTGGTACGCGGGTGTGGATGATTTAGCGTCCTTGTTAATAGTGTATCTTTACCTCGTACGGCTATTTAGGAAAATCCGTATGTGTTTCGCATGTTTAGGGTCCTGTAGCCTCGTTTTCTTTTTTTCAACTGCCATTTTTTCTCTCACTTAGGTGATTTTTGGGTGTCTAAACTCATGAATTTGGACTTAAATGGAGGTGTAACTTCACTTGCAGAGGTCCTCGGTGCCCGCCTTGCTGTGGGTAAGCTTTTTCTGTGTTTGTTGTGTGTATTTATTGTGTCTTTAATGTTTTAAGTGCGCGCTGTTCGGGCGTTAAGGTCGTATTTTTGTGAGCTCGTAATGTTTTTTTTTCTAAGTCCCGAATTTTGGGATGGTAAGTTTGTAAATTTGATGGTGTAAGTCCCGTCTGCGGCTCATTGCAGCTGACGTGGGAGCCTTCGGCACTCCTTGCCAGCAACTCTGGCCCTCGCTTCGCAAGCCCGCAGCGTTAGCAACAACCCGTCTGCTCACAACTATATATGTGATATCTGCAACGTCTTCCCCAGTTGGCACTTGTAAATCGGCTAAGCGACAAAAAATATGGCGTCCGGAAAAAATGAAAATGAGGCTACACGACCCCAAACCGCGCAAAACATCGCCAGCCATGTACGACTTTTACCTATGAACAGACGAGGTACAAAATACACTATTAGAAATAATGGAAACTGCTGGCGAGCCGCGTAACACATATACAATCGCCGCCATTTTACAACACTAACTTGCAACTAAGAACATTACAAATCTAAAATGGCGCGTTACACGACTATACAAGCGGTTTCCCCTCGTGCACTGCGCACATTGCTGACACTTACACCTCAGGTCACCAACAGTCCAAATGTACACTGTAAGCTGCAGGAAAATCAAAACTGATTGTTAGCTCTTCAGGATATTGATCCTAGCATATTTTACACTGCCGTTACTTTACATACATTAACGCTTCGCACTTCCTAATACATTTGTTCATTCACAATAGTTATTATCGTGCATTCATTTAATAAGTATTAATTAGTAATGGAAAATAAAAATGTAGACTTTACACTACACTAAAATGTTTTACTTTTTACTCTGCAGTTATATATCTGGATTACTGCTCATTGGCTGCCAGCGATAGCACTCTCAAAGCAGTTACAAATCTAAATCACTTTATTATGCTCTGAGACCTGAATACATTTTTTCTCTGTACCAGTCTATACTTTGTATTGCTGCCCTTAGACCGTTAAAATCTGCCCTTTTAAAATTAAGAGTTTTTGTTGGCCCCTTAAAATGTTTTTTTTTTTATTCAATCTCAAATAAGACTGTGTTGTGATCATTGTTTGCCAAAGGTTCCCCTATTCCAACATTTGATACTATATCAATATTATTTGTGATGACTAAATCCAAGATGGCCCCATTTCTAGTAGGTTCTTGTATAACCTGGGCCAGATAATGATCCCTGAGTGTACTCAAGAACCTGCTCCCCTTAGATGATCTGCTGGTCTCATTTATCCGGTTTATTTCAGGGTAATTAAAATCTCCCATTATTAGAACTTTTAATTAAACTTTTATATATTAGTACTTTTAATTAAACCTAAAAGGCACCCAATGTCTGTAGAGAAGTTGCAAAGTGGGCCCTAAGTGTTTCTGCCCCGGGTCCCACCAATCACTGTCGACTCAGGGTCTGCGCAGCGCTGTCTGGCCAGGGTCTAGTACAGTAATATAATAATATAACATAGCAATAATTGCTGCTGTTTAGTTGTTCAGTCACGTCCAACTATACGTGACCCTATGGCCCTCAGCACGCCAAGCACATCTGTCAAAGGGAGGAGGAATAAAAACACAACATTATTCAGTAACTCTGGAGGTCCCAGTACTTGAAGAACGAAAAGTACAAATATAAATAAATATAAACACAATGAGTTGGGAAAAGTTGGGCATTTGAAGCCGAAATCACATTAACGAGTCCCCAGTTCTCCTAACGAGTTTATCTCATGTGCTTAATTATCTCAAACTTGGGGTCGATAACCCATGAGATGTAAGATCTCTCCATAATAAGACGTTAATGCTCTTGTGCTTTATTATTATTATTATTATTATTATTATTATTATTATTATTATTATACTAATAATAATAATAATAATGCACAAGAGCATGCCCAGCTGGTACATCTACACATTATATAGTAGTAATAATAATAATAATAATAATAATAATAATAATAATAATGCACAAGAGCATGCCCAGCTGGTACATCTACACATTATATAGAAGTAATAATAATAATAATGCACAAGAGCATGCCCAGCCGGTACATCTACACATTATATAGTAATAATAATAATAATAATAATAATAATAATAATAATAATAATAATAATAATAATAATGCACAAGAGCATGCCCAGCTGGTACATCTACACATTATATAGTAGTAGTAATAATAATAATAATAATATTAATAATGCACAAGAGCATGCCCAGCTGATACATCTACACATTATATAGTAGTAATAATAATAATAATAATGCACAAGAGCATGCCCAGCTTGTACATCTACACATTATATAGTAATAATAATAATAATAATAATAATGCACAAGAGCATGCCTAGCTTGTACATCTACACATTATATAGTAATAATAATAATAATAATAATGCACAAGAGCATGCCCAGCTGGTACATCTACACATTATATAGTAGTAATAATAATAATAATAATAATAATAATAATAATAATGCACAAGAGTCCTTCAGCACTGCACTGGTCATTGAATAAACTTGCCTAGCTATTGATTTCCCTATTTAATTAGTATCACCTACACTCTCCCTCCTCTCAGTAAGACTGCAAGTTAGTTATGATTCCAAAATGGCTGCTGTCCATGAGTTAGAAGGCTCTGGAAGGGAGTGTATGCTGCTGATTGGCTGTAATGTGTCTGCTGAATATGACATGCAGGGTCAAACTTTGCTAAAGTATAGGGGGCGGGTCGAATCTCGCATATGTTCGCTGTCCATCGCAACGCGAACATGCTATGTTCGCCGGGAACAATACGCCGGCGAACTATTTGCGACATCGCCACATAGTCCTCAGAGTAGAAAAAGCTTTACATTGTGTGGCAAACAGCATTGCCATGTCTTAAAATTGTATTGAGCTACACCTCCCCTATTAACCTTTCTAGCAGTAATTCCAATTTTAATTCTTATTTGTTGTTTCCTATAGAGACATTTATTAATTATCTTCTGCAATAATTCAATCCAATAATTCAGAAAGGGAATAGGAATATTACTTAATACATTTTTGTGGCCGCATTTCTACCAAGCCAGGATAAATTAGCCTTTCCCCAAGAGCGTAATAGATATTTTATTATGACATACAACTTTAGATTATCAGAGGTCATACCTTCCAAGTTTTTACTAAAAGTAATACCTAAATGGGTAGGTAGAGTTGTTTTGCCAGTTATAATTATATATTCTCTTCAAGTGGTCAAGTTGTTATTGCAGCAAATTAATTGTCAAAACTTCAGTTTTAGTAAGATTTAATTTGTAATATGAAACATAACTATATTCCTCGATTAGCTGATGCAGATTTCTTGTCGAAAAAATAGGGTCTGATAAAGTGAGAACTACCATATTAATCGGCATATAACACGCACCGGCGTATAACACGCACCTCATTTTAGGAAGGGAATTTCAGGAAAAAAAAAAATTCAATAAAGAACTTTGAAGCAAAATCCTCAACCTCAACCTCCCTCCTCATCCTCAACCCCCTCCTCAACCTCCCTCCTCATCCTCCCTGCTCAACCCCCTCCTCAAACCCCCCATCCTCAAACCCCTCCTCCAACCACCCATCCTCATCATCCTTCCTCAACCCCCCTCCTCAACCCCCCTCCTCATCCTCCCTCCTCATCCTTAACCCCTCTCCTCATCCTCAACCCCCCTCCTCATCCTCAACCCCCTCCTCAACCTCCCTCCTCATCCTCCCTCCTCAACCCCCATCCTCAACCCCCTCCTCAACCTCCCTCCTCAACCCCATCCTTAAATCCCCTCAACCCCCCTCCTCAACCCCCCAATCCTCATCCTCCTTCCTCAAACCCTCTATCCTCAACCCCCCTCCTCAACCTCAACCACCCTCATCAACCTCAACCCCCCTCCTTAACCTCCCTCCTCATCCTTAACCCACCTCTTCATCCTCAACCCCCCTCCTCATCCTCAACCCCCCTCCTCATACTCCACCTCCCTCCTCATCCTCAACCTCCCTCCTCATCCTCCCTCCTCAACCCCCCATCCTCAACCCCCTCCTCAACCTCCCTCCTCATCCTCAACCCCTCTCCTCATCCTCAACCCCCCTCCTCATCCTCAACCACCCTCCTCATCCTCAACCTCCCTCCTCATCCTCAACCCCCTTTCTCAATCTCCCTCCTCATCCTCCCTCCTCAATCCCCCCATCCTCAACCCCCTCCTCAACCTCCCTCCTCAAACCCCCTATCCTCAACCCCCTCCTCAACCTCCCTCCTCAAACCTCCTCAACCCCCATCCTCAACCCCCTCCTCAACCTCCCTCCTCAACCCCTTTCCTCAACCCCCCATCCTCAAACACCCTCAACCCCCCAATCCTCATTCTCCTTCCTCAACCCCTCTATCCTCAACCCCCCTCCTCAACCTCAACCACCCTCATCAACCTCAACCCCCCTCCTCAACCTCCCTCCTCATCCTCAATCCACCTCTTCATCCTCAACCCCCCTCCTCATCCTCATCCCCCCTCCTCATACTCAACCTCCCTCCTCATCCTCAACCTCCCTCCTCATCCTCAACCTCCCTCCTCATCCTCAACCTCCCTCCTCAACGCCCCCATCCTCAACCACCTCCTCAACCTCCCTGCTCATCCTCAACCCCCCTCCTCATCCTCAACCCCCCTCCTTACCCTCAACCACCCTCCTCATCCTCAACCTCCCTCCTCATCCTCAACCCCCTCCTCAACCTCCCCCCTCATCCTCCCTCCTCAACCCCCCCATCCTCAACCCCCTCCTCAACCCCCCTCCTCATCCTCCCTCCTCATCCTCAACCCCTCTCCTCATCCTCAACCCCCCTCCTCATCCTCAACCCCCTCCTCAACCTCCCTCCTCATCCTCCCTCCTCAACCCCCATCCTCAACCCCCTCCTCAACCTCCCTCCTCAACCCCATCCTTAAATCCCCTCAACCCCCCTCCTCAACCCCCCAATCCTCATCCTCCTTCCTCAAACCCTCTATCCTCAACCCCCCTCCTCAACCTCAACCACCCTCATCAACCTCAACCCCCCTCCTTAACCTCCCTCCTCATCCTTAACCCACCTCTTCATCCTCAACCCCCCTCCTCATCCTCAACCCCTTTCCTCCACCCCCCCATCCTCAAACCCCCTCAACCCCTCTCCTCAACCCCCCATCCTCATCCTCCCTCCTCAACCCCCCTATCCTCAACCTCAACTCCCCTCCTCAACCTCCCTCCTAATTCTAAACCCCCCTCCGCATTCTAACCCCCCCTTCACATTCTAACCCCCCCTCCTCATTCTAAACCCTCCCCACTCCTCAACCTAAACCCCCCTCCTCCTCCTTGAGGAGGGGGGTTTAGGTTTAGGAGGGGGGATTAGAATGCGGAGGGGGTTTAGAGTGAGGAGGTAGGTTGAGGATGAGGAATGGGGAGGGAATATCGGCGTATAACATGCACTTATCATTTGACCCCTATTTTCAGGGAGAAAAAGTGCGTGTTATACGCCGATAAATACCGTATATCATCTGCAAAAAGTAATATTTTATGTTCTTCTTCTCCAATCTTGATGTCTTTTATCCCTCTTGAGGATCTAATTGGTGCAGCAAAGGGCTTAATTAACAGGGCAAACATTAAGGGAGAAAGAGGACAGCCTTGCCTGGTTCCGTTTTTTTATCTCAAAAAGGGAAGATCTAAAGCCGATGCAGACGACAGAAGCAGATGGGTTAACATATAAAGCTTTATTGGCTTTGGAAGCAAAGTCTCCCAAGCCAAATTTTAATAGTGTTAACTCCAAAAATTCCCATCCGACTCAGGCTTTCTCGGAATCCAATGAAAGAGAGATAGATATAAGGAATCCATTTTATGTTAAAAAAATCAATCAGGTTCATTAATCTTCTACTATTATTTTGACCTTGTATACCTATAATAAAGTCTGATTGATCCCTCTCTATCAAATTATCAATAACTAGATTTAATCTTAAGGCCAAAATTTGGGCGTAGATTTTGATAACTATATTAAGAGGATAGGCCAACATTTTTTACAATTAGATAGATCTTTATTTTGCTTAGGGATCATGACTATAGTTTCCTCTAACATCTGCTTTGGCGCTCTACTTTTATTTTTAATTTCATTAAATGCCCTTTGAAGTTGTTTTACAACAGGAAGGTAAAAAATCTTAAAATATTAATTAATAAACCCGTAGGGGCCCGGAGTTTTACATAGTTTTAGGTTGTTTGTTTCATCAATAATTTCTTTCTCTGATATATCTCGATTTAATATATTTCAGGCAATTTTATTTGATTTAAAAAACTCTTAATCTCTTGGAAAGAAGGTTTCTTAACCTCATAGCTTTGTTCCAAATTATATAAACCTTGATAATGTCTGTAAAATACATATCTCATTTGGTCTGGAGACCTTTTCCCCTGGTTCATTGCATAGATAGTCTATCCTCTTCATAATTGTTTTCTTATTCAATTTGTTTGCAAGCAATTTTCCTATTTTATTACCCTGGTGATAATTGTTTTGTTGAAAACCCCAGAATGATCTATTTGCAATATCTTGTAATATTCTTCTAATTTGCGATTGAACTATCTGAAGTTGTGTCATAACTTAAGAATTTGGAGAAGGTTTGTTATGCTTTTCTAACCTATATAGCTGAATATATAATTCCCTTAGTGAACTTCCCCTTTGTCTCTTCTGTTGAACCTGGAAATTTATAAAGATTCCTCTGATAAAGGATTTATGGGCATTCCAGATTACTACATTGGATTTTACTGATTTATCATTGATCAAAAAACACTGGAAAATTTCTTCCCTGATTAAGTTGTAATTCGCATTGTCTGAAAATAGGGAGGCATTCATTTTCTTAGGTTTCCTCACCCGTTTGAAATCATCCATTTGAATTATAATTTTCATCCATTTTAAGTATTATTTTCATCATTGCGTGGTCTGCCCATGTAATAGAACCTATCTCTACCTTCAATATTTTACGTATAACCTGCAGATTTACTAAAAAATAATCTAAATAAGATTTAAATCTGTTAGAATAGAATGTAAAATATCTTTCTCCTGGATGGAGAGTCTGCCAAGCATCATAAATATTAAAATTACTCAGGCTCTATTGAAATGTTCTAGCTTTCCTTAAGATTTGATGATCTGAAAGTTTTCTTTTAGATGATCATATTTAGGGTCGAGGCAAAGATTAACTGTCCTTGAGAATATTTACCAGTTAATTTTAAGACTCGATTTATAAACTTGTTTTGTCCTTGGTTGGGGGCATAAAAAATACAAATAAATTACAATGCCACATACAACATTGAAACATACCAAAATACAAAAACCAATAAGTACATAATATAAAATTAAAAGAGAAATTCCGAAGCCGAGGATGATTTTCTATTCCCCATGCCTTGGACCCTACAAATCTCACTGGGAATCCAAGGGCAGGGAAACATAAGATATATATTAAATTGAGAGAGAAACCCCCAAATTGGTTGCTTCATGATGCCTCAATGTTTTATAAATTCTCCAAGCTTATGGCTCATAGTCGACTATCCTCCAGAGAGTGACTTTAATATTATCAAGAAAAGAGAATTATCTTAACCCATTCAGCTATTAATCCCAAATTCCACCAGTTTCTCAGAGAAAAACACCTTGAGGCATCATGAGACAAATAGAAGTTAACTGTAATTCAATATTATTCCCTAACAATAAGGAACCCTTTATATACCATTCGGTTCAATATTTAAAAATATCTACTACAAGAAATAATTTTGACGAAGGCGCTTATCGCGAGGCTCGCAAGGCCCATAAGATAGAGGGGGCCTCGGGATTGCTATAAAGGGGTACTGCTGGGACTTATTAGGTCGTGACATTACTATCCATAAGGGGGTAACAGTGGATTGTTATATGGATGTGTAGAGTGACATGTAGGGACTGCTCCTGACCTAGACAGTCCCTGGGGTGTGATGACAGACCAGATCACAGCTCCTGGCCCCACTCACTCACTCTCAGCTCTGACACATTTAATTTGTGGGGTACATAAACATGACCACTCACTGCGCATCCCTGAAGAGCTCCCAGAGGCGGGGAATCACCTCACCTACTCGTTGGTCGGTCCTCTTGCTCTCACAGCGGTTCGCTCCCCCCAATTACAGTTTCCGCTGCTCTGTTTTCAACGGCCTCTGGAGCAGCAGCAGCCATTCATCTCCAGGCAGGGGAGATCAAACAAGCACCGAGCACAACAAAACCAGGCAGAGCGAGCACCGAGCACACTGAGCCAGACTATGAGAGAGATCAACCTAGTGCAGGGAACAGGGAGCAGACTATGGGAGACATAGCAAGGCAAGATCAATAGAGCGCCCAGCGCATTGAGCCGCACTATGGTGGGTGAGAAAGCTGGTATAATGAATAGCATACAAAGCCCAGAAATGGGGAAGCCAGGGTAGATAGATGTAGTGCATACAGAGCTGAGACAAAGCATTAAAGGATGCACATACATACAATAAACACAACAAGAGCACAGCTTGGTTAGGCATACAGGAAAAAATTATCAGAGCGCTGCGCTGGGCCACAGGTGAGAGAGAGGGGGGAAAGAGACACAGAGGGAAGAATAGGAGAGGGAGAGGGGGTAAAGGACGGACACAGGGGAGGGAAAGGGGGGAAAGAGACACAGGGGGAAAAGGAGAGGGAGAGGGGGAAAGAGACACAGGGGAGGGAGAGGGGGAAAAGGAGAGGGAGAGGGGGAAAGAGACATTGGGTTGGGTGGGGAGCCGAGCTGGAACACATCAAATACGGATGGCTAGAAGAGCATAGTAAGAATAACTGTGAAAGCAGAATTTCATTTAAGTAAGCACACTTTATCTCTAAATTAGGATCTCGTTCTCAAGCTCACATTTATGAGTCATGCGGAGCAGGCATCACTAAGGCATCTGTCAGCTGCATTCTTTCGCTGTTGGACATCTCCACTTCGGTGCCATCTTTGCTGTAAACAGGGTGCCGCCATGCTGCATCAGCGCTACACATCTGCTCTCAATGGCCCGCCACCAGATAGAGTGCAGGAGGTTCAACGCATTGCCCCCACCTCTTATCAGCCAGAGCGCTCCTTTCCTTTAGTAATTTATAAATATGACGCTTTTGTGCAGTGGAGCCTTGAGGGTTCTCGAGTTCCAGTCACCATTAAACCCGGTCATCACTCCAGGCTAACCATTTCCTGGGCGTGGTTTCCTCAGCTCTCTCCTAGTTATGAGCTATCCAATAGTCAATAGGTCAATAGCCTTTAGGTTTAGTAATAAATGTTGCCTTTTAGGTATAAACAGTAGGTAGTATACTAATTACAGAATAGCTCAATACTGAAATGTGAAGAATGTTCTAAAATTACACTGCGTGTCAGAGTGGCAGAGATACTGCCGGTGCAGCAGGTGCAAAACATTGGGACCCACAACGTAGTAGTGGCCATCTGCTAAGTGGAGTAAAGGGAGAATATTAATACATTACGTGAGATGTATTCTAGGGGTAATCTGGATCATATACATACATTGTTTTGCTATTGTGTTGACCCCCTACAGGCACCTACCTGCAAGGGGAAAGGGTGTAAATTATTGTTCACCTGTCTCTGCCATCACTAGCTCCACCACTGATTACATTGCTATAATCTGTAACCCAACGTTTCAGTCTTGCCACCCAGAGTAATGCTTAGCTCCATTAGCAGCAATGAACTTATTGTCATGCATAGAAATTGCAAGTTACAGGGTAGTACTTGAAGGTAACAGAATGCCAGGCTGTTATAATGTTTTAACGTTTGAGATGAAAAAAGAAACATTCAATTAATAAATCAGTATATTACGTCATACGTAGTTACATTAAAGCAATTTCACTAAAATTGTTTTAATATTGCAGATTCCAAGCAATACAATTAGTTGATAAAGTTACATTGTGTCCCAGAGAGTTTTCATTAACTCTTTCTCTTCTTTACTGCAGATAATGCTATAATGTTGGAGCTGTTTATTATGAATCGTCAACTCCTGTACAATCTGCCTGGTTTGTTAATCCTAGTTTTGTTTATGGCCCTCTTCATACTGCTTACTGGTAATGACTCCAAACATTTGAACAACAAGGTGAGAGTTGGGGTGAATTTGACTAATTAAGGGTTTAGTCATTGTATGTAATGTATTTTTATTAAAAAGAAGATTGTGTACTTATTGGAAATAAAATCATGTACTTGTTACTATGATCACATTATTCTAGGACCTGAGGTACTTAGCTGGAGGCTGGTCTTCCCACCTTACCAAACAAACCTACAAATAAAGCACAATCAAGCAGGAACTGAACCTGTTACAGTGACACACTACATGTTCCAAATATGGTATAATTTAAAATAATAGTTAATAATAAGTACTTTAACAAATATTATGTTCTAAAAATACATTTTCCCATAGTAAAATAACATTAAAGTTTACAATTTTGAACTGAGATTCATATATTTTGTTAATGAGATTGCCATTCATTATTGATAAGCCTCAGAATCAATGTCTGCATAAAAATAGACTTGCAGCCCGATTAAATTCCCCCAACTTGTAAAACCGTAGCTCGTGACCTACGGCTATTAAATTGCCATCTTAAATCTACCCGCAAGTTAGCTGTGGGTTAGAGGCGGAAAAACCCTACGGGATGTTGAAATCGGAACTCAGTTGCCGCAAAACCTTTGATCTGTCAAGCCCGTAACTTTCACGTTTGAAAATCGCTATTAAATTGCTACGAGTTTCCAAAAACTCGCTGGCGTTCAAACCCGTAACCCTCAAATGGAGGGAAAATATTACAGCCTCAAAAAAGTACCTGCAAAGGGTTTACAGAAAATTTCTCAAACTGTAAAAGACAATATAAACACACCAGTGGTCTTTCAAATATGGGGGAAAGGCATTACAATTACTGGCACAATAATAATAAATGATCCCCAAATAATAAAGAGGCATTTAAAAAATAATCTATTTCATCATATGTTGGAATGGTCATGCAAATGCCAATATGAAAAGCCATGCTGCAACTTGCATAAAGCAATTAAAGACACACTACCAGATTACATTGCAACACAAACACATGAAACTGATGCCATATTAACCCTTTCTCACTCACAGAGGCTCTGATGTGTACCCTGGAATATACATATGATTGCATATACATATCGCTCATCACATCTGCATTGGGAACATAAATAGTGTCCAAATTACACCGCCACATCACAAGTACTAAGGGAACATTTTATTATTTGTTGTTCAGTCCTTTAGTCATGTCCAACTCTCTGTGACCCTATGGACTGCAGCACATTTAGCTAGGTATCTGCCTGTGCCGTTCCACAAGGTTTGCATGCCAAATATACTGGAGTGGGTTGCCAGTTCCTTCTCTAGTGGACTGTGATTTGTCTTACCTCTCTGCTATGACCTGCATACCTACAGTTGCCCTGCTTAATTGAAGTATACAAGCCCCTTCACCACCACTACTTAGCAATCCAGAAGGGTACCAGGGGAACATACACCACACTAATGTAAATTGATGAATAGCACAATATAATGGGAGGTCACCAAATGGAAATGGCAATATATCTTGGCATATGGCCTCCAGCAATGGTGTGGGACTCTCCAGGATGGGCGTAGCAGAGATGGAGGTGAGTTGTCTGTTGAGCCGCGTGCCTCTGCACGGCTTCCATGTGGGTTTGCGGCCCATCCTGATGATTTTGAGTGGATTAGTGTGATGTACGTTCCCCTGGTCCCCTTCAGTGATGCTAAGTGGTGGTGGTGAAGGGGCTTGTGTACTGCAATGTAGCTGTGAGCTATACCATGTATGGCCACTCTAGGTGAGAAGGTCATAGCAGAGAGGTCAGACAAATCACAGTCCACTAGAGAAAGAACTGGCAACCCACTCCAGTATCATCTGTCATATTCCTATCAGGCCCTCAGGAGAATGTTGATATGCCACAGTATCACTAATTGGACTTTGCATGTGTATTAACCCTGTATTTTGATTATGTATGATATATATTATTATATGATATCTAATGCTATTATGACTATTATTCTTCTTCTATGCATTGATCTATTGCATAGTACCTAGGGCTCATTAGTTTACATATATAGGAATGTGACACAAATGTGATGTATGTGGATGTCCCCAACGATTGAAAACAAACTGACACCGTTAGAACGGTATAACACAGGTTTATCTCATACATAGAGCACAATCTGAAATGTTCAAGACTGTGCATTATTATTATGGGTGTGGTGTGGGTGGATCCTGGGAGAGCAAGAGGCTTGTGGGGGAAAAGGGGATAACTACAGGGGGTAATGTCATAGTTTAGAATATGCATGATGCATAGCACCTACCAGGGTCAAAGGATCATCAGAAATCACTCCATTTATTTGAAGAAACCCTTAATGTGCATAGCACTTACAACTTGTCTAGATCTGTTCAATGAAACAGATGATTCAACCTCTGGGCTGTGTAATCCAATCCAGTTTCACACATACAGTGTGGTGACAAAACAAAATCTGAAAAAAAGTGGTCAACTAAAAAAAGGCGGAGGAGGATAAAAAAATATAATCAACATGAATGTACAGTACAGTGCTAAATACTGTAACTGTAACAACAGAGCAACTTAACTGATTCCCATCTGCAAGCATTACTAACTATTAGCTAGGTCTCTGGATAATTAGAAATATGGGAAAATACCCATTAATACGGAGAGGACACAGAGGTCAGCAGCCAGATTCACTGTTACTTACATCAGACCCAAGGATCTGTTCTCAGACCGATATTGAGGTCAGGATCACATGCTTCACTAGTGCATATATTAATGCTGCCTGCAAGTCCACTGCCATAGCAGTATTAGTCTACATTCAAGCTAAAAACAATCATGTCTTAGATATCTGGCTATATGATAGCTTTAAGATTGTGGGAGCTACATGTTAAGGGCGGCTGTCATTGAAGGTATGTCTACCTGAGAGGCACTGTGAAAACCGTTCACCTCATTAATTTCCTTCACAATGCTTGCAGATGCAAAAGATGCCTTCATGGATCTGAATTGTACCTAAAGCAAAAAATAAATAAAAGAAATAACACTTACAAAATAAGGCCTTAAAAAAGATAGGGACTGCAGCATCTCTTCTCAACACTATTCCTCAGTGATCATGAATTGGTGACATGTTCAACAGAACCCTAGGTGTCCACAGAGCAGTAGCCATCTGAATACAAAATATCACCATCACATAGGCCAAGATCCAAGACTCTGTAGCCAGGTTAGATTAGGTTAACATTGTGACCAACAGATTGTCACTGAGGAGTGCTTTTGATAAGGCACAAACATATGCGCAGCCCCTAGGTCCTCCTCCACCTAAGCACAGGGCCCAAATCCCCTGTGGCGGGCCGCAGTCTCCCTTGTGGTGGTGGCAGTGGTGGTGGTGGGGGTCAGGGGGAGGCAACTTCTTGGGAGGCAGCAGCACCTGCAGTGGTGGAGTCATGGTGGGAGGAGAGGAGGGGCCGGGCTGTGGGTGCCCGGAGGATGACTCTTAGTGGAGGAGACATGGCTGGGGACCAGAGCACATTGCATGGCTTCTGCCATGACTCCCTGGAAGATGCTCTGCTTTGCCCCAATCCAGGTAGGACTGCTTTGGGGGGGGGGGGGGGATTGTTTCACTGCTATCATTACTCCAGTCTCTGGAGGTGGGGGATAGTGAGGTTGAATCAGGGCTCTCGGTTCCACTTGTCTCCTCCTCCCCCTGTGCTAGTTCCTGCTTCAATGGAGCCAACGCCCCCGCCTCTGGCTCGCCACTGGACACAGACCTCCTTGATGCTGAAAGATAGAAATAAAGGTTTATGTCATTAGAATGATAAATAATGCATTGTTTTGTGTGCATTCCTAACTACCTGACATCTAGGCTTGAACCTGCATGATCTCCAAATTGCAACTCAGATTAGCTATCATTTGCTCGATATGATCTATTCTTTGGTTCTTGGTCTTGTTTGTTCTTCGCTCCTAATGCTATATTGTTTCTGGCTGTGGCCTGTAACTGCATAGGCTGCAGTGGGCACACCAATACATAGACTTTCTATTGATTGATTAGTGTTGTTGTGTCCATGAATGACAGTGATTTGTCAGCTTCATGGATTTAATGATGCATCCAATTATCCTTATTATTTCCATAGAGCTGACATGTCAGCGTCCTTGTTGGACATCATGTACATGTGTAGTGTTTGTGATGTACATGTGGTTACATGTTGGTGTATGTGATACTCACCTGACATGGAGGCTGGATCCTGTTGGACCATGAGGCCTGAAGCTCCAGTTGCGGGCACCTGGCTCAGAAGGTCCTTGGCGTCCCTCTCCCACTCATTATAGGTCACAGTCACGTTGTGGTCCTCCTTGGCCATCATCCTCCTCACCTTGGCCCCGATGTCGTTAACCCGTGCTTGACAGACCCCACATCCCTTGGCACTGTGTCTACTGCTGTAACCTCAGCCGCTACCTCCTTCCATGCCTGAGCCCTAGGCCCTGATCTAGCTTCCCTCCCCTATGCAAGAATCACGGGGCGGCCACGGATAGCACCAAGGAGGACCGCATTCTCCCTGTGCATGTAATTTTGGGCCCTAGAGTGACCTAGCTCTATATGTCTCTATGTGTGTTGTTTAAATTATGTGTATTGCAATTATGTGTAATCTGTAAACATGTGTTTTTAAGGATTACGTGTTAAATAGTATATAGTATAAGATAAATCAACAAAGCCGCAAATTACTGCTCTCAAAATACTCCTGCTCTCTCTGTCTCTCTCAAAAACCTCCAACTCTGGGACGTGTGTGCTACCTCATCAAAAAATACAACACAGTCAACACATGGGTGGATGGAACGCAAATTCATAATTTTCCTCTGTTAATCATCTGCGGCTAGAGCGCTTTCTATTGGCTGAGAGGACTGTGTCACACTATGTTTTACAGCAATTGAATAGTAACGAAAGTTTGCGTGTGAGGAAAGGGTTTATGTGCTTGTGTCTATGGCCCGTATGGTTGAATGTAATAGCTCGGTAATGCAGCAGAATGTGTCAATTACCCTTATAGACAGAAATGTAACTAAATATAGACATGTCTGTGCATATGAACACCCAATCATTGACAACTTAAGGTTGCCTTCTGCTGCATTGAAATGCACTTTCCTAGGCCTGGGCAGAAATACACCACTAAATAGTGAATTGACAGTAAAACACATAACTTGATGCAAATTTATTAATTATCCAAAAATCCCAGCAAACATATATCATGCAGTGGTACTATGTTTGAGAGCACACTTAGAGACATTATATGTGTGTGTATAGAGATATGCATATGCTACATTAATCTGTACCTTGCCAATATAGATTAAAGTGTCAGCCAGAGGGGTGTGAAATCATAAGTCATCTCAATATTCATGCAGTGTTGTCTGTAATGACTTTAATGGCTTAACTAGAATTATGGTATTCAGCTACATTCATGATTATGATGCAGTAATGTAAACACATATTGAACAGAATATTTACATCCCTAACTGATGGTGATGAGCACATCTATTGACTTTCAGGTAATTGTTGTTATGGAAAAGCTATTGTATGAACATTAGCGAGGCTAACACAAACAACATTGCTGATAAATAATATTTAATTTTAGAACAAATTATAATAAACATGCCAACAAAGCCACACAGTGACACATTATCACAGGTATGCAAAGTTTCATGGTGGAGGTAGGTAGGATACAGAGTTCTAGTAAGACAGGGAAATAGGGACATAGGAACAGAATGCTGACAGTGGGGATGGCATTGATATGGATGATCAGTTGAGGGGGATTTACAGTGTATCATCCAACATGAGGCAATATAAAATACATCATATTATTACAGATATCAAGAGAATAAAATTCAAGAAGCAAAAACAATAATACAGAATAAGGAGATATACTCTTGGGGGGGAAGTAATTTGTAAGCTTGTGTGTCCAACAGACACCTCTATGCAACTGCAGAGGTATACATGCTCAGTCAGTTACTGTTATAACACAAATAGGTCAGTTCTCTTTCAATGCTAATCCACTATGAGAGCAGCCTCTCTATATCTAAGTTTGGACACTCAGATGGGGACCTGGCCAGGACCACATCAGTGTGTTCTAACCTATGCAAGAGATTCACTCACAACAAACCAGACAATTTGAGGGGAATTCTGTTCTCTGAATTAGCATCTCTATTATCTGTTGTTGGATATGCATAACTGAAGGTCAAAGAAACCTCTCTATATCTAAGTTTGGACACTCAGATGGGGACCTGGCCAGGACCACATCAGTGTGTTCTAACCTATGCAAGAGATTCACTCACAACAAACCAGACAATTTGAGGGGAATTCTGTTCTCTGAATTAGCATCTCTATTATCTGTTGTTGGATATGCATAACTGAAGGTCAAAGAAACCTATCTAACAGTTATGTTTCAAGCCTACAGTTACTCTTCTCCATATGTACAGGGAGGATCACATCAACACTGAAGAAGAGATCAGGAAGGAAGTATTATGTAGCCTTCACAATAGTACAAGTAGAGGAGAGAATAGAATGTTTAAAGTCATAGGTACTGTAACAGAGTGAAGCAACGGGTGCCCCTAGAGGTGGGTTTAATTAAAGAGGCTGGAAGATTTCTCTGGAGAAGGAAATAGTTAACTCCGGGCAGTGATCAGAGGCTAATTGAAGCCCAGCTGTGGATTAACTTTAAGACAACAGCAGAGAGATGGGTGGAGTCTCTCTCACTTAGGCTTGGGCCTAAGCAGTGTGAACAGTGTGTGAAATCTGCTCCTGTTGGTGAGCTGCTGTTAGCAGCAAAAGAGCAAGCTGCAGAGAGAAGCCTGCTGCCTGTTCCTGATTGCAGTCAGAAGACTGTTGTGTACCAATGATTGCTCGCAGAGAAAGCTGTATCCCAGAGGAAGCTGTGTCCCAGAGAGAGCTGTGTCCCAGAGGGAGCTGTGTCCCAGAGGAAGCTGTGTCCCAGAGGAAGCTGTGTCCCAGAGGAAGCTATGTCCCAGAGGAAGCTGTGTCCCAGAGATTGTGAGTCAAGGATTATATTTTCCTTACAAGAATCTGTGTAAAGTAACCCCAGGGAGAAGGCAGTAGTCTAACTGCAAATTGAACAGAGTCCCTCAAAAGACTGTTTAAGGATCCCTGGTGGTTGGAGTATTTCTGAGAGATGGGCGGGCCGAATGCTCCCCTTTTCTACTGAGGAAGATATATACAAGAGAATTGTGTGTTTTGTCATACCTTTTGCTGATGTAAGCCATAATGTGGTGTACATTTTGGACTTTTAATAAAAAGATTAAAAGAATACATTCACTTCTTGCTGTTAATCTAGAGGGTAGCAGGTCAAACTACCCCAACTAGTGTCAGTAGTTCGATCCTGGTCCTTGTATCAAAGGTCAACTCACTTGTTAAAATGGAGGAGGCAGTAAAAGCCCTAATGCTGTCTACATCGGCACAGCAGGAAATGAACAGACAAGTGGAAGTGGACAGAGTCCACCTGAGAGACATTTAAGAAGCACAGAAAGTGCAGCTGCAGCAATTGAGATCTGCAGAGAATATTGTGGTTTCAAAGTCAAGCGGGATTATGAATCCAAATTACTTTTCACCTTAAACAAAGAAAAGGGTTCTTCACAGTTAGGGTGGTTAAACTGTGGAATTCTCTACCAAAGGAGGTGGTGACAGCGAATTCGATAGACAACTTCAAAAAGGGGTTAGATATATTTTTGAATAAAGAGTACATTCAAGGCTATCCTAGATAACTAGCAAAGGAATATTGATCCAGGGAGAAATTTGATCGCCAGTTTCTGGGGTCAGGAAGGAATTTTGCCTTTTTTCCCCCCTTATGAGACAATTGGCAAAGTTTCAATGTTTTTTTTTTTTCTGTTTGCCTTCCTCTGGATCAAATACCAATTAACAAATAATAATAAATAGTCCACATTAAAAAGATCAATAGAGATCTAAAAAGGTTGAACTTGATGGACTAACTCTTTATTCATCCTCCAATACTATACTATTAATAATTATTTAATCAATAATTTAATTAATAACTAATCCGCATATTGCAGATCAGAGGAGATCTTAACAGGTTGAACTTGATGGACTGAAAGTCTTTTTTCAACCTTAATTACTATGTAACTATGTAACTTCCTAAAGAAAATGACAGCGCAGGATGATGTAGAAACATACCTCCTGAATTTCGAGAAGATTGCCACTAGGGAAGGTTGGCCTAAACAGCACTGGGCCACAATCCTGGGTCCCTATCTGTATGGAGAAGCTCGGAAAGCATATGTGGTTTTGCCGGAAGAAAAGGCAACTACTTATTGTACCCTGAAGGAAGAGATCCTTAACCGCATGGGAGTGAAAAGGGTACAGAGATAGCACTCCTGGGATTTTTTTCATGAACCTGCTTATCGCTATCCTAGGGACATGCTTATCTACCCAAGTTTAAAAAGCAGTTTCCCTGTTAAGGGATGGCAAACGATCATGATAAAAGAGAGACCGAAGGTGGCTAGAGAGACTGCAGGAGCGGCTAGAGAGACTGCAGGAGCGGCAAAAGGGACGGCAAAACAAACTGCAGAGATGGCGAGAGAGGCCACAGAGATGGTGAGAGAGGCCGCAGGGATGGCAGAGAAAGTGCAACAAGCCACCAAGAAAGCATCAAAAAAGACTGCAGAGAGCACAAGAGAGACCGCAGAGACGGCGAGAGAGACCGCAGAGACGGCGAGAGAGACCGCAGAAACGGCGAGAGAGACCGCAGAGATGGCGAGAGAGACCACAGAGATGGCGAGAGAGACCACAGAGCAGGCGAGAGAGACTGCTGAAATGGCAAAAGAAACCACTGAGACTGCTGAGATGGCAAAAGACATTGCTGGTACGGCAAAAGACACTGCTGGTACGGCCAAAGAGACTGCAGAGAGAGCACGTGAGACTGCAGACAGCACCAAAGAGGCTACAGAGAGAGCAAGTGAGTCTGCTGAGAAAGCAAAAGAGGCTACTGGTGCAGGTAAAGAACTTTGACTCCTGAAGCAAGATGATGATCTAAACGTGACTGATGTGAAGCATACTGATCAAGTCACTGGAAAAGATTTTAACCCAAAGCAAAGCAGAAACCTTATGGGCAAAAGCAATGAAGAGACCTCGATAAGAAACCTGGACAGAAACAAACACCTGGCCCCGATAAATGCTCATGAGGTGGAGAATGAAACCAGAGAAAACAAATGCTTGATAAAGATCTCTGACCAAGAGAAAGTGGAGATCAAACAGATGATTGCAGCCAGTATTCTTATTAAGGAAGAATGTCCTAATTTTGAGGAACAAACTGGAATCCTTACTAAAGGGAAAGTTGTGAAAGATAAGAATCTGGAGACTGAGTTGGTGAAGAAGGAACCACTGTCCCGGACAGCACATATGAAGCAGAGCATGGAGATGTGTCCTACTAAAACTGTAAAGTATCCAGAGAGATCTCTGTCTCAGGTGCCAATAAAACAAAGTGATATGGACAAGGAGAGGCAAGAAAGGAAACCAGTCCAGCAAGAGGTAAAGATGAGCTCTATTCCAATAGGACTGAAAAAGACCGGAAATGGAAGACAGGCAAATTGTTCCTAATATGAGGGGTGTCAGGGTGATTCCAGATTACATTCCTGAATGGCGGAGGAAGCCTACATTTGAGGACTACAGAGTGTCCTACAGGAATAAGATACATATGCCTATTTGGGAGCAGAGGAAGAGTCCTCCCAAGTATAAGCTGAAAGAGTCAGTTGTGTGGGAGCCGCAGCACAATGATAAACAGGAGAAGCAAGATCTCCTCAATAATCATGCATCTCAGAGAGGAGAGATCACCAATTCCACCTCATAGCTACAAGAGATAGGGGAATCCTGTAAGCAGAGGAAAGCAACTGTGATACAGAAGGAGCTGCTGTTACATGCTCCACAAGCACAGAGGATGGCCAATCAGTCTGATATGAAGACACAGTTGGCTCAGTGGGATGCATGTCCAGAGGAGCCTATCACTGACCTCCAGAACCTATGTACCCAAGATGCTTCGCTGAAAATATAGCAATGTCTACAGGAAGCTCATAAGCAAAGCAGAGAGCAGGAGCTTGTACAGGAAAGACAGAGGGAAAAAGAAAGAGTTACTGAGCCACCAGAGGTAATCAGAGAAGACCTGAAGGAAAAGATAAAGGAGAACATGCAGCTAAAGGCAGCAAAGAAAAGTGAAAAGCTGGAAGCCTTTGAAGCAAAGCAAGAAGAAGATAAATGGGTGAGCTCTGAGAATGCAGAAATCGCACGTTTTTTTCAGAAGCCCGAAACCAACAAGGCTGCAAAGATGGGTGCTAGCCTATGTATGGAGCGCAAGCCTGAAGTTGCGGAAAAGCTGGAGACATTCCAGAAAGGCCAAAAGTCTGAGAGATCTGTCCTGGCAGAGATGGGTAATTGCAGACCTTGCATGGTACAGAGTATGCCTGCTGTAAGCAGAAAGAAAGATGAGGTGCAGATCCAAGCACAAGAAGCAGCCCTGAGAGAGGACGTACCTTTACAGTCTATGAGGAATACTCTAGCAAAACGAGAGCTGCAGAAGAATCCTTCCGACCAAAATGCTTTAGTCACAAGCTTCATACAGAATCGGTGTTCCTGGGGTTTCCCCAAGATGGTTTGTGAGATGGACCTGGGACAGACAGAAGTAGAGAGTCCAGAAGTCCTGGGTGGCACAAAGGCACCAGCAAGTGACAGACAGACACTGAGAGAGACTGGCCGGGTCAGGACCATGTCCTTGGGGGCAGATTCTGAAGCAGATGATCTATCCACCACAAATTTGAAACCGAAAAACTGTCCCAATCGGTTAATTGTAGATGAAGGCATCAGTGAAGAGAACAAAGTGATGTCGATGACTCCGGCCCAGATGGATGATCTTCTATTGTACCAAGGAGAACCTGTTCTTCAGAAAAGAAAGAAGAGACAGAAAACTGTGTGCATTGTTCTTGCAGATGACACCTGCCCAGGTGAGAAGTTCAGGAGGAACAGAGTTGTGTGTAACAACCTAAGGGTGTGGTTTGGAGATACTATCGGTATCCAACCAGGTCCAGGGGTGACATATGGCGTACAAAACTGTGTGTTCCCCATAGATGATGCTGTGGATGAAACCCCTGGTAGTCGATTTGAGGGGTATCTCAAGCCTCACTTCATCAAAGCTGATGGATCAATCGAAAAAGGGGAAGTTCTCCTGGTTCATGGAAGTATGCATGCTGTTGAGCTCAAGAGGGTAGAGAAAGACCCAAGCCCATACTGTATAGTTGCTCCAGATACTGTAACTATGAACGGGAGCCCCTTAAACAAGAGGACAAGGAGAAGATAAAGCTACAAGTGAGCGTTTACGGCCTCTCGGCTCATGTAGCTTAACCACATGGTGTTGATCTAAGGTGGGAGATATGTAACAGAGTGAAGCAAAGAGTGCCCCTAGAGGTGGGTTTAATTAAAGAGGCTGGAAGACTTCTCTGGAGAAGGAAAGAGTTAACTCTGCGCTGTGATCAGAGGGTATTGAAGCCCAGCTGTGGATTAACTTTAAGACAACAGCAGAGAGATGGGTGGAGTCTCTCTCGCTTAGGCTTGGGCATAAGCAGTGTGAGCAGTGTGTGAAATCTGCTCCTGTTGGCGAGCTGCTGTTAGCAGCAAAAGAGCAAGTTACAGAGAGAAGCTTGCTGCCTGTTCCTGATTGCAGTCAGAAAACTGTTGTGTACCAAAGATTGCTCACAGAGAAAGCTGTATCCCAGAGGAAGCTGTGTCCCAGAGAGAGCTGTGTCCCAGAGGGAGCTGTGTCCCAGAGGGAGCTGTGTCCCAGAGGAAGCTGTGTCCCAGAGGAAGCTATGTCCCAGAGGAAGCTGTGTCCCAAAGATTGTGAGTCAAGGATTATATTTTCCTTACAATAATCTGTGTAAAGTAACCCCAGGGAGAAGGCAGTAGTCTAACTGCAAACAGGACAGGGCATGCTGTGGAGATGCAAGGAACATAGAATGACATGTCACATGACATCTTTATAGTATTCTGCAGTTACAGGTTTACATGTATTAGCTAATCAGTAGTAAGAATCAGATATTTTAACGGATGCAAAACATGAACGATTATGGCACATGAACATGATGCAATGTGACAATAGCATGGTCATGGAATGTGGGGATGCTCATCATCATGCGTTGTTCTGACTGTGAGTAATGTGCCATATCTTTGTGATCTGTAAGAAACATACAAGGAACATGTTAATATGAACATTACACATGCTATATGAGAGCCTACCTTAACACATACAAGACATGCTGGTATTTTAAAACATATGTTTTCACTGTTATTTTCTTACATATGAAACAAACTACTCATCTGGCAGATGATGAGGAAGGATATTTCTGATTACTAAAGATATAGGAATATCACACCTATTACACATTATAGAGCCACATGTGGTGTTTTACCTTGGAGTTGCTCCCGAAATTATCCACAAGGGGATTTGTTCCACCAGGACACGTGTGCTGTGGATCTTTATTATTTTGGACCGCTTACAGATTGCTCATGGTATATATTCTGGTAATTGAAAAGTAAGCCTACATTAATGAAGGTATTGTTTATGTGTTATGTATGTGTCCTTCAGCATACCTGCCCATGTTATTCAGCAAATACTCACTATGTAGTTCACATTGATGTAGTCGTTGCCATGTTGCTGCACATGTTGTTTTTCTTTATCTATGTTGTTGAAAGATAAGTTGACACATGGCCGCAGTTCTGTAATGGCAATATGATGTGATTGTGATGTGAGTCACACATTATCCACTGCAATCATTTTGCTTTCAACATTGAGTTAAAATCTGATTAGTAATCACATATTTTATTTTATGCAGAACATATATTCTCATTTCATATCTGCAGATATGCTGACTTGTTTGGGATGGGGTTATATAGCTTGTTGATTACAGCACCTGTTAATAGGCAGGTGGATTTCAAGTTTGGAATTGGTCACCTGTTGATCTGGAACTTATCTGGCATTCCAGCTGATGATTGCTCTGCTCCATATACTGTATAGATCACACTCACTGTTTGATGCAGGGTAAACAAATTGTGTTAGTGACAACGCTACCAGATTATTTATTGATTGATTCAGGATGTCTCTGATTGCATTCTTATAGTTAATGCTTTGGTGTTTGTTTCACTGTAGTGGCAGGCCTCCACATGGCATTTACTGATCACATGTATTTCTTGACCTGTGAATTTCATTTGGATTGATATATTACATTGCTCTTTTGTGCCTCAGTGTTTGGTAAGTGATGATATCTCCCATAGTTCAATGGTTGTACATGGTTTTATATAAGTGTGCAATCTCTTTAAATGCTGCATCAATTATTTTTGGCAATGTGTATAGCAGTGTTTCACAAGCTAATCCTCAGGGCTAGCCGGACAGGTCAGGTTTTCTGTTTAACAGTGTGTAAACACCGGTGAGGCAATTAGTATTCAATGGTTAATGATTCTATCTGGCCTGTCTGAGGAGTCTGATGGAAAGGCTCATGAACCACTCGTATATAATGCTTATACAATGATGCTTATACAATAAATGTCACTTGAGGAGAGGGGCACGTGTTTTATTTTGACACTAATGTGGCAATGGGAATGTTAAGCATAACAATCTGATGAACTTCCCTGCTTTTGTAGTGTTTAAAAGTGGTTTACTGTCTTTTTAAGGGCTACTAGGGCACTCTTACATCTTTGTAGGAACCCTTTGTGGGTGGTATTTTTATTTCAGTGTCCACATGAGTGAGGAAGGGTTAATATGGCATCAGTTTCATGTTTTTGTGTTTCTATTTAATCAGGTAGTGTGTCTTTAATCTGCATGTTACAGCATGGCTTTTTATATTGGCATATGCATGACCATTCCAACATATGATAAAATAATATATTTTATTAATGCCTATTTTTATTTGGGGATTATTGTGCAAATAATTGTAATGCCTTTCCATGCTTTCCCCATACTTTAAAGTCCACTGGTGTGTTTATATTGTCTTTTACAGTGTTGAGAAATTGTCTGTAAACCCTTTGTGGGTCCTATTTGGAGGCTGTAATATTTTTGCCTCCATTTGCGGGTTACAGGCTAAAACGCCAGGTCGTCTTTTCAATTTAGGTATTTGTTGCAATTTAATTGCGATATTGAACGTAACAGTTACGGGCTTGACAGATCAAAGGATTTGTGCCAACAGAGTTCAGATTTCAACATGCCGTATGGTTTTTACGCCTGTAAACCGCAGGTGATTTGCTTTATGGGGCTAATTTAATAGCTGTAAGTCTTGCATGCTACATTACGAGCTACGGTTTTACACGTTGGGGGAATTAAATGGGGCTGCAAGACTAGTAAAGTGTGGTAGACAGTTTCTAATATTCTTCCACGGATCAGACTTGAAGCACTTTACAAATTAAACCCCGACTGCCCCCTCATACCTTAAAGACAAACAAGTGGGCTCTTCTAGACAGGGTGACTGTGGGATTTTTGTCTTAATGACTTTATACTTCACTCAGGAATAATTTAAAAAAGTGCATGTTTATAATATTGAAAATCATTAGCTTTGTTGTTACATTTTTCACTATTGATCTAATGACTCTTTTTATTCTCTCTTCCCTTACATATTAAAACCTTCTCTAGCTGAGAAAGCAACGCACAAGATCTCTGGGAAGTCAGTTTCTCTCAGAAGCAGGTATGCCATCCAGTTACAAGCATTATGCAACCTATCCTATTACTAATCTGTATAAAATGTCTACTGGAAACCATGGAAAAATACTACAGGTGCCACCTTTTCTACATCATAAATATACAGTATATTCTGCTACGAATGTATCAAAAGGATATTGTGGGTGCTCTGGAGAAACAGACAGAAATAATATTGGAAATCTCATCCCAAAGCTTCAGATCACATCGTGCAAAACAGTACAGAATCTTAACATACTGTGTAAAAAGCAGAAACTGTCACTGCGGTGCTCTCTGTGTGCAATACAAGATTATCACTACATCGGGTGTCCTCTGGGTTTAACTGTGAAACATAACAGGCAGCTTTCCAAGTTTGTCCATCTCCCTCCATTAGAGTTATGGACCGAAAACTCCATAAAACAAAGCCATCGCTTTAGGAAGTGGTCTCAAGATAACACTACAAGACACATGGTTAAAGTACTGGGTAAACCAGAATTTGAAGTAAAGTCTTTGTCTCAGGATAATGCTCCAACAATGTCAAAAATGGGCAGTGGATTTGGTACTGATCACGGTTCCTCAGTGGAAAAAACATCTGATATTCAATGTGGAATTAAAAACGATAAGCTGATGGATAAAAAGACTACTGCAAATCTAGATCCCGGTGCAAGACCCAAGAGAACAGATGTGAGAACCAATTCAGCAACAGTGTCTTACAGGTTAAACCTTATGTCGGCCTACAGTAGTCGCAATGTAACAATGCACAAGAAGTTTAATACTCAGGGTATCAATAATAAAACAGAAACAGAGCAAAATACATCAACTGAAGTGCCAAATGTTCAAACCAGTGAAAAGACTCAATCTACGATGAGGGAAAGTAGAAAAGAGAGACAAAAATAAACATGTACAAAGTACAGTGACGATGATAAAGCATCTACCAGTCAATCCGTAGCCAGAAAACAAAATCTGCAAACAAAAGTAAAACCCTTTTCTAAATTTGTAAATTTCTTTAAAAATGTAAAGCCCTTTACTGCAAAAAAAAACGAAAGATACATCAGGAATGGAAATAGCTGGAAAGCCTGAATATGAAGCCAACAAGAAAAAAATGGAAGGCAATACAATTAGTAGAAAGAAGAAGGGTAAAGGAAAGAATATGGCTAGTTCAACAACAAAAGCAGTCCTGAGTAGAGAAGTGGACACTGAGGCTCTGAAGAAAGAACTTGATAAAGCATTTAATCATAAAACTATTCAGATAGAAGCAATAACCTCAACACCAATCCTGTCCAGAGACAAAGTGACAGAACAGCAAGAAAAGAAATACAAGGGCAAAATAGTGTACAGAGAGTCCATGGTGTAAGGATAAAGGGATGGTTGTAAAGATAGAGAGGCAAGGACAATGGTTCTAAAGATAGAGAGGCAAGAATGTGGGAGGGGGGGACATAGAGGGGAGAGAGGGACAGTGAAATATGACTTATATTTAATTATGATGACCTACTTTAATAATGTTAGCCAAGGTGTAAACCCTGCTACTTTCATATATTTTGTCTAATGTCTGTTAAAACCAGTTCAACTAAAAGAGAGAGACAAAAGAAAAAGAACACTCTTTTTTGTGGTTAAAGTTATTCAATGGTGTCCAGTGACATTATCACAAGGCACAAGCACAGCACAGGATGGTCTATGTCACTACACGCCCCACCAGACATTGCTTATTGTGTTAGCATAAGCTTAAACCATATCTCCTACACAGATTACTAAAAGAATGTATGCTGAACATTTATATTAGGAATATATCATTCAATCTTACCTGCAATATACTAATATATAAATACCAGGTCATCTGTTTAGTAGTGGCTGCAGGATATTCGTTCCAATCTAATAGCAAGTAATATAGTACTTGATTATCACAGTGTATTTAAGGTTATAAGTAGTGGTTGCATTGTTTAGCCACCATAAAGTAAAGGTTATAACATCTATTATTGACAAACTTTAAAGTGATCTGGATCAAATAAGATCATTTAAAGAAAGTGAACATATAAGTTAGTCAGCGAAACTTACTTGCAGCATATAAAAATAGCAATATTATAAGTCATCTGGTAATGTAGTGGTTGCAGTGGTTTGTAGCCAAGGAATATAGTATTTGATTTTACCAATATATCTATGGTCTATAATGATTGCATTGTTTAGCAACCATGTGGTGCAGGTTATAACTTCCAACTTTGAAAATCCAATGAAATAGTGATCTGGATAATAATAGTTTATAAAAGGTGCCTTAAGTGAATTATATCCCGCTTCATTAATCTAAGGGGATCCTATACTGAAAAGTTACCTAGATCATTACCTCTAGCATGAATTAAAAGTAAATCAGATGGGCCAAACAATCAGGAATAATTAACAGCTTGCAGTAATTCCTGCTCCCATTTTAGGCCCCGGACCCCAAACCACTTCAATTGAACTAGCGTTGGTGAAAAACCCAACTGCATCTCGAACCACAGCTGTCCCTCTTGCTCAGCATACAAAGGAATTCTCTATAACCTTTTAAATAAGAGGTGAGGGGTCTGTGAAATAATAAAAATAGAAACATTTTTCAAATAATCAATCATTTTGGGTGAATGTAAGTTGTAAATCTGGCTGAATCCCATCTCCCAATGTGTTTTACTCAAGCATCACCCAAACCCAACTTGGCAGCCTCTGTCGCTGCACTGATCCTAAATGAATGAGTACTAAAATCCTCATTATCAAAACCCAATTTACTCAAGCCCAACTTAAAGTTAGCTGAAAATAGATATTGAGATAATAATGTGCTATCTGCATGCAATAATAAAGCTTCCTCACTAACAGGCCTAAAAGTTAAATATTGTATGGTATTAACATAAGGGCATTTATTATTAATCGGATAAAGAAAAATCAAAACCCCTTTAACCCTTTGATCAGTTTTTAATCTCCTAAGTCTTATTGCTAAAAAAGAACCAGAATCATCTACATCAACATATTCTTAATAAACAACTCTGGTATTCTAAATGCCACAAAAAATGTTAGGGAAAAAGCTACCAAAAATAAAATTACCTGAAATAAAGAAAAACACAGCTGTGGAAGGACATGAATCAACTTTTTAAGTAGCTCAAAAGATAGTGGTCACCTAGAATCCTTCCTAAACCAACTCTTCTTTAGACCATTTAAGGCTCCAATAATTAATAATTATTTTGTATAATCTCTCATCCCATGCCATTTAAATCAGAAGACCTGAGCAGCCATATATTATTCAACCACAGAAGATGATACACCTCCTTCTTGGTAATATAGGACAACATATACTAAAGCCTCAAAATCCGATATTTTGGCCATTCCAGGATTCTGGATAATGGAAATTCTCCCAATCTTTTCACACTTTCGAGTACGCCATCCAAGTGGATTCCGCTGAGGATGATCTTGTTAAGAAATTAGACCAGCTCCAACAGATGATCCTGACAAGGTGTTCCTAAAAACATAGCCTGTGGGGTAAGTTCCAGAAAACGTTGCCACTGAAAGGGAGACAAAACATCAGCAATCACATACTTACAACCTGGTAAATGTTTTGCATTACACAAAATATTACTTCTCAAACACTGCAAAACCAACTGTCTAAGTAATTTAACCACTGGCACTGAAGACATACTGAAAGGTGTTTATAGCCAAAACAACACCAAGGTTGTCGCAGTGCTCCCTACATGCTGATTCTGTAACTGATCACCCCAGATGCAGAGAGCAACAATAATAGGGAACAATTCTAACAAAGCTACATTTTAAGACCTGAGCTAACCCAAGAAGCAGGCCATTTTTTAACACACCATTAATCCTTAAAATAGGCGCCAAAATTGCAACTACTTGCTGCATTTGTATAAGGATCCAACTGTTGACGACTGATCTGCCTTGCCTCAATTAAAGATCTACCATTGTGTTAAAAATGATTGCCATACTACCAAATCCTCTCTTATGGAATTAGAGATTCTAATAAAATGATGAGGCTTCCTAACCCCTCTATGTTGCTAAAGACAATCTTCTTGAAAATATCCTACCCATGGGTAAGACTCTACAAGCAAAGTTAAGCTAACCAAGCAGATATTGCATTTCTTTTAAGATAACCTTTTTTTAAAGCCACAATTGATATACTTTTTGCAAATCTAGCAATTTATCACTGGGAAGACTACATTCCAACTTATGCAAGTCAATGGTGATACCCTGAAATCTGATAACAGTGGTATGATCTTCTGTTTTGTCTTCCATTAATGGTATACCAAACTTATGTATAACCTCTTTAAGCTTCTGATCAACACAGAACACTCATTACCATCCGAACCACCAACTATTCATGTACCATGAAACGAAAACCAGATTTACGTTCTACAACCCATTGAATGAAACAGCTAAAGCCTTCAAAACAACCACAAAGAAATGGATCATCCCATGGGAAGACAAAGTCTAACATAATAGTTTCCCAGAAAACCACACCCAAGCAAATGATGGTTGGGTATACTGGTAATAATCTAAAAACAGATTCAATGTCAAATTTAACTATTAGGGCTTCACGACCCACTACTCTAACTAACTCAATAGCTTGATCAAATGACATATAATGTACAGAAGATAAACTCTTATCTAATACCATCAGTGACAGATGAACCCCTAGGATACAACAAATTATGAATTAATCTAAACTTACCAGGTTATTTTTTGGGTACCACACCCAAAGGTGAAATCGTCATATTAGAAAATAATAGCTTCTTAAAGGGACCAGCCATCCAACCTAATGTGACTTTCTTTGATAGTTTTTGAAACACTTCTTGAGGATATTGTCTAACCAGCATCAAATTATCTGAACAATTTTTAACTTTAAAAGAAACCTTAATGGAATACAAAAACCTGAATTAAAACAATTTATAAGTAAACTGGCCTTTAAAAAAAAAACTTGGCTCTTATCGTATATTTTTAGCCAAGAGTATATCTTTTTCAATCAAATCTGCATTGTTGCTCTTAATATCAGAGTCACCTGACCTACCTTTCTTGACGCAATAGTGTGCTGTGATTTCTAAGAATTTTCTAAGAGTTTATTGAATCGTTATATCACAAATACATATCATAAACTTTGATACATATTAATTGTACAATCCCCATGGGTTCATGAATGATCAAAAAATGTACATATCCCACTTCCCTGCTGCTCAAATAAGTGGCTCCTTGACTTGCTGAGTCTGGATGGCGCCTGACGTCATCTACACAAGACGGTGTGCATGCATCTCCTAACCTGACGCACACGTTTCACGTCACAGGCTTCCTCCAAGGTGAGGAATAGGAAGTGGCACTGAGGGCTCTTATAGTGAGATCAATAATGATTGGATTAACCCTTTAGTAACAGATTCCTTCTTGTTATTAAATAAAGAATGATAGCAAACTACAGAATAAAGTAAAAATAAGTAATAACTTAATAAACTGTAATACATTTATGACATTAGTTCTTAATTCAAATTATTTTCAAAACCCAAGGAAATGTATATCCTAATAAGCGTAATTATTATCCATTAATAGATATATTAATCAGATATTAATATGCCAATCTCATACTCATTATATCCATATTACCTTATCTTAAAGTTTTATCCTTAGAATTATTATATCATTGCACAGATAACCACATAATTCAATGAATATTATTAACTAATCATACTAAGCAATAATCTGATGATTTTTTTTATATATATTGTAACAGAACAGTCCATAATAAAATGATTCATAAACATATTTATACAGAACAGAAATGTACGGTCTTATGCAGAAATGAACTCATCTATATATAGTATACAATTACAATACAATCATGTTCTCACAACCATTATTAGAAATCATATAACCACAGCACAATATTGGATCAACAACCCATATACATCTCTTCTATTAATACTATACATAAATATTATTATCACTAACATTATAGTTCATATTTTATTTTATTATGTTAAAAATGATCTATGCCATTATTGTGGCCTAAATCTCAAATCCTAAGGACTTGTAAGGCACAAAATATGTTTATACTTTTACCATAAAGCAAAGGGCATTTTTTTATTTATATGAATGCCATTAAATTGTAACTTAATCCATGGGGCATCACTGAATTTAAATGTGTAATCCACCTAGTTTCTCTCTTTAGTAATTCCAGTTTTAGATTACCAACCTTATTCTATCCAAAATTCTATATGTCAATTGTGGTATACATGAATGCTTAATGAGAAAGTGTTTAGCAACCAAGGTCAATGTTTTGCCTTTCTGGTAATATAACCTCCCTTTCCTAATATTGGACAGATGTTCACATAGCCTTCTTCTTATTGCTCTGCTTGTCATGCCAGCATAAAGTAGGCCACATGGGCATTCTAGACAGTACATAACCTTTGAGGTACTGCAATTATAAAAGCCCTTGATTTTAACTGACTTACTGACCCTATCGGTTAATTCACTGATTTGTTTCATATACTGACATCAACTACAATGGCCGCAAGAAAAGGTTCCATCTGGTAATGTACCTTTTGTGTTAATATAGTTTGAAAAATGACTTCTAACTAACCGATCCCTTCAGTTACGGAATCGACTCCAACTCATACCAATGGTATTTCCTATCAATGGACCCATCACATTGTCTGACCTTAAAATATGTATGTCTATTCAAGATCTTACTCATTTCTTGCCACTGATTATTAAATGTTCCGACATAGGGAATTGGCTGTTCAGTTTTATCTCTCTTTTTCGGCAGAAGAGGTTCATCCCTTGGGGTATAAAGGGCTCTATAATAAGCTTTCTTTATCATAGTGCCACTATAACCTCTTGCTCTCAACCTTTCTCTTAACTCTCACCTGTCAGAATTAACCTGTCGGAATGGCTTCTTTGGTTGCAGATAAATTGGCACTCTGAAAATTAAGAGTGCTATTCGTAGCTGTTGGTTTCCTATAAATATCCGTTTTAAGCTCACCAGAGCTATCTTTGGGTAATATCCCAAAAATCTATAGACTTAAGACTTATCTGTGAAGTTAGTCACAGATTGAACTCATTGGTATTTAAGATATTAATGAATTCATCAAATTCACTTCTGCTTCCATCCCATATCATGAATATATCGTCTATATAACGAAGCCACATTGTAATAGAATTTGTATATCTTAATTTTTTTTTTTTAAGACGATCTCCTTCTCCCACCACCCTAAATATACATTAGCGTAGGCACACGCAGACCCCATCGCTGTCCCATGGGTCTGCAAGTAAAATTGTACATCAAAGATAAAAAAAAATGTATTTCAGGATAAAGTCAAGAAGTTCTAAGACAAACCCATTTTTATCTTGTTGTTCAATTGATTCTGCACTGAAAAAATATCATATCGCATTACACCCAATGGTATGACCAATAGAGGTATAAAAGTATTCGATATCACAGGTTGCTAAAAAACTAGTAGAGCTCAAGATAATACCATCTAAACTAATAAGCACCTCCATGGTGTCTTTTACATAGGACAGCAGTCCCAATACAACATTTCTCAATCTTGCATCAAGATATTTGCTTGCATTCTCACTGAGACTGCCATGGTCTTCCAGGTGGTAGCCAATTATTTTTTGTGTATTTTCAGGAGCATATATACAGTAGTGTTGCCACTCTAGGGGAGGCAATATACAAAAAGTGTTGTTCTTTTGATGATAAGAGATTCTCAGCTTTGGCCTTAGCCACAAATCTCATTATATTTGGCCAGATATTCACATGTGGGTCCCCACTTAAGCATTTATAACAGCTTAAATCATGACATTGTTTATGGGCTTCCTCTTATACATGTGGACCGGCCAAATTACAATATTGCCACCCTTATCAGATGATTTTATCACAACATCTTCCCATGATTCCATAGCTTTTAATGCTCTATTTTCTTTTTGTGTTAGATTGAATTTATCAATTCTTTCTAATTTCTCAAAATCCTTCATCATCAGCTTTACAAAAATGTCAATTGCTGGATTAAATTTAGACCTAATTCGTAATTTATCAATCCACTCAGAATTATTGGACAATTCCTCACTAGCACCACCTTCAGGTTCAAAAGATAGTAAATGAGTTATATTCTCTTGATCTAGATCTATATCTTAACTAGTTAGTCTTTCTTGCATATCTATCATTAGTTCTACTGCTTTCTAGGGAAAATAAATGAAGATCCTTAGTAGCCTCTACTAATTCAAAATGAACGGTAGGTGAAAAGGCTAAACCCCTCTGTAATACATTAATGTAATACATTAATTTCAATCTGAGTTAACTCTCTAGAGCAGGGGTCCCCAACCCCCGGGCCACGGACCAGCACCGGTCAACAGCCTCTGTTCAGCTGGGTTGCGGACCGGGGAGGGGAGCAGGGGCGGATCTATCGCTGGTGCAATGGTTCACCTGGGCCCTTGCTCCTTGAGGGGCCCATTCTGTCTCCCACAGGGCCCACCTGAAACCCCATTCAGCCCCCCCCCCCCCAGCAGCCCCCTCCTCTTACTTGTTCCCCTTGTGTACCTGGTGCGGTTGTCTCATTAGTCAGAAGCTGCATATCCTTCCCCTGCCGGAGCTTCATACTGCAGGGTCACATGAATTCTCCTACCCTGCAGTATGAAGTGCCGGCAGGGGAAGGATATCCAGCCTCTAACTAATGAGACAATCGGAACAGGGACCACAGTGAACAAGTAAGAGAAGGGGGCTGCTGGCGGTTGAGTGGTGCTGCAGGTTTTTTTGGGAGCTGAATGGGGCTGCTGGGGGTGCTGAATGGGACTGCTGGGGGGGAGTGAATAAGACTTCTGAGGTGGGGGGGGTGTTGAGGTTTGCTGGGGGGTCATGGGGCAGCTGGGAGAGGATAAATAGTGCTGATGGGGGTTTGTGGGGCTAAATGGGGCTGCTGGGGGATAAATGGTGCTACTGGGGGGTTGGGGGTTGCATGGGGCTGATGGGGGTTGAATGGGGCTGCTGAGGTGCTAAATTGGCCTGCTGTGTGGTGAATGGTGCTGCTGGGGGTGCTGAAAGGGAAAGGTGCTACTGTGGTGTTGGGGGATGAATGGGGCTGCTGGGGTGGTGGTGAATGGGGCTGCCTTGGGGTGGGGGGCAGGGGTTGACGGCTGCTGGGATTGAAAGGGGCTGATGGGGGTGAGTGGTATTGCTGGGGGCTCATGAGGCTCTTGTGAGGGGATACATAGTGCTGCTGGGAGTTTGTGGGGCTGAATGGGGCTGCTGGGTGAATAAATGGTGCTACTGGGGGGTTGGGGGTTGAATGGGGCTGCTGGGGGGTGAATGACATTACTGGGTGGTTGGGGGCTGAATGCGGCTGCTGGGGGTGTATGTGGCTTCTGGGGGGGGGGGGGGGTTATGGGGCTGCTGGGAGGGGGTACATGGTGCTGCTGGGGGGTTGTGGGGCTGAATGTAGCTGCTGTGGGCTCAATGGTGCTACTGGGGGTGAATGGGGCTGCTGAGGGGCTGAATTGGGCTTCTGGGGGTGAATGGTGCTGATGGGGGCCTGAAAGGTGCTACTGGGGCACTGGGGGCTGAATGGGGCTGCTAAGGGGTGAATGGGGCTGCTGGGGGGGTGAATAAGACTGCTGGTGGTGGGGTGTTGAGGGCTGCCGGGGGTGAAAGGGGCTGGTTGGATGAGTGGTGTTGCTGGGGGATCATGGGGCTGCTTGGAGGGGGTAAATGGTGCTAAAGAGGGGATGGGGGCTACTGGGAGGGGGTAAATGGTGCTGCTGGGGTAGTTGTGGGGCTGAATGGGGCTGCTCGGGGCTGAATAGTACTACTGGGGGGTTCGGGCTGAATGAGGCTGATTGGGTGCTTAATGACGTTACTGGGTGTTTGGGGGCTGAATGCGGCTGCTGGGGGTGAACTTGGCTGCTGGGCGGTTTGGGGCTGTTGCGGGGCTGACTGTGGTTGCTGGTGGTTGAATGGGGCTGTTGGGGGTTGGAGGCTGAATTGTGGTGCCTGGGGGCTGAATGATGCTGCTGGAGAGTGAATGGTGCTTCTGGGGGTGGATGTTATGGGGGTGCCCTGCACTATAGAAAAGGAACATGTTAGCATATAAATATTTTTTACTTAGTTTAAATAAATATATATAAATATATATATTTATTTATTTATATATATATATATATATATATATATATATATATATATATATATATATGTATGTATTTATATATTTTTGTATGTATGCATATATACATGGCACTAGAGGGGGCAAGTCAAAGCATTTTTTTTGCCCCTACTCCTTGGGGGGGGGGGAACAAAAGTTTTTTGCACCCACCCACCCCCGACCGACTACCCACCCGACCCCCCCAGGATTAAATTTGTCTTGTTTTGACTGTATAATTTGTCTGTATAATTGCATTCCTTGATATCTTTATCCAACTCACTCAAAACTTAATTTTCATAGTCTGACAATATAGGAATCAAAGTTTCTGAACAGGTAGTCAATGTTTGCTCCCACCTATCTTTATAGTTGTCCATATGAAATGTGAAGGATAGGAATATTTTTTTTCTAAGTGCCCTCGGTGTTAAGTGTTTGGCTAAATCGTGATCATGTGAGATCTTATTCCAAAATGAGTTAAGTTGCTTTTTCAAAAGTCTTTTCTAAATTTCTCAAACCCTCACTCCAATTAACATCACTTATATAGGAATCTGTACCAATAAATGCCCTTTCCACCTCCTAAACTCTTTTGGTATATCTCAAACGATAGTCTGATTCTAAATTTACTTCAGCCATATTTTAAATATAAGAGTTACCTTAGAATGCTATCCTAAATAAAAATATAAAGTAATCAAGTCTATCATTCAAGAGAACCCACGGCAGTACAGGGTTAAAGAAAGTGGGTGTTTGACCTGTTTTAGGAGCTAGGCACAATAGCTGAATACTTTAATTTGCTGCGAGGTTCCTGGTAGCCTCTGATGCAGTCCCAAGCAGAATGGTGCAATCTTGCGATATGTCGTCACTGGATGTCATCATTGCACAGGACCACATCAATGGTGAGTCTCAGGTTGCCCGTGATCTGAGGTCTGAATGGGAGGAGGTTATTCAGGCTCAGGAGAATGCTAGAAGTATACAAAACAATTTGATAAAGAAGGATCTTCAGCATAGAAGAAGGTCTAATTTGAAGTATGAGGTTCTGTGAATTGTATGATTGGTGTGGATCTACATGGGGCCTATGTTAAAGGTTCTGAGAAGGCTGGAGGACAAGTGTGCACTGAGGGTGGGGGGACAAAAGATCAAGCACAGAGTGTGAGCAAGTCTGTGAGAGCCTGTATGGATGAGCAGGCACAACTTGGTGATACAAGAGGAAGTAGAGTTAGGGGGGGTTAGGCTTGAGAATAGCTGGCCCCTATTACTAGCAGGGAAGAAAGCTACTAAAAAGCAGCCGCATATTAAATCTTCAAAGCAGGATAATAGGAGGGAGTTACTCTGCTGCCTACTGCAACTAGAGACATTCATTCTCATTCATTCCCACAGCTCTCATTAAGCATATCATTGGGGGAAAGTGATAGTGATCAGGTTCATGATGTGACTGCGGAGTTACAGGATGATAACCATAGGAATATTTCTCAGGGATATCACCCTAGCTCATCTACAAGATACCATGGCCATATAAAACACATGAGGCTTCATGACAAATGTGGCAGTGTTAATACAGAATCCAGGAGCAGATATGTGCATGGCCGTGGTAATATTAGACTGCAATATGCAAATCCATGTGAGGGAAGCCATGAGCATCATGGGAACAGACACAGGAATAACCACGCAGGAGCTGTACTTCACCTTATTCTGACAAAAAAGTCAGAAGTTAGGTTGATTTTGATTACTCTTCAATAAGGCAAGGATATAGTAGAGAGGAAAATAGGTCTAGATCCAGGGAGAGTTTCAGACAGCAACATGACAGGACCAAGAATATGCTATATTCCAGGTTAGGGAAAGGCCTAGCAGGAGGAGGGAGAGGTCTCCTTTTTCTTTTCCTAGAATGATGGAGCATCATCTGGACACTTCAAGCCACAGGAAAGGGTACCGCTTTCACAGGAGGTTAATACACATTAAGTTAAGGAAAATATTTGAAGGAGGGAGTTCATTGAAATGTTCTTCCTTTTGCCTCTGGACAATTATTTTAAAGTAAATGAGACAAAATATGAATCTAAAAAAGCGGAAGAGAGAAAACACCGATACAGGAAAATTCCTAAGACTTTCGCTAAATGGCTGCAAGCATATGAGCTGATGACCAGTATCATTGGTGAGAAGTTTCCAGAACTTTACCCATCCCTGTTTTGTTACTTAGATTAAATAGATAATATTCATAGAACATATGGTGGTATGGTTGGTGGCTCTATGATGGGCACTTCAATCAGCATATGGCAGTTAATGAGCAAATGCATTGGGGTGATAAGGATGCTGGTACTTGGATGAGGATTACCACTGCCCTTAGACCAGTTAGTTCCTTTTGTGCTTCAAGTATCAGACCTTCCACCTCTAGTCAGTCAGGGTCAATCAAAAAGGGATTCTGCTACTTGTACAATGGGAGTGTCAAAGATGGAGGTCTTCCTTTAAACGTAAACATGAGTGCTCAGAATGTAAAAGCTAGCATCCCATGTTCCATTGCTTCAATTGAGGTAGGTCAGGTAACTCCGCTATTAAGAGCAGTGACACTGATTCAATTCAAAAAGATGTACCCTTGGCTAAAAAAGTACTATAAGAGGCAAGCTTTTTCTAAAAAGGCCGGTTTACTTCTAAATGGTTTTGGTTCTGGTAATTTGATGTCCGTTAGACAATATCCTCAAGTAGTGTTTCAAAAACTATCAAAGGAAATTGCCTTAGGTAGGATGGCTTGTCCCTTTAAGAAGCCACCATTTCTAAATTGAGAATTTCACCTTTGGTGTTGCGGATCACTGTTACTTGTGCTTGGAGCGTTTATAGGCCTCACCATAGCAAAAATATGATTCCATTTGAATTTCTAGACACTTTCGTGGATATGGTTGACTTTGAGAGGGCAGCACATCACCATCATGATATCACATATATAGTTGTGAACGTACGAGTTGTTGCTAACGCTGCGGGCTCGCAACGCGAGTCGCGGCCCTCGCAAAGCGAGGGCAGTGGCCGAGGGTCTCAGTTGCTGGCATGGAGCGCCGAAGGCGCTCCTTGGCAGCAACTGAGGACCCACGCTTTGCGAGGGCCTCAGTTGCTGGCATGGAGCGCCTACGGCGCTCCTTGGCAGCAACTGAGTACCCTCGCTTTGCGAGGGCCTCAGTTGCTGGCATGGAGCGCCTACGGCGCTTCTTGGCAGCAACTGAGGACCCACGCTTTGCGAGGGCCTCAGTTGCTGGCATGGAGCGCCGTAGGCGCTCCTTGGCAGCAACTGAGTACTCTTGCTTTGCGAGGGCCTCAGTTGCTGGCATGGAGCGCCGTCAACTGCGACCCTCGCAAACTTCACGTCGCAAACCAAACAGCACGACACACACATTACGACACTCGCAAACAACATACGACACACGTTCACACACATTACGGCCTCGCAACACTCGGACGCAACTCGCGAACATTACAAAATGTAAAACACAATACATACACACAGCACATACATAAAAACCTTACCTACACCAAGAGGGAGCACCCAGGACCTCAAAAATACAACTTACACCTCGATTTTACTCGAAATAAAAGAGTTTAGAGACTAAAAAAAAAATCTAAGCGAGAGAAAAAATGGCCGCCGAACAAAACGAAAACGAGGCTACAGCACTCTAAACTCGCAAAACACCACAACAAACTCGCAAAACGCAACAAACGACCTACGGATATTCATACCACACAGTGCACACATTCACCACGCTTACACAGCAGCTCCACACCACTAATGCTGCAGCAACATCAACACACATTGCCAGCTCTTCATCACAATGCTTCAAAATAGGTACAGTATATTCATTTAGTAATGTATTACATATTTCATTATTATACACCAAACAGCATTAGCTACCTTACAATTTCATTGCCGTCATTTTTTGACGGGCAATTCGCTAGTAAAAAGAATAAAGTTCACTACCTATTCGTCACATTAGGTGTTTAGTATACCACAGATAGATGTTAATCACAAGCTTGAAATAGATAGCTCTAGGAGCTCCTTAGAAGAATATGAATTTTTTTAGGGGTCTACCAACTAACAATCAATATTGGTAAACATTCCTAGATGAACTAGTCCTAATCTCTGTTTCAACTTTTTCTCCATGAGGTGTAGAGGACACTACCAGTATTGATTTGATACTTCAAGGATGTTTTGGAAAAGAGTTGTAATTAGAAAACATAATATATATATACAGGTTTATTTAAACAGTTATTCACGTTCATTTCTAAACTGTGACATCTCTGCTTATGAATAGATATGTGAAATATATATATACTAGCGACTTGCCCGTTAAAAAATGACGGTCAATAAAAGAAAGTGTTGAAATGCTGTATGCCACACAATGTGAGTGTACTGTGTGCCTAACTATATAGACCCCTCTAACACACTAATGAACGCATGTAATAACACTATAAGTGCCATTAGGGTTATCCAGGACCCGGTCATTTATGGGGGTCTATCCAGACCCTGATAAGCCTCTATTTAACCCCATCAGTCCCATAAGGGTATATTAAGACCATTATGGGCCTGTTACATCCCAACATTAACCACATAAGTGCCATGACGGTCCTCAAGGACCATCATGACACTAAGTATAAACACTACACTGAACTATACCCCCCCAATAAAACATTAAATATCAACTAAATACCCTCTACAATAACCTATTAACACCTACACTACCTAACTACCTACCTCCTAATAATCACTGTAATTACAGAAATCAAAAAAACTAAAGTCATCAAAAATCAAAAATCTACATTACATAAAATAAAAAAACTAAATCACCAAAAATAAAAAATGTACATTGCAGAAAAAAAAAACTAAGTCACAAAAAATAAAAAAAGGAACATTACAGAAAATAAAAAAATACATTACAACCCCACCCCCCCACTACAGAAAAAAAAAATTACACACCTGAGAAGGAAATACATATAATACATACAATACAATACATACAATATAATACAATTAAATACATACAATACAATACAATACACCCCTATCGAATATACATCCCCCTATCTAATATACATGTTAATTTAAACATTACATTAGTTCACATACATAAACATAAAACCAAGTAAAATCAACACAATCTACATTGTACTTACCTCCCCGCTATGTCTCCGGCCTCCTCTTGTTCTGCCCCGGATGGGCCCTTAAAGCATCCGCGCTCTTTAAAAAACAAAAACAAAAAAAAAACACACATCCGCACTCGCTGATGTCTCCAACGCTAATGAGCTTTCTACAGAGTGTTCCAGAATAAAATTGGCAATGGCGGCTTCTGATTGGCTGAAAAAGCTGTCTATCAAATTCAGCCAATGAGAAGACGCCAATTGTGAACCAATGAGAAAGGGATACAACCCAAAATCCCACGCTCATTTCATAACGCACCTGTCAATCTTTATTTGAACCAATCCGAAGGCTTTATTGCCATTAGCGAATCACAATGGGATACACCCCCACGCAGTGATTAGCTGAAGACATCTGCGCCTTCCCATTGGCTGTTATACTGATTGACATTGACAACAGCCAATGAGAAGGCGCAAATGCCTTCACCAATCTGTACGTGGGGGTGTATTCCATTGTGATTGGCTATTGTCAGTGCAACCAATCAGAATGCTGAGATGCCTCCAGCCAATTACCCTGTGGGGGTGTATTCCATTGTGATTGGCTGAAGGCATCTGTGCCTTGTGATTGGTTTAAATAAAGATTGACAGTTGCATTATCCAATCAGAGTGGGATTTTAGGGTGTATCCCTTTCTGATTGGCTCACACATTGGTGCCTCCTGATTGGGTGAATTTGATAGACAGCATTTTCAACCAATCAGAGGGCGCCATTGCCTATTTTCGTCTGGAAAAGTCTCCGAGAGCCTCATTAGCATCGGTGATGTCCGTGAGTGCGGATATGTGTTCTTATTTTTTTTAGAGTGCTGTTCCAGGGCGGGGCAGAAGAGGAGGAGGAGGCCGGAGACATCGCGGGGAGGTAACTACAATGTAGATTATGTTTATTTTATTTTGTTTTTATGCTTATGTATGTGTATTAATGTTATGTTTTTTTAACAGGAGCTGCAACGGATAAGGAGGATGGGACATGCTGGAAATGTGAGTAGAATATTTAGAATGTTTAGAATGTTTATTTATTTACTGTAAATGTGTTGCACTATTTTTTTTTTCCCTAGGTGGCTGATCTGAAGGGACATCTGCAAAGGTAAGTGGTCTTAATTATTTTATTTTGGCTTAGAAATAGATTATTTTATATATAGATAGCATTTATTGTATGTTAGCTAGGGGTATGTGTTTTATATAGCATAGCATGTATTGTATATTAGATTGTGGTATTTATTTAGATAGATTGGTGGATGTATATTAGATAGATAGGATGTATATTAGATAGATAGTATTTATTGTATATTACATAGATTGTGTGATGTATATTATATAGATAGGATGAATATTAGATTATGGTATTTATTTAGATAGCTTGGGGATGTATATTAGATAGATAGAATGTATTGTATATTAGATAGGGGTGTATTGTATTGTATTGTATTTTATTTTATTTGTATTGTATGTCATTTTTCTGTAGTGGGGGGGTGTTGTAATGTGATTTTTTTATTTTCTGTAATGTTCCTTTTTTTATTTTTTGTGACTTAAATCTTTTATTTTATGTAATGTAGATTTTAAATTTTTTGTGACTTTAGGCTTTTTAATTTTCTGTAATTAGAGTGGTGGGGGTTATTAGGGGGTAGATAGATAGTGTATGTGTTAATAGGTTAATAGGTTAGTGTAGAGGGTATTTAGTTGATATTTAATGTTAATAAAAAAAAAAAGGTTAATGTTGGGTTGTAACAGGCCCATAATGGTCTTAATATACCCTTATGGGACTGATGGGGTTAAATAGATCCTTATGAGGGTCTGTATGGACCCCCATGAGTGACAGGGTTAATTAGCGGTTTATGGGGGTCTGTATTGACCCCCCCTGAGTGAGGAGGTTAATGAAGTGCTTATGGGGGTCTGTATTGACCCCCATGAGTGACACAGTTAATGAAGGGCTTATGGGGGTCTGTATTGACCCCCATGAGTGACAGGGTTAATGAAGGGCTTATGGGGGTCTATATTGACCCCCATGAATGACAGGGTTAATTAGGGGTTTATGGTAGTCTGTATTGACCCCCATGAGTGAGAGGGTTAATTAAGTGCTTATGGGGGTCTGTATTGACCCCCATGAATGACAGGGTTAATGAAGGGCTTATGGGGGTCTATATTGACCCACATAAATGACAGGGTTAATTAGGGGTTTATGGGGTCTGTATTGACCCCCATGAGTGACAGGGTTAATGAAGGGCTTATGGGGGTCTATATTGACCCCCATGAATGACAGGGTTAATTAGGGGTTTATGGGGGTCTGTATTGACCCCCATGAGTGACAGGGTTAATGAAGGGCTTATGGGGGTCTATATTGACCCCCATGAGTGACAGGGTTAATGAATGGCTTATGGGGGTCTGTATTGACCCCCATGAGTGACAGGGTTAATGAAGGGCTTATGGGGGTCTATATTGACCCCCATGAGTGACAGGGTTAATGAATGGCTTATGGGGGTCTGTATTGGCCCCCATGAGTGACAGGGTTGATGAAGGGCTTATGACGGTCTGTATTGACCCCCATGAGTGAGGGGGTTAATTAAGTGCTTATGGGGGTCTGTATTGACCCCATGAGTGACAGGGTTAATGAAAGGCTTATGGGGGTCTATATTGACCCCCATGAATGACAGGGTTAATTAGGGGTTTATGGAGGTCTGTATTGACCCCCATGAGTGACAGGGTTAATGAATGGCTTATGGGGGTCTGTATTGGCCCCCATGAGTGACAGGGTTAATGAAGGGCTTATGGGGGTCTATATTGACCCCCCTGAGTGAGGGGGTTAATTAAGTGCTTATGGGGGTCTGTATTGACCCCCATGAGTGACAGGGTTAATGAAGGGCTTATGGGGGTCTATATTGACCCCCCTGAGTGAGGGGGTTAATTAAGTGCTTATGGGGGTCTGTATTGACCCCCATGAGTGACACAGTTAATGAAGGGCTTATGGGGGTCTGTATTGGCCCCCATGAGTGAGGGGGTTAATGAAGTGCTTATGGAGGCCTGGATTGACCCCCATGAGTGACAGGGTTAATGAAGGGCTTATGGGGGTCTGTATTGACCCCCATGAGTGAGGGGATTAATTAAGTGCTTATGGGGGCTGTATTGACCCCCATGAGTGACAGGGTTAATGAAGGGCTTATGGGGGTCTGTATTGACCCCCATGAGTGACAGCGTTAATGAAGGGCTTATGGGGGTCTGTATTGACCCCCATAAATGACAGGGTTAATTAGGGGTTTATGGGGGCCTGTATTGAGCCCCATGAGTGACAGGGTTAATGAAGTGCTTATGGGGGTCTATATTGACCTCCATGAGTGACAGGGTTAATTAGGGGTTTATGGGGGTCTGTATTGACCCCCATGAGTGACAGGGTTAATGAAGGGCTTATGGAGGTCTATATTGACCCCCATGAGTGACAGGGTTAATGAAGGGCTTATGACGGTCTGTAATGACCCCCATGAGTGAGGGGGTTAATTAAGGGCTTATGGGGGTCTGTATTGACCACATGAGTTACAGGGTTAATGAAAGGCTTATGGGGGGTCTATATTGACCCCCATGAATGACAGGGTTAATTAGGGGTTTATGGAGGTCTGTATTGACCCCCATGAGTGACAGGGTTAAGGAAGGGCTTTTTAGGGGTCTATATTGACTCCCATGAGTGAGGGGGTTATTGAAGTGCTTATGGGGTCCTGTATTGACCCCCATGAGTGACAGGGTTAATGAATGGCTTATGGGGGTCTGTATTGGCCCCCATGAGTGACAGGGTTAATGAAGGGCTTATGGGGGTCTATATTGACCCCCCTGAGTGAGGGGGTTAATTAAGTGCTTATGGGGGTCTGTATTGACCCCCATGAGTGACACAGTTAATGAAGGGCTTATGGGGGTCTGTATTGGCCCTCATGAGTGAGGGGGTTAATGAAGTGCTTATGGGGGCCTTTATTGTCCCCCGTGAGTGACAGGGTTAATGAAGGGCTTATGGGGGTCTGTATTGACCCCCATGAGTGAGGGGATTAATTAAGTGCTTATGGGGGCCTGTATTGACCCCCATGAGTGACAGGGTTAATGAAGGGCTTATGGGGGTCTGTACTGACCCCCATGAGTGACAGGGTTAATGAAGGGCTTATGGGGGTCTATATTGACCCCCATGAGTGACAGGGTTAATTAGGGGTTTATGGGGGTCTGTATGACCCCCATGAGTGAGGGGGTTAATGAAGGGCTTATGGGGTTCTGTATTGACCCCCATGAGTGACAGGGTTAATGAAGGACTTATGGGGGTCTACATTGACCCCCATGAGTGACAGGGTTAATTAATGGTTGATGGGGCTCTGTATAGAGCACCATGCATAATGGTGTATTTTTTTTTTTTATAACGGGTCCTTTAAGGAGCTTATCTCGGATCCTGTGGGGTTAATGCGGGTTTCCGATCTTATCTCGGATCCCTTCTTGGGTAAGTTGTACGTCGCTGGGCTTTGAGCCTCGTTTTCGTTTTTTTTTTCGTCGCCATTTTTTCTCTCGCTTAGGGGATTTTCGTGTGTCTGAACTCGGGAATTTAGACTTAAATGGAGGTGTAACTTCACTTTCAGAGGTCGTGGATGTCCCACCCCCCCCCTTGCTATGGGTAAGCTTTTTATGTGTATTTTGTTAGTATTTGGTGTGTTTTTACTATTTTTAGGTGCGCGCGGTTCGGCCGTTATGGTCGTATTTTTCGTGTGTGTGGGTGTTTGTGCCATTAAGATTGATTCCGAGGTTGTTTTTTTTTCTAAGTCGTGCGTGAGTGTTTGTTTTTAACCGCATGTGAGGCGCTTTTGAGCCTCCACCTTCCGCAAATGCGGCCCCTCGCTTTGCGACGGTCCGCATTTGCGGAGCAAACTGCATCCCTCACTTTGCGAGGGATGCAGTTCTTGCGAGCTTGCTTTGCGAACTCGCAAAGCGTGACGACGATTCGTAGTTTGACAACTTTTATATGTGATATATATATATATATATATGCAAATAAATATATATAGAGATGTCGCGAATAGTTCGCCGGCGGACTGTTCCCGGCGAACATAGCATGATTGCGTTCGCGGCGAACTGCGAACATATGCAATGTTCCCCCTATACTTTATCATTGAGCAAACTTTGACCCTGCACCTCACAGTCAGCAGACACATTCCAGCCAATCAGCAGCATACACTCCCTTCCAGAGCCTTCTACCTCATGGACAGCAGCCATTTTGGAATTATAACTAACTTGCAGTCTTACTGAGAGGAGGGAGAATGTAGGTGATGCTGATTAAATAGGGAAATCAATAGCTAGGCAAGTTTATTCAGTGTCCAGTGCAGTGCTGAAGGACTCATCAGATCTCTGCTGTAAACACAGCACCCCAAAAAGCCCTTTTTAGGGCTATAACATCATTTTTTTTTTCTCTGTCTAATCTAACTTCATTTGCCTGTCTCCCTGCTAGCCCCTGCTAGCAAGTGTGTGTGTCAGGCTCACAACTTATACTGTGTGTGCACAGTGCAACCAATACAATCTTGTTTACTAGTTGTCTACTTTAAAAAAACAATAATTTTATTTTCTTAAATCTAAGTTCATTTGCCTGACTGCCAATCTAAGTTCATTTGCCTGACCGCTAGCCAGTGTGTGTGTCAGGCTTACAAGTATTGTGCCAAGTTCAACCAATCCAATCTAGTGGTGTACCAGCACTCTACATTTAAAAAGAACAACACTTTTTTTCTGTGTAATCTAATTTCATTTGCCTGCCTGCCAGCGTGTGTGTCTTAGGCTCACATCGTATACTGTGCCCACTTGCCCAGTCAGTGCCACCACTCATATCTGGTGTAACAGTCAGTAGTGCACATTTAAATAAAGAATACAATTTTGACTGTAATACATTGAATAGCAGTTACTTGTCTGCAAGCGTCTGTGTCAGGCCTACAGCGTCTACTCTGCCAACTTCTGCAAGTGCACAGTGCCACTCATATCTGTTGTCACAGTAGCTTGCACACATAGTACCAATCTGTCAAAACCTGTAATGATGAATGAGGTCTAGAGTAGCCTGGTTCCCTTATCCTCTACAGGTTGAGACCTAATGTTTGGGTGACTCCAGACCAACACATGAGTGCAAGCAGCACACAAACTCAAAGCCGCCATCCTCCTCCTGGTCCAGCATCATCAGCCACATCAACCACTGCTGTCCTCCTTGCCCCCTCTCAACCATCCGCCACTCCGTCTCTCGCCTTGAGCAGTTCCTGCTCATCTGCCCATAGTCAGGTGCCTGTAAAGGACATGTTTGAGCGTAAGAAGCTAATGTCACAAAGTGCCCCAAATTTGAAGTGATACGACCAACCAAGCATCTTTTTCCATCTCCCGGTCCCAAAAATCCAGGCCTTATACACGTGCCCTGATAGGTGACGTAACAAGTTTTAAACTGATAAGAGTAGTACTTACAAACACGCCACTCCTATCTGGTGGCACCTTTGATTGCACGTGCCGTGCCCCAAAATTGAAGTAATACGACCAACCAAGTATCTTTTTCCATCTCCCAGTCCCAAAAATCCAGGCCTTATACACGTGCCCTGATAGGTGACGTAACAAGTATTAAACTGATAAGAGTAGTACTTACAAACACGCCACTCTGGGGGCACCTTTGATTGCACGTGCCGTGCCCCAAAATTGAAGTGATACGACCAACCAAGCATCTTTTTCCATCTCCCGGTTCTAAAAATCCAGGCCTTATACACGCCCCTGATAGGTGCTGTAACAGGTATTAAACTGATAAGAGTAGTACTTACAAACACGCCGCTCCTATCTGGTGGCACCTTTGATTGCACGTGCCATGCCCCAAAATTGAAGTGATACAACCAACCAAGCATATTTTTCCATCTCCCGGTTCTAAAAATCCAGGCCTTATACACGCCCCCTGATAGGTGCTGTAACAGGTATTAAACTGATAAGAGTAGTACTTACAAACACGCCACTCCTATATGGTGGCACCTTTGATTGCACGCGCCGTGCCCCAAATTTGAAGTGATACGATCAACCAAGTATCTTTTTCCATCTCCCGGTTCCAAAAATCCAGGCCTTATACACGCCCCCTGATAGGTGCTGTAACAGGTATTAAACTCGAAAGAGTAGTACTTACAAACACACCACTCCTATCTGGTGGCACCTTTGATTGCACGTGCCGTGCCCCAAAATTGAAGTGATACGACCAACCAAGCATCTTTTTCCATCTCCCAGTTTTTAAAAATCCAGGCCTTCTACACGTCCCCTGATAGGTGACGTAACAGGTATTAAACTGATAAGAGTAGTACTACTTAACACACCTTATAATAATGCAGAGAGAGGCAACGCAGTGAGAGGAGTCTGAAGAAGAGGAGTCAGAGGAGGAAGGTGGCTTTGAGGAGGTGGAAGACCAAACACAGCAGGCGTCCCAGGGGGCTTGTTGTCACCTTTTGGGGACCCTTGGTGGCTGGGTGGAGAAAGAGACCTTCAATGACATCAGTGAGGACAAGGAACGGGACATGGCTAGCTTGGTATCCAACCTTGTGCAAATGGGGAGTTTGCGGTTGTGCAAATGGACTGTTTGCAGTTGTTTGCGGTGCGTTAAACGGGGAGTTTGGTCTGTCACTGTGAAGCGGGCCTAACCCTTACACTACCTGATCGATACAACATCATACCTGATGTTTTAAAGCACGTTATTCCAAACAATTTAGGAATGTTAGGTAATTTATGCCCTTTATGGCTTAAAACCAGACTCTGCATCAACTATGTAATTTTCCGTGGAAGTTTTGCCATGGATCCCCCTCCGGAATGCCACAGTCCAGGTGTTAGTCCCGTTGAAACAACTTTCCCATCACTATTGTGGCCAGAAAGAGTCCCTGTGGGTTTTAAAATCCGCCTGCCCATTGAAGTCTATGGCGGTTCGCCGGGTTTGCCGGTTCGCGAACATTTGCGGCGGTTCACGTTCGTGGTTCGCGAACCGAAAATGTTATGTTCGTGACATCACTAAATATATACAAATTACTAACATAATGATCTAATACTCATGTGTTGTACTTACCGAAGAATTTAGAAATTGTAATATCTAAGAAAAGAGCAAGTCCTAAGAAACGGTATATGGGCTTGAAAATAAGTGAAATATATTTATAAAGAGGCACACTATATTTGCTATAGAAATTAAAATAAAGCCATTGTTTTCTACACCAAAACATGTTTTTTTTTTAAATTATGGTCAAAAAATTCAGATTTTAATAAATTATTAAATAACTAGTTTGTGATGAAAAATAAATAACTGTTCTTCTAGTTAAACTGGTTTTAATGTTTCATTAGACTAAATATTTGTAAGTAACAATGAAATAGCAACGGAAACACAGGCAGGGTTAGAAAGGGAGATAGAGAGTCACTAATATAGTGAAACAGATACAGAGAGGAAGACAGGGCATGGCGCAAAATTACTACAGGTTAGAGAACACATAAGGTACAGAAGAAAAGGGAGAGGGAGAAAAATACAGACATGGAATGACAGAGAGATGGCTAGAAAGATAGGAAGGGATAGAGAAACAGGTAGTTGAGGATAGATTAGATGCATATCTCCACAGAAAAGATGCACCATTGTAATCTTTACCATTACTTAATAAATTTCAATTCTCATACCATGGTCGAAAATGATTCTTTATGAAATTGCTATATTGTATTTTCATCACTAAATAATTTTACCTAAGCCCTTATTATTTTACTATAATCTTTACATGACTGTATTAATTCATTGGAATCATGATGATAAATAACAACACTTTTAGACCAAATTTGCCCGATAGACTGGTCAAAATACAAATACCTTTTTGGCAAAGCCCTTAGGGTATTATTTTAAAACATAACCTTTAATAAGAACTGTATTAAAAGTAAACAATAAAAATAAAATAAAGTGATACCGTAAAATGATATTTCCGTCGCTTAATAACAATAAAAATAATGTAGTCTGGTAACCATTATCGTGCCCTTAATTACATCACAAAAAGCATCATACCATATAGAGTTAATCTCTTAGAGCAACGCCCACTTGATATACTACATAAGGAAGTGAGCAGTAGGGGGCATGCCCACACTTGATGACGCTGACCAGAGAAACACGTGTCAGGAGTCTCCTGATGACATAGTAGCCCATACAGTGACTCCAGAATCTTTCCCCAGTAAGGAGCGTGCAAATGCTGAATATTACATATATAAATAAGAGTTCTTCGTAAAGAGAGATACTAGTGGAACTTAGCACCTCCAGCAACATAGGTAGTATGCAGACTATGCAGCAAACTGAATTCAAACCAACCACATGGCTCAAAGCTGAAGTTTAAGTGATGTGCTTTATAAGGAAACGCCATATTGGTAATTGATTAAAAACAGGCCATTAGCCTTAACAAGTCAGCAAAGGGAACAATAAGTATTCCCTCTAAATATCAAATTTAACTCTGTCTGGGAAGTAAACAAGCACAGAGGGTTGTTTAGGTATAAGCTTAAAATTAAAGACACATCACTAATGACAGCACTTTGATAATGTGCTGTAACTAACAAATATTGCATGTAAACTTTTGATCCTTGTGACCTTTCCTCCTTTTAAGTGATAACACCAAATTTATACTTGCAAAAAGTTTTTTCAAAGAACCATAGACTTGCTCAAATATTGCCACAATGCATGGAAAGAAACAAGATAAAGGGCATGGTGCAAAATTACTACAGGTTAGAGAACACATAAGGTACAGAAGAAAAGGGAGAGGGAGAAAAATACAGACATGGAATGACAGAGAGATGGCTAGAAAGATAGGAAGGGATAGAGAAACAGGTAGTTGAGGATAGATTAGATGCATATCTCCACAGAAAAGATGCACCATTGTAATCTTTACCATTACTTAATAAATTTCAATTCTCACACCATGGTCGAAAATGATTCTTTATGAAATTGCTATATTGTATTTTCATCACTAAATAATTTTACCTAAGCCCTTATTATTTTACTATAATCTTTACATGACTGTATTAATTCATTGGAATCATGATGATAAATAACAACACTTTTAGACCAAATTTGCCCGATAGACTGGTCAAAATACAAATACCTTTTTGGCAAAGCCCTTAGGGTATTATTTTAAAACATAACCTTTAATAAGAACTGTATTAAAAGTAAACAATAAAAATAAAATAAAGTGATACCGTAAAATGATATTTCCGTCGCTTAATAACAATAAAAATAATGTAGTCTGGTAACCATTATCGTGCCCTTAATTACATCACAAAAAACATCATACCATATAGAGTTAATCTCTTAGAGCAACGCCCACTTGATATACTACATAAGGAAGTGAGCAGTAGGGGGCATGCCCACACTTGATGACGCTGACCAGAGAAACACGTGTCAGGAGTCTCCTGATGACATAGTAGCCCATACCGTGACTCCAGAATGTCTCCCCAGTAAGGAGCGTGCAAATGCTGAATATTACATATATAAATAAGAGTTCTTCGTAAAGAGAGATACTAGTGGAATTTAGCACCTCCAGCAACATAGGTAGTATGCAGACTATGCACAAACTGAATTCAAACCAACCACATGGCTCAAAGCTGAAGTTTAAGTGATGTGCTTTATAAGGAAACGCCATATTGGTAATTGATTGAAAACATACCATTAGCCTTAACAAGTCAGCAAAGGGAACAATAAGTATTCCCTCTAAATATCAAATTTAACTCTGTCTGGGAAGTAAACAAGCACAGAGGGTTGTTTTGGTATAAGCTTAAAATTAAAGACACATCACTAATGAGAGCACTTTGATAATGTGCTGTAACTAACAAATATTGCATGTAAACTTTTGATCCATGTGACCTTTTCTCCTTTTAAGTGATAACACCAAATTTATACTTGCAAAAAGTAATTTCAAAGAACCATAGACTTGCTCAAATATTGCCACAATGCATGGACTGAAACAAGATGAAGTAATAATATTTAAAATTAAACATCTTAAGACCTATGTTAATCCCATGAAATATTAATTGGGAAAAAGACTTGCTGAGCTGAAATAGTCATAAGCAGTAGTAATTAAAAAATCACTTAACAGGGGAAACTAAGTAACAGTTAACAGAGTTACAGTTAGTTACTGAATCTATTCACCAAAGCACTTGTAATTTGTAATATAGAAATCATTACTGTGTTTAAAGTACCCAACACAGTAGAAATATTAAGTGCTAAGAAGCACAAACCACTGAACTACCTAAGAAACTTGGAAGTGCATATCCCATTAAAGAACTTCAAGTAAAAATCTAATTCTCACGAGAGATATATGTTATGAGAGAACACTAAAGTATATGAAAAACCAGGGAGCAAATATAATAATAAAGAGCACAATAATAGTCATCAGAGTACATTATTTTTATTGTTATTAAGCGATGGAAATATCATTTTATGGTATCACTTTATGTTATTTTTATTGTTTACTTTTAATACAGTTCTTATTGAAGGTTATGTTTTAAAATAATACCCTAAGGGCTTTGCCAAAAGGTATGACTGGTCTATCGATGCATATCCCAATCTGTGCATCACATAGTTTAGGAATTATTATACTGGAATTTTATTTCATATGAAAAATATATAAGTATGTTAGTGTTCACTACTGTGCTAGTTTTTTTGTATGGTGATCTAGAATGTATTATTTTGGTCCAAATGGTTGTTATCATTAACTTTGTGGATGATTTAAGAACCAAATGTCTGTATAAATTAATTAAATGTATGCATGGATTTTAATTTAAGTATTGTTTACATTTAATATGGGACACATTATCTTCATTTGTTGCTGTTAATACAAAGTGTTACAATAGACCCAGTTGTTTGGTCAGACCACACTTCTATCAATTTCTTCAAACTATTCAGGTAAATAGTCCTTCTCCTTAATGTCTGATTTAGATTTTTTTATACATGAAGGGGACTATGAGGATATTGTAACTCTAGTCCATCATTATAACAAGTGTCACAACACTGGACAAGATGGCTCCTACACTTACACATCATCACCAAGATCCATCAGTGAGATAAGAAATAGAGGTTGCATTTGTGAAATAAGTTGGTTGTAAGTCTTGCACAGTGAAGGACAAACAGCAAAATCATATCCGTGAGTTCCAGTCCACTAAAAATCCAAAGAAGTAACAATACTTGTTAAGAGAAAATGCAGCAGAGAGCCACAGATCACCTCTGCTCTTTCTCACTGCATAACATTTATGTAAACCAAAATGCCTACAGCCTGGTTTACTTGCTTCTCAGTCAAAGTATAAAAATGTTGCTACTTTCTTTGCTGATAAAGGTCCTCATTCAATTGAGCCCTAGGAAGATGCAGTGGTCCATAATGGAGCCTGTACGTTATTTTCCTATTCAATTGGTGTCTTTTTGAGGTCTCTGACTGGGTTACGGACTCCGGCCTCCAACTAATTTTGATGGTTAACATTGCAAGTTATAGCCCGTCCAAGCCTTTGATCTTTCATGCCCACAAGAATTACGATCGCAAAAATCTCAAATCCCTATCAAATTACTACAATTCCCCCTCGCTAACCACGCCGCCAAGGCCAAAAATGCCAAAAGTCGGACTACAACTTACGGGTTCCAGAGAGGACTAGCAAAGGGCTTACATACTAACCTGTAACACTATAAAACACAATAAAAACATATTAAGGGACTTTAAAATTTTGCAAAAGCAATGGAAGGCATTTTAATTAGTTACACAACAATCCACAATTATCAAATATGTAAATAATAAAAATATTTTTATTGTCATATGTTGGAATGGTCATGCATATGCAAATATGAAAAGCCATGCTGCAAGATGCTGAAAACAAAATGGCTGCCATATTATCCCTTCCTCACTCACAGAGGTTATAATGTGGCCCCTAATCATACAAACATCATCTGATGTACATCTCACTCATCACATCTGTATTTGGGAACACAAATAGTGTCCATTTTCACCCTCACATGGTATTTTATTATTTGTTTTATGTCCGACTCTCTGCGACCCTATGTACTGCAGCACATTTAGCCAGGTTTCTACCTGTGCTGTATTACAAGTTTTGCATGTCAAAGATACTGGAGTGGGTTGCCAGTTCCTTCTCTGGACTGGGATTTGTCTGATCTCTCTGCTACCACCTGCCCACCTACACCTACTTGTGTTAGCATAAGCTTAAACCACATATCCTACACAGATTATAGAAAGAATGTATGCTGAACATCTATATTATCTATATTAGATAGGAAAATATCATTTAATCTTACTTGCAATATACTAATATATAAATCACAAGACATATGTTTAGTAGTGACCTTTGTCTCTCTTTGTACCCTCTGTCTCTGGCACATTGAGAGACAGAGAGCATAGAGAGAGGGCACAGAGAGAGACAGGGGGCAAAGAGGGAGGGCACAAAGAGCGGGGGCAGAGAAAGAAGACACAGAGAAGACTCAAAGAGAGAGCGCACAGAGTGAGATGGCACATAGAGAGACAGAGGGGGCACAAAGAGAGACAGAAGGCACAGAGAGAGAGAGGGCAGAAACAGAGGGCACAGAGAGATAGGACAGAGGCAGAAGGAACAGACAGGGGCACAGAGAGAGAGCACGGAGAGCACACAGAGAGGGCAGAGAGAGAAAGGGAAGAGACAGAGGGCACAAAGAGAGATAGAGGTCATAGAGAGAGAGCATATAGAGGAAGAGAGGGCAGAGACTGAGGTCACAGAGAGAGAGAATGGAAACAAACAAAGGGCACAGATAGAGGTAACAGAAAGTGCACAGAGAGGGTACAAAGAGAGATAAAGGGCAAAGAGAAAGACAGAGGGCACAGAGCAGGCCAAGGGCACAGAGAGAGACAGAGGAAAAAGAGAGAGAAACAGAGGGCACAGAGAGAGGACACAAAGCGAGAGGGCAGACTTCAAACCTACTAGCCCCAATGGTTACCTGCATGCATCAAATGGGCGGGACCCAAAATTGATCACCAACATTCATTTAAGGCTCATGAGGAGAAACTGCTCATCATTAACTGATTATGATCTTAAAAGCGACACATTGGCTTCCAAGCATATATCTAATGAGCTTGATAGAACAGAACTCATAAGAAAGAAATCCAAGCCTGTGGAAAAAGAGAATATGAATGTATGCAGAATTATTACCAAATCTAGTAAAGCCTCAAGCAGTATTTCGAGAAGCCTGAAAAAACTATATATAACAGGATGATAAATTACGAGACATCTTACCTGAGCAGCCCATCACTACTTTCAGAAAGAACAATAACCTCAAGAACATCAGTGCTCCAAGTGAAAGTCGGAAACCATAATCTCTGCATGCGCCAAATTTAAGGGTACATTCAAATGGTACCAAATTCTATAATACCTGTTCACATCTGAAGAACAAATACAGAACCAAGATTAGGTCCACCAAGAAAAATAGAGAGTTCAGACTCAGAAACATCACCAGCGGTAAAACAGACCATGGCGTCTATGTAGTGACATGTTTTTGTGGGTTGCAGTATGTGGGAAGGACATAGAGGCCTCTCAAGGTCAGCTTCCTTGAATATTTGTATAACACATCCAAAGGTGTACTAACAAATGGTCTGTCAGCACACCTCAAGAGAACCAAAGGGTTATCCTCATACAGGCGGTGGAACAAATAAGGCCAGTTAGGAGAGGAGGCAGCAAAGTATTGAGACTGTGACAAGCTGAGAAAAAGTGGATACCCAAGTTGGGAACACTCAAACCAGATGAAATTGAGATATCGACTAAGCTGCATTTTTATAGACACAGCATATTAATCTAGATTGTTTCAGCTAGGAATTTACACTTGACTACCCAATGAAGTACGTTATGTTTTTTTAATGACAAATGAAACATTGTAAGATATGTTTATATTGATGTAATTTTCTTCTTTTGTACACACCACCCACCTTTCCAATATGTTATAATATATGTATATTAATTTAGATGATAGATTATTTTTATTCTTTATAATTTTTCATCCACCATATTTCATCTGGAACACATTCCAGATATTCTTTATATTTTTATATACAAGTTTATCGTATGTTTATAAGGTGTATGTATTTATATGTGAATATACATTCTGGCATTTTTCAGGTACTTTTTATTTAGAATTCAGATTTTTATTTGGTACTCATTCCAGATATTTTATATTTTTTTATATAAAGGATTAACATATATTTATAATGTATAACCATGTGATATTTTTTGTGTATTTTTATGTGTACATTTTATTTAGGATTTTGAAATGATTATTAATATTATTTACATTGAAACCTTTGGGGGGAGACTAGATAGATGTAATGGGTAGAAAGTGTAGAGGAAACAAATTAAATAATCAAGGGGGAGGAGATGGGGTGAGGGTTAGTATAGTCAATTGGGAGGTATTGTTAAGTAACTCAAGTACAGTGGCAGGCACTTCAGAACTACAGACTCATAACATAAAGTGTATGCTTACTAATGTCAGAAGCTTGCCAGCTAAAATGGGAGAGTTAGAATTATTAGCAGTTAATGAGAAATGGAATTTAAAAAGGCATTACTGAAACGTGGTGGGATTAATCTCATGACTGGACTGTTAATCTGGATGGTTATAACCTATTTAGGACACATTGGGGAAATGGTGAAAGAGGAGGAGGGATTTGTCTGTATGTTAAGCCTGAATTTAAGCCTATAGTCAGAGAAGATATTTATGGTGGAACTAGCGATAATCTTGAATGGTTGTGGGTAGAGTTACATAGCAGAGGAGCAAATTCTAAAATAATATTGCTTGGAGTATGCTATAAACCCCCAAATATAACTGAAAGTGAGGAACTGCAATTATTGTTACAGATTAGAAATGCAGCTAAGCATGGGCAAGTTTTAATAATGGGAGGTATTTAACTATCCTGAAATAAATTGAATAAATGAGACCAGCAGTTCAGCAAAGGTTCTTGAGCACACTCAGGGATCATTATCTGGCCCAGGTTATAAAAGAACCTACTAGAAATTAGGCTATCTTGGATTTAGTTATCACAAATAATATTGATATAGTTACAAATGTTGAAATAGGTTAACCTTTGGGATCACAACACAGTCTCATTTGAGATTGATTAAAAAAAAAAAAAAACTGTAAGGGGCCAACAAAAACTCTTTATTTTAAAAGGGCAGATTGTAACGATCTCAGGACAGCAATACAAAGTATAGACTGGGAAAGAGAACTGACAGGTAAAAATACTGAAAATAATTGGACAACGTTCAAATCCTTACTAAATATACATACTTATCACAATATACCATGTGGCAATAAAAGTAGAAGGAGTAAATCACAACCCATGTGGCTTAAGAATGACTTAATAATGAAGACTAGGAGTAAAAAACAGGCATTTCAATTATACAAAAAAGAGGGGAAAGAGATTGCTTTACGTTAGTACAAGGAATTTAAAAGGCCTTGCAAATTGACTATTAGACTGGCAAAAATAGAAAATGAAAAATTAGTTGCAAAGGAGAGTAAGACTAACACTAAAATATTTTTTAAATATATTAATGGGAAGAAGGTCTGGAAGGAAGCTATAGGAACATTACAATGTGACACAGGCCGTCTGACAATTAGTGACCAGGAAAAGGCAGATGAGCTAAATAGCAGCCTTATTAAATTGCGATTCGGCCAATTAAATTGGGCTCTATATAAGCAAACAGCATATTTTTTTAACAGTAATTTTTAGTTAGTGAACTTCTATCCAAAAGCAAGGACTTCACTAACTAAAAACTTCTGTAAAAAAATATGCTCTGTGCTTATATAGAGCCCTTTAGAATTGACCGAATTGCAATTTAATAAGGCTGTAGGTTATTTTCTTCAGTATACCCAAGGGAGGTGCCAGTGGTTGGGTCACTGCAACATAATAGGGCTACACTACCTTCATCAAATAATTGGTTAACGCAGGAAGAAATCCAAAAGAGGTTTGAAAAAATAAATGTTAATAAAGCCTCAGGTACTAATGGAATACATTCAAGGGTACTGAGGGAACTGAGTTCTGTAATAGCCAAACCATTACAGCTATTTTTTTAAGATTCACTCAACACAGGGTCTCTACTAGATGACTGGAGAAAAGCAAAGGTGATACCTATATTTAAGAAGGGAGCAAGAACAAATGCAGAAAATTATAGACCTGTAAGTCGCACTTCTTTAGAAGGGTTAATAATGGATAATATACAAGAGTATGTCTATTTAAACAAGATTATGAGTAAGAATCAACACAGATTGATGAGGGATAGGTCATGTCAAACAAACCTAATTAGTTTCTATGAAGAAGCTAGTAGGAACTTGGATCAAGGCAACTCAGTGGATTAATCGTTTTGGATTTTGCAAAGGCTTTTGATACAGTGCCACATGGGAGACTATTGAGCAAACTAAGGGATACCTGAATTGCAGTAAATATCTTCTCATGGATTGAGAGCTGGCTAAAAGACAGGAAGCAAAGGGTTGTTGTAAATTGAACATACTCAGATTGGATTAATTTTGTAAGTGGGGTTGCTCAGGGTTCAGTATTAGGTCCTCTCCTTTTTAACATATTTATTAACGGGAGGGCCTAAGTTATGAAGAAAGACCAACCAAATGAAAAGTATTTTCTTTAGAAAAAAGGTGTCTAAGAGGGGATATGATTACCTTATATAAATATATCCAGGGTCAATACAAGGAGTTGTCAAGTGAGCTTTTTGTGCCAAGAGTTTTTCAACTAGCAAGAGGACTTCAATTGAGATTAGAAATAAAACTATTTTTTCACTGTTTTTCACAGTAAGGGTGGATTTTTCTACCTTCTCTTTTTTGTGTGTGTTTTTTGTGTTTTTGGATGTGCGCGGTTCGGCCGCTAAGTGGCGATTTCCTTTTCAAAGTGCTACGGGCAGTAATTTTTTCACGCAATTTTTTTCAAAGTGTTACGGGTCTCGCACTGTGAATTGTGTATTTGAGTTTTCTGTTGTTCTGTAGTCCTGCAGGTCGTGGGTATGATGCTCAATGAGTGCAGGGTCGAAGGGATGAGCGCCTATGGCTCTCATCTCCACCAGCGCAGTGAGCGCCTTCGGCGCTCCCTGCCAAAGTCATGCAGGGTCGTAGGAATGAGCGCCTAGCGCCTATATGAGCACCTAGCGCCTATATATAAATATATATATATATACATATACTGTATATAATATTTATATATAGATGCATAATCTGAATAATCAATAATTGCATTATATAGTGATACCCTTTTTTGTTGGACAAACATATTCATAAATATTATGACTAGCTTTCGAGAGCTTCCTCTTTGTCAAGTCAAGAGCAATACTATATATGTACTGTATATACATACAGTATATATTCCACCTGTCACCCTGACACTACTATGATTGGTCAATGTTTACCCAAGGCAGGGGCTCCACCCTGATTGGTTGCTGTTATAGATAAATATGATTTGTTTTTACCAATAAAGTGTGCTCTGTTTGAACACATAAACCGAGGTGCGTATTTCATTCTGGTCTCCAAATGGAAAGGCCCTTTATTATTTTTGTATCCTGAAAATTTGATGGGCCTTATTCAAAGGGACTAAGATACATTGGCTGGGCTGATCCTGTAATCCTGATTTTCCTGACTGGATGCAAATCAAAACTGGCATGCTGGGTGTGGCGATAACCCAAACTCTCCCAAACCTGGGGGGGGGGGGGGGATTCCTGTAAAAGAAGGTCTTAGTGTGAATGTGGTCCTCTCCCCAATGGGTTGTGTCAGGGGGACTCCCAGGGGATCCCTTGGCTCATAGGGTGCAGTGGGTCTTATACACTTCAAACCTGCAGAGTCATAACAACATAAAGTGTATGCATGCTGATGCAGAAAGCTTGCCAAAGACAATGGACAATTTAAGCCTATATTCATAGAAGATATTTATGGTGGAACTAGCGATAAAGTTGAACCCTTGTGTGTCGGTTTAAATAGTGAAAGAACAAATCCTAAAAGGCTATTTGTAAGGATATTCCATAAACCCCAAAATATAATAGAAAGTGAGGAATTGCAATTATTGTTACAGATTGTAAATTAAGCTAGGTAAGCATGGTCAAGCTATAATAATGAGAGATTATAATTACCCTGAAATAAACTGGATGAGTGGGACCAGCACTTCAGCTAAGGGGAGAAGGTTCCTGAGTATACTCAGAGATCATTATCTGGCACAAGTTATACAAGAACCTACTAGAAATGAGGCTATCTTGGATTTAGTTATCAAAAATAACATTGATATAATATCAAATGTTGAAATAGGCAAAACTTTGGGAAACAGTGATCACAACACAGTCTCATTTGAGATCAATAAATTCCAAACCAATACCACAGTCTCAATGTGATTGATTACAAAAAAACTAATAAAAGAGGGAGAGGGAGCTTTATTAATAATTACCTAAAATTGAATGCCACTATAACCAAAAATATAATCTGGTTAGATAAGCAAATCATAAACTATGACACAATATATCAAAGATAGTAGCTTCAATATACTAAGCACCAAATGGGTAAAATTCCTTTGTATTGTATCACTAAAAAATCTAAAACTATAAATAATGAGGCAATGGCTAAAAAAGAAAATTAAAAGTTAGTTGCAAAGGAGACTAACCCTATTTTACTTTTAATATATTAATGAAAAGAAGACCAGGAAGGAAGCAACAGGAAAAGTTAAATGTTAAAAAGACTGTCTGATAAATAGTGACTAGGAAAAGTCAGATGAGCTATATATTTTATTTTCTTTGGTATACACAAGGGAGGTGCCAGTGGTTGGGAAACTGCAACAATATGGGGCTACACTACCTTGGCTAAATAATTAACGCAGGAAGAAATCCAAAAGAGGCTGGAAATAATAAATGTTAATAATGGAATAAATCTAAGGGTACTGATGGAACTGAGTTCTGTAATAGCCAAACCATTATATCTATTTTTCAAGGCTCACTCACCACAGGGTCGCTACAAGATGATTGAAGAAAAACAGATACCTATATTTAAGAATGGAGTAAAAACACATTTAGAAAATTATAGACCTGTAGGCCTCACTTTTGTAGTATGAACGTTTTTAGAAGGGTTTAAAAGGGACAATTTAAAAGAATATGTCTATTTGAACAGGATTATACGTAGGAGTCAACATGGATTTATGAGGGATAGGTCATGTCAAACAAATCTAATTAGTTTCTATGAGGAGGTTAGTAGGAACGTTTACATTTTAATGTTTGAATTTTTTTTTTCTGTTTACCTTCCTCTGGATCAATTAAAATTTAACATTTAATCCACATATTACAAAAATCAGATGAGATTGAAAAAGGTTGAACTTTTTGTATTAAAAGTTTTTTTAAACCTCAATTACTATGTATCTATATAACAAGGGAGGTACCAATGTTTAGGACCATGCAATAAAATGGTGAAACTGAGGAAACTGACTTCTGTAATAGCATAACTGTTATATGTAATTTTTCAAGACTCTATAGGATCGTTACTCTGAGTATCTGCTTCTTCAGTCGGGCTTGATAAGGCAGTTGTGGCCAAACCTACCCAGCAGACATTTCAGATTATGTTGATCCCATTCACCAAGACAGCCGATATCTCTTTAAAATGCCCTTACTCTTTTTGCAGCATTTAAAATAAATATGAACTCAGGCTCAGCATTATAAAACTCAGGAACTGCTTTAATTGCTGTTTTAATTCATAACAGGTTTAATAGATGTATATTTAAACTCAAGCTGATAACAGTCTGTAACAGATTGTGTATCATCTAGACCTTTTTTAAAGCACTATTGACAAGGTTTCATCTGCAAGGCATCACAATATCCATTTCAGTCATACAGTAATAATGCTTATCTTATTACCTCCCTTTTCTTTAGGAGCATAAGTCTTCAAGCTACGCCATCTCCCTTTTCTTTAGGAGCATATGTCTTCAAGATATGTCACCTTCCCTTTCTTTAGGAACATATATCTTCTTTAAGACATTCAACACAGCAGTATATCAACTGCCCACAGAGACACCATTACATCTCTCTCCATGTAACTGAAATCTCAACTGACTCCCTCTTTGACAGTTACTGACTGACAACACAACATTCTAAATTATTTAACACTTCGGGAACCAAATATGCAGTATACAGAGTCAAACACCCCAAGTCAATTGCACATAGGGAAGCAACACAACATACAATAACCAACATACAAAGGGTAATCAACTTAACATAAAAACATATTAAATAACAATAACAATTACTAAACCCAAAGGATGATGAGGGGGATCATGACAGGTACCACTACCAAATGACTGGAGAAAGGCAGATGTGATATCTTTATTTAAGAAGAGAGGAGAGCAAATTCAGGGAACTATAGATCTGTAAAACTCAGTTCTGTAGTGAAAAATGTTTGGGCTCATAAGGCACGGTATACAGGAAAATATCCATGTAAATAAGATAATAAGATAATAAATAGGAGTCAACATGGTTTTATGAGGGATACAGTGGGAGAAAAAAGTATTTGATCCCCTGCTGATTTCTAACGTTTGTCCACTGACAAGGAAATTATCAGTATAATTTTATGGGTAGTGTATTTTAACAGTGAGATACAGAATAAAAATAAACAAAAACAAGAAAAACACATGTCAAACAAGTTATAAATTGATTTGCAGGTCAGTGAGGGAAATAAATATTTGATCCCCTATCAATCAGCAAGATTTCTGGCTCCCGGGTGTCTTTTATTCAGGTAATGAGCTGAGATTAGGAGCACTCTCTAAAAAGGGGTGCTCCTAATCTCAGCTCGTTACCTGTATAAAAGACACCTGTCCACAGAAGCAATCAATCAGATTCCAAACTCTCCACCATGGCCAAGACCAAAGAGCTGTCCAAGGATGTCAGGGACAAGATTGTAGTCCTACACAAGGCTGCAATGGGCTACAAGACCATTGCCAAGCAGCTTGTGAGAAGGTGACAACAGTTGGTGCGATTATTTGCAAATGGAAGAAACACCAAATAACTGCCAGTCACCCTCGGTCTGATGCCCCATGCAAGATCTCACCTTGGGGAGTTTCAATGATCATGAGAACGGTGAGGTATCAGCCCAGAACTACACAGGAGGATATTGTTAATAATCTAAAGGCAGCTGGGACCATAGTCACCAAGAAAACAATTGGTAACACACTATGCCATGAAGGACTGAAATCGTGCCGTGCCTGCAAGGTCCACCAGCTCAAGAAAGCACATGTACAGGCTTGTCTGATGTTTGCCAATGAACATCTGAATGATTCAGAGGAGAACTGGGTGAAAGTGTTGTGGTCAGATGAGACCAAAATTGAGTTCTTTGGCATCAACTCAACTCGCCATGTTTGGAGGAGGAGGAATACTGCGTGTGACCCCAAGAACACCATCCCCACTGTCAAACATGGAGGTGAAAACATTATGCTGTGGGGGTGTTTTTCTGCTAAGGGGACAGGACAACTGCACCGCATCAAAGGGAAGATGGACGAAACCATGTACCGTCAAATCATGGGTGAGAACCTACTTCCCTCAGCCATGGCATTGAAAATGGGTTGTGGATAGGTATTCCAGCATGACAATAACCCAAAACACACAGCCAAGGCAAAAAATAAGTGACTCAAGAGAAAGCACATTAAGGTCCTGGAGTGGCCTAGCCAGTCTCCAGATCTTAATCCCATAGAAAATCTGTGGAGGGAGCTGAAGGTTCGAGTTGCCAAACATCAGACTCAAAACCTTAATGACTTGGAAAGAATCTACAAAGAGGAGTGGGACAAAATCCCTCCTGAGATGTGAGCAAATCTGGTGGCCAACTACAAGAAACATCTGACTTCTGTGATTGCCAACAGGGGTTTTGCCACCAAGTACTAGGATGAAAGGGGTCAAATACTTATTTCCCTCATTGACCTGCAAATCAATTCATAACTTTTTTGACATGCATTTTTCTTGTTTTTGGTTATTCAGTCTCTCACTGTTAAAATACACCTACCATTAAAATTATAGACTGATCATTTCTTTGTCAGTGGAGAAACGTTCAAAAACAGCAGGGGATCAAATACTCCCCCCCCACCCCCCCACTGTAGGTCATATCAAACATATATAATTAGTTTCTGAAGCGTTAAGTAGAGACTTAAACCAAGGCAACTCAGCAGATCTACAGCCTCATTAACTTGGAGGCCAGTAACTCCAATGTGAGGCCCGCAATGGCTGCAGGCTTAAAAATTCCCCATGTTAAGGGGCTATGAAATTGGAAGGGGCTGTGGCCAGAGATGCTAAACCACAATGCAGTCTGTCACACTTTGGGCCGTGAACAGGATCAATTAGTCTAACCAGACCATATTAAGGGGCTATGAAATTGGAAGGGGCTGTGGCCAGAGAAGCTAAACCACAATGCAGTCTGTCGCACGTTGGGCCGTGAACAGGATCAATTAGTCTAACCCATAGTAATGGGTTAGACGTAGCCAATCAGAAGGTGCAGATGCTTGGAGCCAATAAATTCAATATCCCATTTTGATTGAGTCACAAATGTGCACCATCTGATTGGCTGAAATATGATTGAAAACTATTTTAGTCAATCATAAGGCATTATTTCTATTTTTGGAGCGGAGCATGCACAGGAAACTCTATTTGCTGCGGGGATCTCCTCAAGGGAGGAGCTCCATTCGTTTTTTTTAGTTTTCTAGAATGTTGGGATATTTTTTTGAAGTGCCCTGCCTGTGACGACTCATTGAAGACTGGGGCATCACTGGAGGGGCATTTTGGACAGGTAAGTGGACTATTCAGAATTTATTATATTACATATTGTATGTATGTTTATATTAACTGTAATGTTTCTTTTTTTTAATGTTTTTAATTTTTGGAGGGCCCTGTCTGGGACGAAGAACTGAAGACCAGGGCATCGCTGGAGTGGCATTTTGGCAAAGCTTAGACTTTGTGTCATGAGTGTCCTGGAGTACTCTCATGGCACTAATAGTGTTAATTGTGAGGGTTAAATATAGACCCTTATAGGACTGATGAGGGTAATTAGAGGCTCATGAGTGATGGGGTTAATTTTAGGTGCCAGGTTACTTATAGTACCCCCGCAGCAGGGGTTCATTTTTAAGTTAGCCCGGGTCCTTTAAGGTCCTTTAAGGTCCTTTAAGGACCCGCGAGGAAGGAATTTAAATTTTTAAATGCAGCTGGTCCCCATATTACCCCTTGTAGCAGGGGTCTCGATTGGGACCCCTGCTGCAAGGGGTAATATGGGGACGCTGCGGGGGTCCCCACAGCGACCCCCAGCATAAGCTGGTTAATTTTAGGTGCCGTGGGGAAACTTCAAGTTCCCCCACGGCAGGGGTTAACAGTTTAACTTCCGCGGGGGTCCTGATCGGGACCACCGCAGCAAGGGTTAATATTGGGAACCTGCAGGTGTCCCGAACGCAACACCTGCAGCAAGGGGATTTATTTGGGGTGCAGGGGGAGCTTTAGGGGCTGGAGGGAGGTTTTGGGGCCGGAGTCGGGGTCTCTTCTGCTGCTCCCGCAGCAAACATAAGGGCTGTAAAAGCCTTTGCGAGTCCTCCCCAGCATTCGTTGGGCTTTGGCCTCCATTTGCATGCTGCAGGCTAGACTTTTTTGCAATTTAATAGCAAGAATAGAACGCAGCAGGTACGGGCTTGACAGATAAAGTTGCAGGCTGCAAAGTTCTACATTCGACGTCCCCGTAGGCATTTTCAGGCCGTCCCACGTTTTAACCCGCAAGTCGTCTGTGGGGAAGTTTACGAGGCTAATTTATTAGCTTTCAGTCCTACTTTTTTAGATACGGGCTACATTTAAAACTTAGCCCAAATTTAATGAGGTGTATAGTGTTTTGGGATTTTGTAAAGGCCTTTTATAAAGTGCCACATGGGAGGCTATTGTGCAAAGCAAGGGATACAGGAATTGCATTAAATATATGCCCATGGATTGAGAAATGGATAAAAGAGAGGAAGCAAAAGGATATATAGGGAACATACTCCGATTGGGCTAATGTGATAAACGGGGCTCTTCAAGTTTCACTGTTAGATCCTATCTTTTTTAACATATTAAATAATGATTTAGAAGCAAGACTGGAAAGTAATGTCTCCATTTTTGATGATGACACAAAGTTGTGGGCAACTACAGTGGATATAAAAGGTTTACACACCCCTGTTAAAATGTCAGGTTTCTGTGCTGTAAAAAAAGGAGACAAAGATAAATCATTTCAGAAATTTTTCCACCTTTAATGTGACCTATAAACTGTACAACTCAATTGAAAAACAAACGGAAATCTTTTAGGTAGGGGGAAGAAAAAATATAAAAATAAAATAATGGTTGCATAAGTATGCACACCCTTAAACTAATACTTTGTTGAAGCACCTTTTGATTTTATTACAGCACTCAGTCTTTTTGGGTATGAGTCTATCAGCAATGCACATTTTGACTTGGCAAGATTTGCCCACTGCAAATCTGTCAGATTGCGAGGGCATCTCCTGGACTGGGCCATTCCAAAACTTTAATATTCTTCTGGTGAAGCCATTCCTTTGATGATTTGGATGTATGCTTTGGGTCGTTGTCATGCTGAAAGATGAAGTTCCTCTTCATGTTCAGCTTTCTATCAGAAGCCTGAAGGTTTTGTGCCAATATTGACTGGTATTTGGAACTGTTCATAATTCCCTCTATCTTAACTAAGGCCCCAGTTCCAGCTGAAGAAAAACAGCCCCAAAGCATGATGCTGCCACCACCATGCTTCACTGTGGGTATGGTGTTCTTTTGGTGATGTTCAGTGCTCTTTTTGTGCCAAACATATCTTTTGGAATTATGGGCAAAAAGTTCAACCTTGGTTTCATCAGACCATAACACCTTTTCCCACATGCTTTTGGGAGACTTCAGATGTGTTTTTGCAAAATGTAGCCTGGCTTGGATGTTTTTCTTCGTAAGAAAAGGCTTTCGTCATGCCACTCTACCCCATAGCCCAGACATATGAAGAATACGAGAGATTGTTGTCACATGTACCACACAGCCAGTACTTGCCAGATATTCCCGCAGCTCCTTTAATGTTGCTGTAAGCCTCTTGGTAGCCTCCCAGACCCGTTTTCTTCTCGTCTTTTCATAAATTTTGGAGGGAGCTCCAGTTCTTGGTAATGTCACTGTTGTGCCATATTTTCTCCACTTGATGATGACTGTCTTCATTGTGTTCCATGGTATATCTAATGCCTTGGAAATTCTTTTGTACCCTTCTCCTGACTGATACCTTTTAACAATGAAATCCCTCTGATGCTTTGGAAGCTCTCTGTGTACCATGGCTTTTGCTGTGGGATGCAACTAAGAAAATTTCAGGAAAGACCAACTAGAGCATCTGAACTTTATTTGGGGTTAATCAGAGGCACTTTAAATGATGGCAGGTGTATGCTGACTCCTATTTAACATGCAGCCTTATTAAATTGCGATTCGGTAAATTTAAAAGGGCTCTATATAAGCACATAGCATATTTTTTTTGCAGAAGTTTTTAGTTAGTGAACTTCTATCCAAAAGCAAGATCTTCACTAACTAAAAACTTCTGTAAATAAAATATGCTATGTGCTTATATAGAGCCCTTTTAAATTTACCGAATCGCAATTTAATAAGGCTGATGATTTGGAATGTGATTGCTTAATTCTGAACACAGCTACATCCCCAGTTATAAGAGGGTGTGCAGACTTATGCAATCACATTATTTGTCTTTTTTTTTTTTTTCTTCCCTCCACCTAAAAGATTTCAGTTTGTTTTTTAATTGAGTTGTACAGTTTATATGTCACATTAAAGGTGGAAAAAGTTCTGAAATGATTTATCTTTGTCAAATTTTTTTACAGCACAGAAACCTGACATTTTAACTGGGGTGTGTACTTTTTATATCCACTGTAAATGGCAGATGCAATTTAACACAAATACATGTAAAATTATGCATTTGGGAGATACATTATAGTCAGGATCACAAATATATTTAATGCCCCAATGTCCCATTTAATAGTCTGGGCAACAATATATTCAGAAGGAATGAATTCTATAGGAGTCACTGGGGAAGGCTATTTTACTAAGTTTCATCTTTTATTACATGTATGCCAGAATTTCAAGCAAGATTTTATTATAAAAGAAAGATAATTTGTATCCTTTTTCTCCATATATCTGTCAATAATAGATGTTTTTAATCAATTTTACCCAGCATATTTTGTTTTATTTGTTTTCAGCTTGCGGGATATTCTAGAATGAACCATTTGTAACAAATACTTGGGGACCTCCAATGTCATACAATGTAATAAATACGTGATCTTTGATAAAATTGTCTTTTTTAATGCTGCTATTCTCCCAGGCCATGAGAGATTTGTATCTTCCCAATTATTTAATAGTTCTTGTATACAAACAGCTTAAGTTCTCTTTAATTTTTTGAGTTTAAATGAAAATGTTATTCCTAAGTGAGCAATGTTGTTAGAACCCCAATTATAGGAGAATTTATTTTAAAATGGTATTTTTTAATGCTGCTATTCTCCCTGACCATGAGAAATGTCTACCTTTCCAATGATTTAATAGTTCTTGTATACAAACTGCTTAAGTTCTCTTTAACACTTTTTTTGAGTTTAAAGGAAAATTGTATTCCTAAGTGAGTAATGTTGTTGGAACTCCAATTATAGGAGAATTTATTTAACGGGTTAACTACATCTCTACTTATATTTAACAACATAACTTCTGTTTTAAAAATGTTAAGTTTATAATAAGAATTCTTGCTGAATTGAGGTATAATAATGTATGTAAAGAGACCCTTTTGTATGTTATAAATCTTACCTGACAATAGAGAAGACTGAGGGAGAGGCAATATAGGATCAGTTCCTATTACCACAATGTAATCTGAAAAAAACATAGTATTATGTATTTTCTCACCTATGATAATCCATTCAATATTTTTGGTATTTCTTAATATAGTTCATTATAAGGTTCTATTATGAGTGTGAAGATGAATGAAGAAAGAGGACATCCTTGGTGGGTTCCAATGCCAATTAAAATGTATTGAAAGAAATGCTTTCTTTTTAATTGATTTTTACAAATATATATGTAAATATATACACATTGTTTTACTTTGCAATCCTAGGATTTTTTTGTGATCCTATTGGATCAATATTTTTTTATGAGGATTGCCTTTGCAATTGATATAATAGGTATTTCTTGATATTTTTTGGATTCATAACACATCCACTGTGGTGTATCTGTACCTCTATGGGTTTATATATTTTTGCTTACTTTTGTTGAACTTTATATTTATAGTTATATTTATTGATGCACCTTACATTTTTTCTGTACCTTATATCTATATTGCACCCTAGATGTATATATAAATAAATATTAATATTGCACTCTTTTTGTTGCTTTATCTTTTATTAAATATAACACATGAAAGCATTTTGCACTTTATATTAATTGTGCATTTTATATATTTATTAATTGATATATGATAGTAGCTTTTTATTTATTTAGCCCTATATGCATATGGTTGTGTGTTTGCATACTTTCATACTTTCCTTGAGGATACCTATATTTGTTAAATGTGTTCATTAGCATACATATTTTTTACTGCGGCAATATTTGCAAGACATTAAAATTATTCTTTCTTGTTTTTTATAAGTTATAAATGAATGTGGGTGTTAAGCACCATTTTGTTATTTTTGAATTAATATCTAAAGTTTTAAATTAATACATAATATCTCCACTATTAGCCCTATTAAATTCCCTCAAAGTTGAAAAACGTAGCTCGTAACTTAGGCCGCATGCTTTGCGGCTATTAAATTAGACCCGTAAAGCAACCCGTCAACGACTTTGCGGGGTAAGGGAGAGAAGAGGCTACGAGACGTGGAAATTTGAACTGCTCGCCCGCAAATCCTTTGGTCTGTCAAGTTACGTATTAATAGTAATAGCACAACATTCTCAAGCTCGCAAATCTGCAAAATAAAATACTTTATTTCATGTTTAAATTCTGTGTTATATCGATCCCGGCAATGTGTTAATACATATAATGGAACTCGCATGGACTAGAATATCATATTTACAGGGTTATCAATACTGCAATATTTCTGGAAAGTGGGTCCGATGGCAACTTGTAATTGAAGCCCATAAGACTTTGAAATCCAACCTCCATTATTCAGTGACGTAATGATGATGATCTCTGTTGCCATTGGCTCCTTCTAAACCCATAACTGTGCGTTTGACTAATTAATCATGTTCACGGCCGCGCATCCAACATTCGAATAATGGTTTATGGGTTTGCGTCTCAAGCCTGTAACTTGCTGCATGTTCTAATTTAATAGCTATGTACCACCACCGAATGCCAAGCCTGCAGCCCTTGTGGGCTTGCCGATGCCGCTATGGGCTTCTAATTTAATAGGGCTGTATGTCTTTAGGATTTGTATCATATTTATAATTATCTCCTCTTAATTAATGAAGGGGATTTTGTGTTATATTTTTAAAATCTTATTTTCCAATAATTTACCTACTCTATTTGTGATTTTGGGCCCTATTCAATTTCAAGCCCGTAATTGCCTGTAACCCCCAAAAAATTCTAAACATTGAAACGTATTCAACTGTCTCTTACTCACAACTGCCCTCTCACAGCTTCCACACGGAAACCATGCACACCCATGTGAGCCCTATCTAGTGCTCCTATTATTTTTTGATACGTTTTCAAGTCTTAAGTCAGATTTTATTATGGAGCTACTTGAACTTTTATAATTGAATATCAAAATTGCGTCTTTAGCACTGTTAACTTTTCCAAGCTTGAAGAATCAATGGAGGATATAGGGCTGAATTACGTCTTTGGCTGGCTCGTAGTGATTGTGGGTGGGTAACTCGCAATTTGAATGTGAGTAGCTAAATATAGCCAACTGAATATCTGTAACATTTATGAGCTTGTATCAATGTGGCACAGTTTTCCAAAACTGCCAAACACAGTTTACCAAAATGATGAGAAGCTCTAATACACTCTCATCCAAAAAGGTCCATTTGGCTTGTGGTGTATGTATCCAGCTTTGACAAATCAAACAACACAATAATAATAATAATAATCATATGACAATGTTTATTATACGTAGCTTCGGCTGTGACAGCATCGATCGCTCAGCAGAAATAGCAAGAAAGAGAGACACACAGCTCCTAGTAGAAACCGGTACAAGGATGAAGTCTACGTAGATTGATAAGGTCTCCATGTTTATAGCAAATCACAAACAGGAAGTTTTAGCATTGATTATCACATATTCTCATTAAATAAACAAGGCTCTGGTCGGTATGACAGGGAGTAGTCCTCCATTGGATAAGTCACTCTCTTTTACAGACTTTCATTACACTCTTTAATTTGTCAACTGTAGACAACTTTCCGTCCTAGGCCAATCTATGGACAAAGCCTGTTTTCTACTAGAAATGCTCTGCACTATGCAAATAATGATTAGTGAATAATGAATGTAATGTGTAATATATTTTGTACACTACCCACGACGTCTCCAAAAATGCTATCCCACCATGATTTTGTATTTGATTATAGCACAAGTACCACCTTTTACAGCAAAAATATAAACTAAAGCCATGCGATTTTGCAACACCATAGTTCTAATACCTTGTGTTTCTTCATTAAGTAAAGCAATACTATCCAGTGTATTATTAGGTGTGGTTTCTAATTTTTTTCCAGTTTTTTAATCATTCTGATGGCTTCAGTAACCCCATACATAGGAAACAAAATACCAAAACATCTGCAAATTTTTAAAATGGCAAATCCATCAAGTGTAAAAAATGTTTTTATATATATTTCCCATGGGTTTAGATGCAAATCGGAATCTGGGAGCCACATTGGCAAAATAACAGTTACTCTGATAGTCTTGAGGTAGCCACTTATAAGCCTATTCTCCACATACATAATATAAGTGATAGGGCAGTGGCACACATGTGGCTATGTGTACATGACTTTGGATAAGGATATTCAGCCACATTAAATTCAAGAACCGTAAGTGCAATGTGAGACTTGCAACAGCTGCAGGCTGGAAATTTGGCCGAGATACTGTGCTATTAAATTTGAACGGGCTGCAAGTTACAAGCTTGAGATGCAAACCCGTAAACCATTTGTTGAACGTTGGGGCCGAGTGATCAATTAGTCAAACGCGTAGTTAAGGTTTTAGATGGAGCCAATGGAAACAGAGATCGTTATCATAGTGTCACAGGAAGATGGAGGTTGGATTTCAAAGTCTTACGGGGTTCAATTACGAGTTACAATCAGACCCACATTTCAGTTGTAATGCAATAATCATAAAGCCGTAATTATGTGAGGATGGCCAGGGAGGTAGCTGGGTTACAGTTAGAAGGGGAATCAGGGGGAACAGGAGGAGGCAGGCCAGTTATGAGTTGGCAAACACCAACAGATTTGCCAGATTGAGTGAAACTGTTGGGGATGTCCATTCAGGAATGGCAATGCCAGATAGAGCTGTTCCCTCTAACAGCCGGGAGAACAGTTCTACTGCAGGAGAGGGCAGGATAGGCAGAGCAACAGACATGTTTTGGTGGTAGGGGACTCTATTATTAGGAAGGTAGACAGGGTAATTTGTCACCCAGATCCCAGCAATCGAACAGTTTGCTGTCTCCCGGGTGCTCGGGTTCGGCATGTTGTGGATCGGGTGGATATATTATTGGGAGTGGCTGGTAATGAACCGGCGGTCTTGGTACATATTGGTACCAATGACAAAGTTAGTGGAAGATGGAGCGTTCTAAAGAATGATTTTAGAGAATTAGGGAATAAGCTTAAAGCAAGGACCTCCAAGGTAGTATTTTCTGAGATACTACCAGTGCCACGTGCTAGCCCAGGGAGGCAGAAGGAGCTTAGGGAGGTTAATGCGTGGCTAAAAAAGTGGTGCAGTGCAGAGGGTTTTGGGTTTTTAGAGCACTGGGCTGACTTCTCACTTGGGTACAATCTCTATAGCAGGGATGGATTGCACCTTAATGATGAGGGCGCTTTTGTGCTAGGGCATAGGATGGTAGAACGGCTGGGGGAGTTTTTAAACTTGTAGGTGGGGGGGAGGGACTATATAGAAGTATTGGGGTAAATAGGGTAGAGAGGGAAAGGGATGAATTAGTTACCCATGGGGGAGGAGAAGGGGGAGGGTTACAATAGAAAGTAGGGAGGTATTAATAGGCGCCTCAAATACAGTGGCAGACACTTCACAACAGCAGAGCCGTAGCAACATAAAGTGTATGATTGCTAACGCAAGAAGTTTGCCTGGGAAAATGGATGAGCTAGAAATATTAGCAGTACAAGAAAAATGGGGCTTAATAGGCATTACGGAAACATGGTGGGATGAATCTCATGACTGTACTGTTAATCTGGATGGTTATAACCTATTTAGGAAAGATAGGGGAAATGGTAAAAGAGGAGGAGGGATCTGTCTTTATGTTAAGCCTGAATTTAAGCCTATAGTCAGAGAAGATATTTATGCTGGCACTAACGGCATCATTGAATCTTTGTGGGTTGAGCTAAATAGTGGAGGAGCTAATTCTAAACGCATATTGGTGGGAGTATGCTATAAACCCCCAAATATAGCTGAAAGTGAGGAAATACAATTATTGTTACAGATTGGAAATGCAGCTAAGCATGGGCAAGTTCTAATAATGGGAGACTTTAATTACTCTGAAATAAACTGGATAAATAAGACCAGCAGCTCAGCTAAGGGGAGCAGGTTCTTGAGTACACTCAGGGATCATTATCTGGCCCAGGTAATACAAGAACCTACTAGAAATGGGACCATCTTGGATTTAGTCATCACAAGTAATATTGATATAATATCAAATGTAAAAATAGGGGAACCCTTGGGGAACAGTGATCACAACACAGTCTCATTTGAGATTGAATACACAAAACAGAGTTGTAAGGGGCCAACAAAAACTCAAAATTTTAAAAGGGCTAACTTTAATGGGCTACGGGCAGCAATACAACATATAGACTGGGACAAAGAACTTACAGGGAAGAATACTGAAAATTAATGGACAACATTCAAATCCTTACTAAATAAACATACTCATCAGCATGTACCATGTGGAAATAAAATGAATAGGAGTAAATCACATCCTATGTGGCTTAACAATGACTTAAAGATCATGATGAGGAAAAAGAAACATGCATTTAAATTATACAAGAAGGAGGGAACAGAGGCAGCTTTATGAGACTATAAGGAAATCAACAAGTCTTGCAAAAGGGCTATTAGACTGGCTAAAATAGAAAATGAGAAGTCAGTTGCAATGGAAAGTAAGACTAACCCTAAAATATTTTTTAAATATATTAATGGGAAGAAGGCCAGGAAGGAATCGATAGGACCATTACAATGTGACACAGGCCATCTGGTAATTAGTGACCAGGAAAAGTCAGATGAGATAAATAGGTTCTTTTCTTCGGTATACACAAGGGAGGTACCAGTGGTTGGGACACCGCAACATAATGGGGCTACACTACCTTTACTAAATAATTGGTTAACGCAGGAAGTAATAGAAAAGAGGTTGGAGAAAATAAATGTTAATAAAGCCCCAGGTCCTGATGGAATACATCCAAGGGTACTGAGGGTGCTGGGTTCTGTAATAGCCAAACCATTATATCTAATCTTTCAAGACTCACTCACTACAGGGTCACTACCAGATGACTGGAGAAAAGCAGAGGTGATACCTATATTTAAGAAGGGATCTAGAGCAAATCCGGGGAATTATAGACCAGTGAGCCTCACTTCTGTAGTTAGGAAGCTTTTAGAAGGGTTAATAAGGGACAGAATACAAGAATATGTCTATTATAACAGGATCATAGGTAGCAGTCAACATGGATTTATGAAGGATAGGTTGTGTCAGACCAATCTAATTCGTTTTTATGAGGAGGTTAGTAGTAACTTGGATCAGGGCAACTCAGTGGATGTAGTCTTTTTAGATTTGTCAAAGGCATTTGATACAGTGCCACATGGAAGACTAGTGAGCAAACTAAGGGATACAGTAATTGCAGTAAATATCTGCTCATGGATCGAGAGCTGGCTAAAAGACAGGAAGCAAAGGGTTGTTGTGAATGGAACATACTCTGATTGGTCTAATGTGATAAGTGGGGTTCCTCAAGGTTCAGTATTAGGTCCTCTCCTTTTTAACATCTTTATTAATGACATTGAAGTATGACTCGAATGTAGTGTCTCCATTTTTGCTGATAACACTAAGTTGTGCAAGGTAATAAAATCAGATAATTATGTACTTTCCCTACAAAAGGATTTGCATAAATTAGAGAAATGGGCGGCTAAATGGCAGATGAGATTTAGTACAAATAAATGTAAGGTTATGCATTTGGGAAGGAACAATAGCCAAGCAATCTATAATCTTAACGGAGCAAATCTATGGGTATCAGATATTGAAAGGGATTTGGGAGTACTAGTGGACAACCACCTAGGTAACAGCGCTCAAAGCCAAGCAGCGGCTGCAAAGGCAAATAAAATATTAGCATGTATTATGAAGGGTATAGAAGCCAGGGAAGAAGATATAATTCTGCCACTATACAAATCTCTAGTACGTCCTCATTTGGAATATGGAGTACAATTTTGGGCACCACCTCATAGAAAAGACATTTTAGAGCTGGAAAAAGTACAGAGAAGGGCTACAAAACTAATAAGGGGAATGGAGGGGCTAAGTTATGAAGAAAGACTAACAAAATTAAACTTATTTTCGCTAGAAAAAAGGCGTCTAAGAGGAGATATGATTACGTTATATAAATACATCCAGGGTCAATATAAGGCTTTGTCAAGTGAACTTTTTGTAGCAAGAGATTTTCAACTGACAAGACGACATCCTTTGAGGTTAGAGGAAAAAAGATTTCACCTTAAACAAAGAAAAGGGTTCTTCACAGTTAGGGTGGTTAAACTGTGGAATTCTCTACCAAAGGAGGAGGTGACAGCGAATTCGATAGACAACTTCAAAAAGGGGTTAGATATATTTTTGAATAAAGAGGGCATTCAAGGCTATCCTAGATAACTAGCAAAGGAATATTGATCCAGGGAGAAATTTGATCGCCAGATTCTGGGGTCAGGAAGGAATTTTGAGACAATTGGCAAAGTTTCAATGGGGTTTTTTTTTTCTGTTTGCCTTCCTCTGGATCAAATAACAATTAACAAATAATAATAAATAGTCGAACATTAAAAAGATCAATAGAGATCTAAAAAGGTTGTACTTGATGGACTAACTCTTTATTCATCCTCCAATACTATACTATTAATAATTATTTAATCAATAATTTAATTAATAACTATTCCGCATATTGCAGATCAGAGGAGATCTTAACAGGTTGAACTTGATGGACTGAAAGTCTTTTTTCAACCTTAATTACTATGGCCCTCATTCAATTGCGATTTGGCCAATTGAATAAGGCTCTAAATAAGCACATAACATATATTTTTTAAAGAAGTTTTTAGTTAGTGAAAACCTTGCTTTTGGATAAATGCTTACTAACTAAAAACTTATTTAAAAAATAAATGCTATGTGCCTTTTTAGAGCCTTATTCAATTGGCCAAATTGCAAATGAATGAGGGCCTATGTAACTATGTAACTATGTAACTATGTAACTATGATATTCTATCACATACAGTATATGTATTAACACGTTGATTGCTGGGATCAATATAACACAAAAATTAAACATAAAATAAAGTATTTTTCAGGCCGATTTGCAAGCTTGAGAATGTTGTGTTATTAATTCTAAGACCTAACATCACTTTCCCTTTTTATAAAAGTACAGTAGTGTGGTGATATTTGCATTTAAAGTGCTACAGATTAGACTTTACCCCCCTTGCGAGTCCTCTCTATCACTTGTTGGTCTTTGGGCTCCATTTACGTGCTACGGGGTTGTACGCAAGTGAAATTGTTGCAATTTAATAGATTGATTGTAATTGATTGTAATTCTGGCGGTTACGGGCTTGAGAGAACAAAGGATTTGCGGCCGCAAAGTTCCACGTAGGCTTTTTTCGGCCTTGCTGCGTCTTAACCCGCAAGTCGTCTACGGGTTGCTTTAAGAGGCTAATTCAATAGCAGTAAGTCTAACGGGCTGATAATCTCTAGTTATGTTCAGTTCCATGGGCTTACAACAGGGAAGAGTAAAACTAGTATCAGTACATATATGAGTGGCATTGATAATGGAGTTACAGACATTATTACAGGATGGCCCATCTACACTAGCAATGTGAACATCAAACTGTTCACCCATGCCTCATACCTGAACATGAGTATTATTTGCCTGGGGTATCTGATAATCACATGTACTGTTTCCCATATCAAATTTTCCCTGGTGCCACACACACACAAATCCCCTTGCAGGACGAGCCAGTATTAATTGATACTGAGTCACATCAATATGGGCACCAAGATTATCAGTCATATCACAAGTAATCCCCTTGTCCTGATATAATTGAGTCCATTCTTCATCTGTTTTGTTGATCCATGAAACATTGAAGGGTAAGGCATACAAGGGTAGTCCCAGAGCAGATGCATATGGTATGGCGCCACACACCCAGCAATTGGATTTGTTGAACGAATGTGCCATCCCCAACAAGAGCTCATGAAAAGTATTGTGAATCTCATACACTGTACTACAGGCAGCAAGGAAACAGCATATCACTATCCAGCATTCTTGTTGAAGACCCATCGTTAGAAATCAGTAGGTATCAACCTGTAGGAAGGAATATAGACAGGGTTAGTTTGACCTTGATACAAAAAAACAAATGTTCACCCTGGTCCAGCTGCAATGACCTCTCCATGTGTCTTTTAGCATGTTTACTGAGGGGCCTATCCATACATGTGTTCCTACTACAGGTATGTTTGTTTGCAATGTCAGTCTCTGAGTCTTGGGTACCAAAATCAGCTGCCCACCTCCTCCTCCACCAATAACTCATGTTCCAGTTTACCCAGCCTATGCACTTGGAGGAAACCATATTCCCATGAGACATCAGATTCCCACAAAGCTATTTTTTCAGCCTCGGTTTTAGGAAGGAAATATACATGGGCTGGTGGGGAAATTTTAGTTATGGTTGTGCTCACTATGAAGGCTTGGCCCTGACCTATTAAACGCTGGGACACTTGCTTTCACTGGAACAGTAGTATCTATTCCTTGTTGGGTTAACTGTGTATGATGAGTTACCACCACTACCATTTCAACTGTCTCTTGATGGCCCGCTAACATACGCTTATATGGAGACCCCCCCCCTCCGCCCCCCACCACTCTTTGATTAAGCAATTATAAGTAATTTGTGTGTGGGAGTCAGTTTACACAGTTGTTGCTTCAATCACCTATTCATCCTTTCGATCAGGCCAGATGCTTGTGGATGATAGGGAGCGTGGAAGATCTAGTTGACGTCATTCTGTTTGGCCCATTCTTGCACCCCTTGTCCAGTAAAATGGGTACCATTGACCGACTGTATTTCCACTGGCAATCTATATGCTTGTGTTATTTTATGCAAAATCTTTAAACTTGTATCTTGATTTGCTGATTTAGAGGCCAGTATCATCAATAAACCACTGTAAGTATTGACAGTTGAGGCTATATATTTTATTTTGTAGTAATGTCCATAGCCATAATCAGGGTTATGAGTATGCCCTTTACTTTAGCTTACTCATAGGTACCTTGTGCTCCTCTATGTCCACTATATTGATGGGCCCAAAACTAGGCCGAAACTGCTCACTGGATCATCTAATAACTTTTTCTCCTCTTGCTTGCTAACATTTTGCCTCCCACCTTTTATATCCCACAGACTTTGGATAACTGATCCACTTCTTAATATGCAGGTACATGAGAGTGTGCATCCAAATGGTCCACAACAATGTCCTGTACATGGGCTGTGTCCTATAGCTTCTGCCAGACTTCAGCACCTCCCCAAATTGTTTTATTGTTCACAGTCCATTTATCTGCATGTGGTCATCCATGTAGTAAGACCTTTATACACTGCCCAACTATCAGTATAGTTTACGAGCGGGGCGGAGACTTCTTCAGTTACAAGAAATACTACCATAAGTTCAGTGTTCAGTGACCTTCTCCAGTCATGTGCAACAGTACCATTGGAAGGTTGATATGCAGCAGCAGTCCAAATGCGGCCCTTAGCTGTAAGGGTGGCTGAACCATCTGTATACCATGCATGCTTGTGGCTTTCCTCAGGCAGCAATTCCCATGATACTACTTTCTGAATTACAGGGACCTCAACTTATGGTGACTCAAAATCCACCTGGCCGCACATCTGTTTAGGCACTTCAGCAGGGTTTTCACCTGACAAACCTTCTCTGTACTGCAAGTACCATTCCACTTCTGTAGCGTGTGTTTCGGGGCTATGGAAGTACGAGACTTGATGGAATACATCCAAGGGTACTGAGGCAACTGGGTTCTGTAATAGCCAAACCATTATATCTAATTTTTCAAGACTCAGGGTCGCTACCAGATGACTGGCGAAAAGCAGAGGTTATACCTATATTTAAGAAGGGAGCAAGAGCAAACCTGGTGAATTATAGACCAGTGAGCCTCACATCTGTAGTTGGGAAGCTTTTAGAAGGGTTAATAAGGGACAGTATACAAGAATATGTCTATTTGAACAAGATCATAGGTAGCAGTCAACATGGATTTATGAAGGATAGGTCATGTCAGACCAATCTAATTAGTTTCTATGAGGAGGTTAGTAGGAACTTGGATCAGAGCAACTCAGTGGACGTAATGTTTTTGGATTTTCCACAGGCTTTTGATACAGTGCCACATGGGAGACTTTTGAGCAAACTAAGGAATACAGGAATTGCAGTAAATATCTACTCATGGATCGAGAGCTGGCTAAAAGACAGGAAGCAAAGGGTTATTGTAAATGGAACAAACTCCGATTGGACTAATGTGGTAAGTGGGGTTCCTCAAGGTTCAGTATTAGGTCCTCTCCTTTTTAACATGTTTATTAATATTGTAGAAGTAGGACTCGAAAGTAGCGTCTCCATTTTTGCGGATGACACTAAGTTGTGCAAGGTAATTAAATCAGATAATAATGTACTTTCCCTACAAAGGGATTTGCATAAATTAGGGAAATGGGCAGCTAAATGGCAGACGAGATTTAATACAAATAAATGTATGGTTATGCATTTGGCAAGGAAAAATAGCCATGTCATTTATAATCTTAATGGAGTAAATCTAGGGGTATCTGAAAGGGATTTGGGAGTACTTGTGGACAACCACCTAGGTAGCAGTGCTCAATGCCAAGCAGCAGCTGCAAAGGCAAGTAAAATATTAGCATTTATTAAGAAGGGTATAGAAGAAAGGGAAGCAGATATAATTCTGCCACTATACAATTCCCTAGCAGACCCTCATTTGGAATATGGAGTACAATTTTGGGCACCACCTCATAAAAAGGACATTTTAGAGCTGGAAAAAGTACAGAGAAGGGCAACAAAACTAATAAGGGGAATGGAGGGGCTAAGTTAAGAAGAAAGACTAACCAAATAAAACATATTTTCCCTAGAAAAAGGGCATCTACGAGGGTCAATAAAAGACATTGTCAAGTGAACTTTTTGTACAAAGAGATTTTCAACTGACAAGAGGGCATCCCTTGAGGTTAGAGGAAAAATATTTCACCTTAAAGAAAAAATAGGGTTCTTCACAGTTAGGGTGGTTAAACTGTGGAATTCTCTACCAAAGGAGGTGGTGACAGCAAATTTGATAGATAACTTTAAAAAGTGGTAAGATATATTATTAAATAAAGAGGGCATTCAAGGTTATCCTAGATAACTAGCAAAGGAATATTAATCCAGGGAGAAATTTGATCGCCTGTCTCTGGAGTCAGAAAGGAATTTTGCTTTTTTCTTCCACTTAGGAGACAATTGGCAAAGTTTCAATGTTTTTTTTTTTTCTGTTTGCCTTCCTCTGGATCAATTAACAATTATTAGAAATAGTCCACATATTAAAAGGAGCAGAAGAGATCTAAAAAGGTTGAACTTGGTGGACTAACAGTCTTTATTCAACCTAAAATACTATGTAACTATGTAACTATATGAGACTCCTGTCCATTCTGCTATCAGCAATTCAGTATGAATAGTCAGAGGCTGTTGTTGGGCAGTGCTCCCCACATGTTGTAAGGCAGCATATGCTGCCAAAAGATGTTTCTTTAATTGACTGTACTTTCTTTGTGCAGGGGAGAACTGCTTAGACCAAAAGCCATTTGGCATCTTAAGGCCTCTGGGTTGAGCATTCTTTTGCTATAAGCCCAATGAAATTTCATGGTTCATCACTAAAACATCTAGGTAGAATGGGCAGTCCGGCTTGACAGGGCCCAGAGAGTTGTTTTGTTGTATAACTTCTTTGGCAGCATGGAGTGTTTCATGCTATTCTTTACCCCAGCCTTTTTCCTAGTTATATTGCAAATGGTGCCTAATATCATTACCAGATGTGGAATGAAATATCTCCAGAATCCAAATAGCCCAACAAAATTCTGTGATTCCTTTACTGAAGTGGGCTCTTTTAGTTCACACAACCCATTTCGCTTAGTCTAGTAATTCCTTCACTTAGAGAAGTCCAAGGGGGTGTGTCAATTAGATCAATGGGGGAGTCTACACATTGTTCAATGGAATCCCTTATCAAATGTAATAGGGATTAATTCACATTGGTATCTCGAGCACATTTATATACTCCCCAATCCTATCGCCTCCAGGTTGGTTAACATAATACCATCTCCAAACATGCTGTGTTTGTATTTCTGTGTGCAGTATTTTAATAGAACTACTCAGTTCTTGTAATGCCTGGAAAAAAATCCACCCAACAGTGGCCCCCCCTCGTCTCTCTGACTTTTCCTAAATCTAATTTAACTGCTTCATCCCCAGGATTTGCAAGTAAAAATCCCTTTGCATATTTCTGACATTCCAATGCTATAGCAATCCACTGGCCCCAATCCTAACCCAGGAAGGCAAACGCTTAGAACAGGCAGGCTTGCTTTCCTTTTTAAACATCAGAAACATGATTAGCCAAATCCTGCGAACTACACCAAATGTGTCAATGTGACACAGTTTTCCAAAACTGCCAACCACAGTTTACCAAAATGATGAGAAGTTCTACCAAACTCTCATCTAAAAGGTCCCTTTGGCTTGTGGTGTATGTATCTAACTTTGACTAATCAAACAGCACAACAATAATAATAATAATAATAATCATATAACAATGTTTATTATACATAGCTTCGACTGTTCAACTGACATAAGGCTGGAGGACCCCACAGCATTGATCGGCTCAGCAGAAATAGCAAGAGATAGGCACAGAAATCTGTTCAAGTATGAAGTCTACATAGATTAATAAGGTCCCTATATTTATAGCAAATCATAAATAGGAAGTTTTAGCAATGATAATCACATATTTTCATTAAATAAACAAGCCTTTGGTCGCCATGACAGGGAGTAGTCCTTAATTGGACAAGTCATTCTATTTAATACAGACTTGCAGAGCTACATTACAAATTCAAGTAATTGTGGTTTGGACAATAGAATGGGGCCTATTATTTTTACTGGAGTTTTCAATTAGCAATATCTATTTGTAGTTGGCTAATTTTCTTATCTGTGCTTGAATACTTAATAACACTTTCATTATATGTTAATGTATTAGCTCTTAAACATTCAAGTTTAATGTATACCGTATTTATCGGCGTATAACACTCACTTTTTCTACCTGAAAATAGGGGGCAAATGATAGGTGCGTGTTATACGCCGATATTCCCTCCCCCCTCCTTATCCTCAACCCCCCTCCTCTTTCTAAACCCCCTCCGCATTCTAACCCCCCCTCCTCAACCTAAACCCCCCTCCTCCTCAACCTAAACCCCCCTCCTCAACCTAAACCCCCCTAAATACCTCCCCCTCACTTACCTGCTTCAGCTCCGGCCTCTGCTCCGCTCCTTGACCCGGTGACTTCACATGTGCGACAGTGCGCCACGTCATTAGCATATACCGGGTGGCACCCAGTATATGCTAATGACGTGGGGCGCTGGAGCACATGTGACGTCACTGGATCAAGGAGCGGAGAGGAGGCCAAAGCAGAAGCAGGTAAGTAAGGGGGTTTAGGTTGAGGAGGAGGAGGGTTTAGGTTGAGGAGGAGGGGGGTTTAGGTTGAGGAGGGGGGGGGGGTTTAGGTTGAGGAGGGGGTGTTTAGAATGAGGGGGGTTAGAATGCGGAGGGGGGTTTAGAATGAGGAGGGAGGTTGAGGAGGGGGGGTTGAGGATAGGGAGGTTGAGGTTGAGGAGGGGATTGAGGATAGGGGGGTTGAGGAGGAGGGTTAAGGGGGTTTGTGGATGGGGGATTGAGGAGGGGGTTTGAGGAGGGAGGTTGAGGAGGGGGTTGAGGATAGGGGTGTTGAGTAGGGGGGTTTGAGGAGGGAGGTTGAGGAGGGGGTTGAGGATAGGGGGGTTGAGGTTGAGGAGGGGATTGAGGATAGGGGGCTTGAGGTTGAGGAGGGGGTTGAGGATAGGGGGGTTGAGGAGGGAGGATGAGGATGGGGGTTGAGGAGGGGGTTTGAGGAGGGAGGTTGAGGAGGGGGTTTGAGGAGGGGGTTGAGGATAGGGGGGTTGAGGAGGGGGTTAAGGATGGGGGGTTGAGGAGGAAGGATGAGTAGGGAGGTTGAGGAGGGGGTTGAGGATGAGGAGCGGGTTGAGGATGAGGAGGGAGGTTGAGGATGAGGAGGGCGGTTGAGGATGAGGTGGGGTTGAGGATGAGGAGGGAGGTTGAGGAGGGGGGTTGAGGTTGAGGAGGGGGGTTGAGGAGGGAGGATGAGGAGGGAGGTTGAGGAGGGGGTTAAGGATGAGGAGGGGGGTTGAGGATGAGGAGGGAGGTTGAGGAGGGGGGTTGAGGATGAGGAGGGAGGTTGAGGAGGGGGGTTGAGGTTGAGGAGGGGGGTTGAGGAGGGAGGATGAGGAGGGAGGTTGAGGAGGGGGGTTGAGGTTGAGGGGGGGGGTTGAGGAGGGAGGATGAGGAGGGAGGTTGAGGAGGGGGTTGAGGATGAGGAGGGAGGTTGAGGTTGAGGATTTTGCTTCAAAGTTCTTTATTTAAAAAAAAAAATTCCCCCTGAAATTCCCTTCTTAAAATGAGGTGCGTGTTATACGCCGGTGCATGTTATATGCCGATAAATACGGTATCTCTTAGAGGTAACCCTCTTTGTTTACGTAATGCCCTGCCTAGGAGACCAATAGGCCTCTAATAAAAGCGTTATGCAGATTTTATAATGTCTTAGATGTTATAGAATTACTATGGAAGAAATAAATCAAGTTCTTATTGGAGCAGTTCTTTTTTTAGGAGTTTTAAATAAAGATGAATCCATCTTCCATAAGTTACCTAACCTAAGTACATAATTACCCTTTAATTCCATTTTGATAATAGCATAATCTGCCCAACTAATCAAACCAATCTAAACTTTATTCACCCTCTCTAAATTTACTAAATCTACCAAAAAATAATCAAGTATAGACTTGTATAAACTTTATGTCTTGGGAAAAAGAAGGCGTAGTCTCTATTTTATGGATAGAAAGTTTTCCAAACTTAATTTATCAAACTATGAGAATATAATTTAGCTCTTTTACAGGTTGTTTTATCTGGTTGAATTTTCTCCATTGATTTACAATTTTCTTTAATGTATAAACACATATTAACATCTTCACATATTATCAACTTCCATTTCTGTTTAATATCTATCCTATTCAAGAAATGATAATGTTTGTGGATGTAGGCAGATGTATTGACTATTCTGAATTTTTCTTAAGGAGCCCAGCCAAATGATAAACTTTCCATTTATATCAACTTCTTTAAATTCTTCCATTATTCTTAAATTTCTATTAAATAGAATACCACCCCCATTGCATTTATCTTTAAAAAATGATCTAATCTTAACATTATATGTCTTAATGTTACATTTGGGCTCATTATTATTTGTCCAATGTGTCTCTTGAAAGCATACAGTATGTTTTCTATATGAATATGAAACATAACAACTTTCATTTTAAAAGAGTTTAACACATGTGCATTTTTGTGTTACAATTTTTATTCAAATTTAAGTAAATGTATCATTTTTGTCTCCTCTATGAAACCCTCTCCTCAGTTAGTACTTTTTCCACTTCCCACATAAACCATACAATTAACTTTATACTATATATATATAAGTGAACAACATTAATAAGATGAAACATCTTAAAAGTCTCTCTTGACAAGATTAGATATGATTGCTTGTCAATTAGAAAAACAAGAGAAGCCTCCCTGATCTATATTTGATCTGGCGGAAATCCTATTATTGCATTCTTATAAGACACCCCTATATTAATTTACACCCAGGAATAGATGTTAATAGCTATGTATAGAAAATGAATATTGCAATCCAAAATAAACATATAGAAGCTTCTTAATTAATATATTTATCTATTACCATAATCGTTGTGTTATATCTCTGTTATGACCCTATAATTTTATCTCTGCACTTGGCTGTGATATATACTAATATATATTATTTACCTTAAAGTATGCTTTATATTTTTAATAGTCACTTTTAATACCATAATTAAATTACTTTATATTCTAAATATTCCTTAATAAAGTGAAGCTCATTTTACGTGAAATCTATGAACCTATGATTTTTAGTAAATACTTGTACCATATAGTTCTGATTATTGTGCTTACAATGATACTTGTGAATTTTACATAAATAGTTTCTTAAAAAATTCATACACTATCTCAAAATTATCATAAAAAATCCACTTCCAATTCTAAAAATGTTGCCTTTTGTGGCTATGATGTTTAAATATACACCACTCTAAATATAACATGCTAATAATATAAATGCATCCTTCTACTTATCCTCAATAAGTGTACATTTCCAAATATATATTTATCTTAGGGGCTAAATATGATGCCATATATTAAATTAGATTATTATCAAATTCCTTTCCACTAATATACCAAAATGAAATTTTATTTCAAACCTTCTTCCATTCTTGTTCCTGTAATCTCAGTTGTTTCCTACTTAAGCAGTAACTCTATCTCTTCCACTGGATTCACTCTTACACTCTCTCCATCTTTAGAAATTAATCATTTAGGAACCCTTAATAATTAAAAAAAAATGACTTTTTAGATGATTCTTTGTTTTCTGTTAATCAAGATCCAGCTAGATAAATCTGAAAAAAATCATTACATTTATAGAACGGCTATTTTGTGTAGTTAGTACTGTAGTTAGTCTGGCAATCCTATAATAAATGCAGGGAGTTCTGTTATTGATAATTCAGATTGTTTCACCTGAGGTGGGAAAGCATTTGTTTACAAAGAAAGGTCTAAATAAGAGCATTCAGAGGTGTTTTCTTTTTCTTTAGCAGAAAAGAAGTTTGTAGTCATTCTATTATTAGATTTTTTATCCTTAGTTTTTCCATCTTTTAATAATAATAATAATAATAATAATAATAATAATAATCTTCTAATAAATAAATCAGTATATAAATAAGTCAGTATATAAATCACTGCTAGATGAGTATATAAATCACTCCAAGAGCAGTTCTCATAAAATGAAAAAGATGAAAGATGATTCCTAACTTTTTTTTTTATAAATGATTATTAAGCATGTAGCTCACCTCTTTTAAAGGTTAAGTTATTTTCATATCAATGCTTAAAACTTGTTTGGCAGCACCGGTCCCCATCTTTTTTTTATCCATTCACTTATCCATTCAGTTGTGCCACGATTTACCATGGGAGAAAAAAATCTAAATACTGCTTTTCTAGGATTTAAAAAACAAATAATCTATCATTTCAAAGACGCATATTAATGTGACCAGGTAAAATTGCTGGCTTCTCCTATTACCCCGGTCTTAGAAACTATTGTATGTGCACAAACTGAATCTTGAGGATACAGTACACCCTTTAACAGAACCCGATAACAGACTTCAGACTTAATGGATAAGTTGTTCATCTATGCATCCCTGTGTTTTACTATTAACATGTCATTAGTCATGTTTATGTAATGCATACATGATTCCTTTGCTTGATTATATCTGTTGTGATGTGTTTATTTTGTTCTGCGTTGTCAGGAATATGATGTGGAGAAGCAAACTGTGTCAAAGAAAGTACACAACTCCTCAAATGTGTGTTATGTATCATTGTGCCATTTGTTATTGGGTTTCATTGCTGAACTGTAGATGAATATTTTATGAACATTCAAATTTAATAGACATCTGGCAATAACGGACACCTCCTTCTCCTAATTAATCTGTTAGATCAAAGGTACACTGTACTTCTGAATCCACATTTGCCTAAGGAAACACTACTGATTTGGTACTAGAAATATCTTACTGCCAACAGGTCATGGTAGAGAAGAAAACACTAGATTTTTATTATTTATAAAGAAAACTAGCAACTTTTATTTACCACTGTTAAGTATATAATTTGTGGTGGCTACTCTTCCACTTCACATCCAGACAATTACTATGGAGGCTGTGAGACTCCAGCTCTTGCAAGCTCTGCTCATGAGAGTAGGGTTGGAGGGCCACTTTCCTCTGCAGTTGTATTGTGTTAGGTTCAAATCATGAATTCATTTGGAACTGTAAATGGGATTAAATAAATACATATTCCTTTATATACACACACATATATATATATATATATATATATTCCATTGTCAGTGCTATCAGTGTTGATTTTACTGAACATTTCAATGCATTCTGTTGTCTGTCTGAGATCACAAAACATTAGAATGGACAGCAGGATTCCACTGGCACTTGCTGGGCTCTGGATGAATCTGTGATCTGGGTGATTTCAGGGATGTCATTGTGATCTGTATAATTCCCTCATCTGGATGGTTCGCTCATTTGGATAATTCTATTATCTGGGTGATTCCCTCACCTGGATGGTTCGCTCATCTGGATGATTTGCTGATTTTGATGCTTTGTTAATCTGGGTAATTTTCTCATCTGGATGATTTGTTTTTCTAGGTGATTTGCTAATTTTGAAGCTTCATTAATCTGGGGAATTTCCTTCTCATCTGGATGATTTGTTTTTCTGGGTGATTAGCTAATTTTGGTGCTTCATTAATCTGGGGGATTTTCTCACCTGGATGATTTGTTTATCTGTATGATTTGCCCGTTTTGATGCTTTATTAATCTGGTAAGATTTCTTATCCGGATAAGTAGTTTTTCTGGGTGATTTGCCCATTCGGATGCTTTATTAATCTGACCAATTTTTTCATCTGGATGATTTATTTATTTTGGTGATCTGCTCCTGTTGATGATTTATTAATCTGATGAATTTTCTCATCTGGATGATTTGTTTATCTGGATGATTTGCTCATTTTGATGATTTATTAATTTGACGAATTTACTCATCTGGATGATTTGTTTATCGTGATGATTTGCTCATTTTGATGCTTTATTAATCTGACGAATGTTCTCATCTGGATGATTTGTTTATCTGGATGATTTGCTCATTTTTACGTTTTATTTATCTGGGGAATTTTCTCTTCTGCATGATTTTTTTTTCTGGGTGATTTGCTCATTTTGATTCTTTAATAATGTGGCGAATTTCCTCATCTGGATGATTTATTTGTCTAGGTGATTTGCTCGTTCGGATGCTTTATTAATCTGGGAAATTTCCTCATCTGGATGATTTGTTTATCTTGGTGATTCACTCATCTGAATATCATTCATTAATATGGGTGATTTGTTCTTTTGGATGATTCGATAATCTGTGTCATTCACTCATCTGGTGTATTCGTTATTCAGACAACATGGATCTATCCCAGACAATATCAGGTATGTTCATATTTATATATAAGATAAAATAACTTGCAAAATATAACAAAGGAAGGGGATGCTCTTTTGGTGGGATCAGCATGGTGATGGCACATATTTATGTAATTTACCATATACTGGAGCATCCTGTAGAGATCAATAAGTTACACATGCAACACTGTGAACGCAATACTGACTTAGGCATAATACCTTATAAAGATCAGCTTATGAGCAACTGTCAACAATTGTTAATAGTTTAAAATAAAATATGCTTAAAAATTACTGGCAAGTAAGTTGAGGGCAGAAAGAAAAGTTTAGGGGTCTGTTTACTCTACCCTTGCCACAGACTAAATACACATAAGCTCCTTGCATTTATAATAGAAAGCAGGTATGTGTTTTATAGCTTTAAAGAGTAATGAGGAACTTCTATAGAAGAGCTTCTTAATAAGACAGCAGGATTCAAATAACCAATGTTTGTGTAGGTCAAAGAGACAACCTAGGTTGTCCTGAAATCATAATGCTGCCACCTAGCATAATTAATTAAATAATTTACATGTGACTCCAAATATTAGGATGTGTTGAATGTATACATAAAATGAGAAGGAACTAAAGACACCTATTTCACATCCTTACATGCATTTTTAAAGATTCATTTAACAGACTGGTGCTGCTTATTTTTAGATTCAGCCCTTGTTAACCTAACTTAACTTAACCTCTATAGTAGGACTGTCCAGTGCTAACCTTTGGTGAAACCCAAGCCACATTTTCTATTGCTTGAGTACAGTTGGATTAATCAGTAGCTCAATCATTTTTAATTACTCACTGGTGCTGAAAACGTGGATTGAATTGGCCCCTGAGAACAAACCTATGTAGAGTGTAAAACTCATAAGAGATATGTATTTCCCGGCAGTGTTAACCAAGTATCCCAATTACATAGATTTTTAAGGACATGGAAGGTTTATAGGATTCACTAGGAATATAATATACATTGGGGGGGAGTATTTGATCCTTTGCTGATTTTGAATGTTTGTCCACTGACAAAGAAATGATCAGTCTATCATTTTAATGGTAGGTGTATTTTAACAGTGAGAGACAGAATAACAAAAAAACAAAACAAGAAAAACCCATGTCAAAAAAGGTATAAATTGATTTGCAGGTCAATGAGGGAAATAGGTATTTGACCCCTTCAACTTAGTACTTGGTGGCAAAACCCTTGTTAGCAATCACAGAGGTCAGACATTTCTTGTAGTTGGCGACCAGGTTTGCACACATCTCAGGAGGGATTTTGTCCCACTCCTCTTTGTAGATCCTCTCCAAGTCATTAAGGTTTTGAGGCTGATGTTTGGCAACTCGAACCTTCAGCTCCCTCCACATATTTTCTATGGGACTAAGGTCTGGAGACTGGCTAGCCCACTCCAGGACCTTAATGTACTTCTTTTTTAGATACTCCTTTGTTGCCTTGGCTGTGTGTTTTCGGTCATTGTCATGCTTGAATACCCACCCATGACCCATTTTCAATGCCCTGGCTGAGGGAAGGAGGTTCTCACCCAAGATTTGATGGTACATGGCCCCATCCATCATTCCTTTGATGTGGTGCAGTTGTCCTGTCCCCTTAGCAGGAAAACACCCCCAAAGCATAATGTTTCCACCTCCATGTTTGAAGGTGGGTATGGTGTTCTTGGGGTCATGGGCGGCATTCCTCCTCCTCCAAACACAGCAAGTTGAGTTGATGCCAAAGAACTCAATTTTGGTCTCATCTGACAACAACACTTTCCCCCAGCTCTCCTCTGAATTATTCAGATGTTCATTGGCAAACTTTAGACGGGCCTGTACATGTGCTTTCTTGAGCAGGGGGACCTTGCAGGCACTGCAGGATTTCATTCCTTCACAGCGTAGTGTGTTACCAATTATTTTCTTGGTGACTATGGTCCTAGCTGCCTTGAGATCATTAACAAGATCCTCCCGTGTAGTTGTGGGCTGATTCCTCACCATTCTTATGATCATTGAAACTCCTCAAGGTGAGATCTTGCATGGGGCATCAGACCAAGGGAGACTGGCAGTTATTTTGTGTTTCTTCCATTTGAGAATAATCACACCAACTGTTGTCACCTTCTCACCAAGCTGCTTGGTGAAGATCTTGTAGCCCATTCCAGCCTTGTGTGGTCCTCGCTACCTTGAGATCATTAACAAGATCCTCCCGTGTAGTTGTGGGCTGATTCCTCACCATTCTTATGATCATTGAAACTCCTCAAGGTGAGATCTTGCATGGGGCATCAGACCAAGGGAGACTGGCAGTTATTTTGTGTTTCTTCCATTTGAGAATAATCACACCAACTGTTGTCACCTTCTCACCAAGCTGCTTGGTGAAGGTCTTGTAGCCCATTCCAGCCTTGTGTAGGTCTACAATGTTGTAGGTCTACAATGTTCTTGAGCAGGGGGACCTTGCAGGCACTGCAGGATTTCAGTCCTTCACAGCGTAGTGTGTTACCAATTATTTTCTTGGTGACTATGGTCCTAGCTACCTTGAGATCATTAACAAGATCCTCCCGTGTAGTTGTGGGCTGATTCCTCACCATTCTTATGATCATTGAAACTCCTCAAGGTGAGATCTTGCATGGGGCATCAGACCAAGGGAGACTGGCAGTTATTTTGTGTTTCTTCCATTTGAGAATAATCACACCAACTGTTGTCACCTTCTCACCAAGCTGCTTGGTGAAGGTCTTGTAGCCCATTCCAGCCTTGTGTAGGTCTACAATGTTGTCCCTGACATCCTTGGACAGCTCTTTGATCTTGGCCATGGTGGAGAGTTTGGATTGTGATTGATTGTATGCTTCTGTAGACAGGTGTCTTTTATACAGGTAACAAGCTGAGATTAGGAGCACTCCCATTAAGAGAGTGCTCCGAATCTCAGCTTTTTACATGTATAAAAGACACCTGGAAGCCAGAAATTTCTACTGATTGATAGGGGATCAAATACTTATTTCCCTCACTGTATCTATTTATTTTACTTTATTTTATTCAGAAGTGCTTGGAAGCTCTGTTTTCTTTCCTAAAACTATACAATTTGTACCTTTTGGGGTCTTTCATCCTCAGCCTATGCAGCTCATTAATACATGGACTGTGAAGTGCAGTGTTTTAAATTGGCCCATGAGTACCCTCTCTCAAGTAGCATGTTATAGAATGTTATCACTGATTACTGGCTACTATGGTTACTGTGGTTACTGCGAGACAGTGTAGCTCCTGTACTTACAAGTACACTGTTTTCATGAGCTACAGAGGGAAGGAACTATTTATAAGAGTTTTAGGCACACAAAAACAGAGTTTTTAAGCCCTATTTAATAAATTAAAATGGACAAAAGTAAATAGATACATTATATTCCTAGTGAAATCCTGAATTCTTCCATGTCCCTCTAAGGAAAGGCAAATACCAATACAGATAAAACATGCATTGAAATATGGGCAAGTTCAAATAATGGAAAATGTTATCAACTCTGAAATACATGAGAACAACAAAGGTGGTGGTGGTTGGAGTGAATACTTTTGTAGCTCAAGCAGAGTTGGGAGGGGGTCATTAATAATAATGATATAATATCAAATACTGAAGTGTGAGAGTTTAATTTGAAATTAATTAATTAAATTGGCAATAAATTGGTTTAGGATTTCGGCTAGGTAGCTATGGACTTGTTTAATTAAATCGATCTATAACTGTTGCAAATGAATGGAGGCCAAACTATTGTAGTAGTATATCAAGATTCTGGTTGACTGAATGTTATGGAACCATTGGTGCATAAACTAAAGTAATGCACTGATTGGCAGATAGAAAATAAATGATCAGTCTTTGCACACAAGTAATTCATTGCATATCAATACATATTGAGCCTCATTCTATTATCGGCCGCAGCCTTTGCGGGGCCGCAAGGACCGGCCGCAAGCTATTCGGCTATTCTATTCCCTTACGGCCGGGGATTCCGGCAGGCTTGCGGCCGGTGCCTTGCTATCTCTTGCGGCCGCTCGCGCCGGAGGAAAGCCTTTGATCTTAAACGGCCGCAAGAGATTTGCAATTCAATTGCTCCGGGAAACCTCTCTGCAAGGCTAAAAGCGAGCCGCAGTTACTTGCAGGAAAAAGGTCTCGCTAGCACCAATTAAGCACATAAAATAGCTCAAATAAAGCCATCCTGCACTTTGAGAAGACTATAAAGGGATTTTAGGTGTTAGAAAAAATAGCACATAATTACCCTATACTCAAATCCGTAAAATATTTGTTTTTTAATATCCGTAAAATATCCATGTAAAAAGTCCAGAGTGCTTGGAGCACTTCAGACACACCCACGCCGCAGCCGGCAAATAAACAGTTAATTTGAACTCGGGTTTGGGCAGATGTGCAAGCTTGAGAGTGGGTTCCTTTTAATCCTCATGTCCCCCAATATGATCCCTAGCATTTACAGAGCTGTACAGTGCAGGCTTGAATTTATTTTTCAGTTTTTATATTTCACAGATTACGGCCGGTTCCAAGATATGCGGCCGGCCGTAAAAGGAGATCCTTGCGGGGCCGTATAATAGAATCGCGAGTTAACTGAACCCTCGCAAGGAATCGCAGCCTTACGGCCGATTTACGGCCGATAATAGAATGAGGCCCATTGTGTGTAAATAAACGTGAAATACATATCATGCAAGAATGATGGAAACTAGTATAGATCAATAGCTTGCCGTCCTCTCAAAGAAAAAAAAACTAATTTACAGGATGTATAGTTAATTTTGGTATTTTTATTTAATTCCTGTTTAAGCCGCCTCATAACTATTCCCTCTGTAAGCTTGTTGCTTTTTATGGTGGAGTTGTTATTTGTTTTAACTGATACATTTGAATGATACATGCTAAATAATAAATCCCTTCAATTATGGCTCATGTATTTGATATTACATTTTGTAACCGTTTCTCTGTATTATCATATTTTTTAGCTTTTGTGTTAAAAACTTCTTACACTATAATGAGAAGAGAGTTATTCTTTTAAACAAGATTGTAACACAGTATATCTTCTCTATATAACACCATGAATTGAAAGTATTTATTATGGACAAAAAAAAGATTAAATCTCAAATATAGATATATATATATTCTGTAAATTAATTGCAATAAAGTTAGATTAATTAACAAGCAATGTATGAATCATTATTTTATTAACTGATGCAAAGAGACTCACAGATAGATGACCCAATACCCCACATTTTCATTTTATCTTTTCAAAACAGTTCTGTTTTAAAGCACTGTCCAGATAAAACTCAAACAAATGTCCAATCTATATGCTTTTTTTCTTTTCTTTCTTGAGCTTTGATCACATATATAGTTGTGAGCAAGCGGGTTGTTGCTAACGCTGCAGGCTCGCGTAGCAAGCCTGCGGCCCTTGTAAAGCGAGTGCCTCAGTTGCTGGCATGGAGCGCCAAAGGCGCTCCTTGCCAGCAACTGCGGACTTCACAACATTTACAGACTTACGACAAACAAATACGAGATGCGGGACTTGGAGAAAAAAAAAACACTACGACCTCGCAAAGATACAACTTTAACTGCCGACCCGTGCAAACCTGAAAACATTAGAAACACGATAAATACACACAACAAACACATAAAAAGCTTACCCACAGCAAGGGGGGGGGGGGACCCAGGACCTCTACAAGTGAAGTTACACCTCCATTTAAGTCCAAATTACAGAGTTTAGACACCCGAAAATCACATAAGTGTGAGAAAAAATGGCCCCCGAAAAAAACGAGGCTACAGGACCCTAAAGACGCAAAACACCACCAAACACATAAGAATTTTCCGAAAAAGCCGGATGAGATCCAAGAACAAGGACGCAAATTCAGCCACAGCCGCGTACCACACATTAGGTGCCATTTTACAACACTAACTTACACAATGCGGAAGTACACAGCTACCCTAACGGGTTTTCCTCGCGCATGCACACTATTTACTCTGCACACATTGCTCACACTTCCACAGCAGCTCCACAGCACTGAAAACACATATTAGATGCTGCAGCAACATCACAACAGATTGCCAGCTCTTCAATACAATGCTTCCTGCATATATTACTTCAAAATAGGTAAAGTATATTCATTTATTAATTTATTAATTATTTTATTAGCATACAAAAAACTACCGCCAACGCTGCTCATAGCACACAAACAACCAACAGCCTTGCAATGAGCGCCGAATGATCTCGGAACACCAACAAAATTAATGTCTCAACCAAACACCATTACCTGCCTTACAATCTTATTGCCGTCATTTTTTTACGGGCAAGTCGCTAGTAATTTATAATCTGGTGTTTTTTTTCTCTCTGTAACGGAGAAACACTAACTGAATGATAGGGGTACTTTATTTTGTGACCTTCTAAAGTATTTAGCACACCCTACCATAAATCAGAATACAGTATTAGAGACAAGGGTATATATTTCGAGAATAATGTAGTCTACAAAATATGACCAGTACAAGGTGCTGATAACTTTTATGAACTTTCAACTTCTGCTTTCTTTTGTGCAATGTGTGATAGGCTAAACTTAAAAGTAACAAACAGGAATCACCTATGCACCGAAATTCGTATTGTTCTCTGTTCTGATAGAAGAAATCAACAAATGTTAAATCCTGGTGTAAAGCTGTCTATTAGTTGTAAACTATCCAATAGTCAACATTTCAATGGCCTTAGGTTTAGTAATAAATGTTGCCTTTTATGTATAAAGAATAGGTGGTATATTAATTATAGAATAGCTCAATACTGAAGGATATTCTAACATTACACTCAGTGTCACAGTGGCAGAGCTACTGCCGGTGCAGCAGGTGCAAAACATTAAACCCACAATGTAGTAGGGACCATCTGCTAAGTGTAGTAATATGAGGCGTGATGAGCGCCAAAGGTGATGATTGTGAAGCACGAAAGTCGTGGGTTGACAAGGCCTGCAATGAGCTAGACCGTCAGGAAGCTTGGAAGCAAGGTGGGCTATGATGCCACTGGCCCTGCCTATTACATCATTAAGTCCCTCTACACTCTCTACACTGAAGTAACAGCTCTATTGTAACCTGCTTGCAGCTGTCCCATATGCCCTACCCAGAGACATTGCACAAGCCTTCATAAACCCGCACTCTTTAGTGAGCATGCTCAGTCTGTACCAGAGTCTGACTGGTCAGACTTTTTTAGGCCAGTTTCCAGGCATAACTGGCCATGTCCCTCGATCGGTACAGGTAGAAGGAAATAAGCAGCTCTGCTTGAGGGAAAACTTACATATTTTAAATTAAGTAAAAATGTTAACCCTATTTTAAACTGCATACATTTTTTTTGAGTTAATGCCAAAAAAACAAACAACATATGAGCTATACTTGTAAATGCATCACAATGGTCCATTATGTTTCAACTAAAAAGTAATAAGGTTGTCCCTGAAGACATTAGGCAGTAGTCAAAAGGTCTGATTTCTTATCACTAATGTATGACTTTTATTAAGGAAGATATTTTGAATACGATGGAAGCCTGTATGTGTACCATTGCAAGCTGGAAAACATACCTACCAGTGCATTCCTTAACTTTAGTGGAAAGCTCATTCGGTTACAAAGGCACAGCCTTTTGTAACACAAGCGTTGAGAAAACAGAAGGTAAAGTTTTGATTTGCTGTTGTTTGGATGAATATTTTTTGTTAATATTGAACTAAAAATAGGTTTAACATGAAAAGGTCTTATACTGGTGTTTTAAGAAGGAGTTTGTAATTTAAGGTTCATAAATTGCTATCATGTATTTTCTAAGTCCCGCGAGTCTGGTGTTGTTCATGTAAGTGTTACTGTCTTTGCTGTCATGTATTTTCTAAGTCCCGCGTGCCTGGCTTGGGTCAGCCTCATTTTCATGCAGTTTCAGATTTATTTAGTTTTTTCAACCGCCATTTTTTTTCTCGCTTAGCCCATTTTCATACATATATAAGTGAACAACATTAATAAGATGAAACATCTTCCAAATCTTTCCTGACAAGATTAGATAGCATTGCTTGCCAATTGGAAAATCAGTCCAGCAGACTGAGAGAAGCCTGTCTGATTGCTATTTGACCTATTATTGCATTCTTATAAGACACCCCTATATCAATTAACACCCAATAATAATCTGTTATCCTTCAACGTGATATTTTTATAATAGGATGTTGTTGATAGCTAGGTACTGAAAGTGGCTATAGTAATAAAAATAAACATATAGAAGCTTCTTAATTAATATATTTATCTATCCCCATAATCATTGCCTCTTATCTCTGTTATGACCCTATAATTTTATAACTGGGCACATAGCTGTGATCTATAATAATTTTGATTACTGTATATACTCGAGTATAAGCCGACCCGAGTATAAGCCGAGGCACCTATTTTACCACAAAATACTGGGTAAAATGAGTGCCTCAAGTATAAGCCGAGGGTGGGAAATGTGCTGCCCCCTGTGTCCCTCTTGTGCCTTTTTTTTGCCCCTCTTGTGTCCCCCTCTCTCTCCCGTGTCTCTTCCCCCCTCTCCCTTCCCTGTGTCTTTCCTCCCCCTCCTCATTCTCAACCTCCCTTCTCAACCCCACTCCTCATCCTCAACCTCCCTCCTAAACCCCACTCCTCATCCTCAACCTCCCTCCTCATCATCCATCCTCATCCCCCTCATCCTCAACCCCCTCCTCCTCAAGCCCCTCCTACTCAACCCCTATCCTCCTCAACCCCCCTTCTCCTCAACCCCCCTCCTCCTCAACCCCCCTCCTCAACCTCCCTCCTCAACCCCCATCCTCAACCCCCCATCCTCAACCCCCTCCTCAACCTCAACCCCCCTCCTCATCCTCAACCCCCTCCTCAACCTCCCTCCTCATCCTCAACCTCCCTTCTCATCCTAAGCCCCCCTCCTCATCCTCAGCCCCCCTCCTCATCCTCAACCCCCCTCCTCAACCTCCCTCCTCATCCTCAGCCCCTCCTCATCCTCAGCCCCCTCCTCAACCTTAACCCCCCATCCACCTTCCTCCTCAACCTCCCCATCCACCTCCATCCTCAACCTCCCTCCTCATCCTCAACACCCCCTCATTCCAAAGCCCCCCCCCATTCTAAACCCCTCCCCTCATTCTACCCCTCACTTACCTGCATCTGAAGCTCCTGATCCGGCCTTCGCTCCTTCCGGCGCGCATGTGACGTGGCGAGCATGTGACGTCACAGCATTAGCATATACCGGGTGACGTCACATGCGCGCCACGTCACAGGCGCACCGGAAGGAGTGGAGGCCGGAGCAGGAGCTTCAGATGCAGGTAAGTGAGGGGTAGAATGAGGGGGGGGGGGGATTAGAATAGGGGAGGTTTAAAAAAAAGGGGGTTTTGGAATGAGGAGGCATGGGGGGGTAGAGAGATACGGGGGCGTTAGAGAGACACGGGGGGGTTATAGAGACACGGGGGGGGGAGAGTGACTTGAGTATAAGCCGAAGGGGCCCTTTTTAGCCTTCAAAAAAGGGCTGAACAACTCGGCTGATACTCGAGTATATACAGTAATTTACTTCCAGTATGTCATTTAAATCACATAATTAAAAACATATCACATTTATTATATACCTTAAAGAATGCTTTACTTTTCTTAATGGTCCCTTTTATTACTATAATAAAATTACTATATATTTTAAATCTTCCCCCAATACCATAGAGCTCATTTTATGTTAATTCTATGAAGCTATCATTTTTAGTTATTAAAAGTGTTTTATGTTGTGCTTCTTTTTATACAATGCTTGCAAATTTTACATAAATAGTATTAATATTCTAAAAAAATTAAAAAAAATGAATTTCCAATTCTAAACAATATTTATTATGTGACTTCTGTGGCTATAATGTGTAAATAAAATACCACGCTAAAAATAACATGCTAATTTAAATGCATTCAACTAATCCTCCTCAATGTAAATTTATAATATATATTTATCTTAGGTGCTAAATATGGCCCCTATGCTAATCCCTGAAAAATCAATTATGAGTGCCTTAGCATCATAGTATATCCTACATAGTGCTACATAGTAAAACAAAGTTTTCATAGGGTGGCTATCTTGTGTCATCTCAAATCTTAAGGAAGTTTGAAGTTTGAAGTATGTGAAAAGGGATTTCATTGACGATACAATAAGTACCGTAGTTAGTCTTGCACCCCTATAAATAAATTTTGGGGTTTCTGTTATTCAGATTTTTTTAACTTGAGGTGGGGAAGCATTCACTTGCAATGAAATGTTTAAGTAAGACATTTAATTTATTTCCCTTTAGTGGAAGTGTGTAGTCATTTTTGTATTATGCTTTTTGTCCTTTCTTGGGTTTTGCTCTTTGTTTTTCATCTTTTAGTAAATAAGTCAGTAAATAAATCACTGCTTTAGACCTCATAGAGAAGTTCTCAGAAAATAAAAATATGGAAGATGATTCCTATGCCATTTTATTTATAAATGATTGCCAATCATGCAGCTCAGCTATTTTAGAGGTTAAATTATTCTCATAAAAATCCTTAAAACTTGCTTGGCAACGCCAGTCTCCATCTGTTTTGATCCATTCACTTAAGCTGTGCCACAATTTACCATGTGAGAAAATAATTCCAAACGCAGCTTTTCTAGGATTTAAAAAAATTAGTAATCTATCATTTCAAAAACATATATTAATGTGACTTCATGTAAAATTGTTGGCTTCTCCCATTGCCCTAATCTTGGAAACTATTCACAAGACTGAATCTTGAGGATTTAACAGAACCCTTTAACAGAACCCGATTTAACAGACTTCAGACTTAATGGATAAGTTGTTCATCTATGCGTCCCTTTGTTTTACTATTAACATGTCATTAGTCATGTTTATGTAACACATACATGATTCATTTGCTTGATTATATTTGTTCTGATGTGTTTATTTTGTTCTGTGTTATCAGGAATATGATGTGGAGAAGCAAACTGTGTCAAAGAAAGTACACAACTCCTCAAATGCCTGTTATGTGTCATTGTGCCATTTGTTATTAGGTTTTATTGCTAAACTGTAGATGTACATTTTATGAACATCAGGTTTAATGGAGATTTGGCAATAATGGACACTCCCTCCTCCTAACTAGTCTGTTAGATCAAAGGTGTACTGTATTTTCTTAGCCACAATTGGCTAAGGAAACATTACTGATTTAGTACTAGAAATGTCTAGAGAAGAAAAAAATAGACTTTTATCAGTTATAAATAGCTAGCACCATTTGCACACCAGTATGCAGAATATGCTTTGTGGTGGCTACTCTTCCACTTAACATCCAGACAATTGATAGGATAGCATGATTACAATGTCACTGCTGAAAGTTCTAATAATGGGAATTTTTAACTACCCTAAAATGACTCTTTTTTTGCTTATACTCACTGCACAGAGCTGTCTGTCTGGGGACTTTCCAGTGAAACATGTAAACAGAGATTTAATTTAGAAACTTCTCAGTGAAAAATGCACATATTTCAAAAGTTCAAAAAGTATTTAAATATGATTTTAGGAGATCTTTACAGGGGTGTGCTTTAAATTGTGCTGAATAAGTGGCCCTTAGAAAAGTAATTAATTGGTCCGCTAAGTATTGACATAAAGATCCTGGTCAGATGAAGGCTAGGGAGGGAACCATTGGTATTGCATCTATAAATGCATAAACTGAAGTAATACACTGACTGTCAGATATACAGGAAATAAATGGTCTATAGACACAGCTTATTAATTGCATATCGAAACATGCTTTATGTAAGAAAACACAGTATTTCTTCTCTATAAAGTATATAAATACTTGAAATAAAAGCAATTATTGTGGCCAAAAAAAGTGTAGTGTAATTAATACACAATGTGTAAATCATACAGAGACCCACAGCTAGATGACCCCAAACCATTGATTTGTATTTTCATTTTACCTTTTCAAAAAATAAAAGTTCTGCTTTAGAGCTTTGTCCAGATAAAACCAAGGTAAAATATAAATATCCAAACTGTATGTTTTTTTTCTTTCCTTTCTGAGCTTTGATCATTTATATCCTGGTGTGTTTGTTGTCTCTCTCTGTAAGGGAGGAAGCCAAAACTGAGAGATAGATCATTTTAGTGATTTCATAAACTATTTAGCACACCATATGATAAATCAGCATACTGTATTAGATACAAGGGTATATATCTCTAGAATAATGTAGTTCTCAAAATATGACCAGTACAAGACAGTCATAGCTTTTACTCTCTTTAAAAAGACTCATTTTGTAGGGACAGTTGAACTTTCAACTTCTTTCCACTTCTGCTTTTGTGTACTGTGTGATAGTGCTGAAATTCTCATTGTTCTTTATTCTGATTGAAGAAATCTACATATGTAAAATCCTAGTGCAAAGCTGTCTGCTAGTTATTTATTTATTTATTTTTTTAATCTATTTTTTATTAATTATCTACAAAAAATACAAGTACAGAAATAGAAATAGACAATAAATACATATCCACAAAGTCTCAAGTAAACATTGTAAGTTGAACTATACAATGTTGAAGTGTCTTAGGTTCAATATCCAATAGAGTTAAATTGCGTGATTTAGCCAAAATTGATGGATAAATCATATATAAAAAAACAAAACATAAATATAAAATACACAAAGAAGAAAAAAAAAAAGAAAAAAACCTAAAGAAGTTAAATTGAGACACAAAACGAGGTTACAGCAAGTCCGAAGTAAACCTACAGTGCAGGGTTATTAAAGTGGAATGTTACATTTATTTAATTTTCCTTAATTTCAAATTTCTGCCAAAGGTCCCCTTTATCCAGTGAACTTCGCATAGCTCCCACATCATAGAGCTATCTCTCTATTCATGGCCACAACTATATCATTCCATATAGAAATTTGAGGTAACTTCTATTTGCGTGCCAAATGCCATCACATATAATTGTTGTCAAACTGCGAGTCATCGTCACACTTTGCAAGCTCGCCAAATCTGCGTCCCTTAAACATTAAAAAACCCTGATACACAGCATGGGGGGAAAGCCACGATATCTACCGGTGAGGTTGCAGGCGCATTAAAGTCGAATTTAAGGAGTTTCGAAAAGAGTCTAAGCGAGAAAAACAATAGCCACCAAAAAATATTAAAATGAGGCTACACGACCCCGGACTGCGCAAAACACCGCCAATTGTGCAGCACTTTCACACAGAAACATACAAGGTACAAAATACACTATTACAAAGGACAGAAAATGCTCGCAAACTGTGTAGCACATGGACAAACAATGCCAGTTTACAACACTAATAACATTACAATACTAAAATCGCCCTTTACGCAACTAAACCAACGGTTTGCACTTGTGCATGCAGCCTATTTCTAAAGCACAGTTGGGACATTCATTACACTTTCTCCTCAGGGCAGCAACACTCCAACTGTACATTGTATGCCGCAGGAAAATAAAAACAGATTGTTAGCTCTTCAGGCTATTGACTGCTGGATATATTAATTAGAAATAGGTAAAGTATATGAATTTATTAAGTAACTAATTAATTAATTATTAGTTAACAAAATATATATATATATATATATATATATATATATATATATATATATATATATACCTGTCTTTGTGATGAGCGCCAAAGGTCCTCAGAGTAGAAAAAGCTTTACATTGTGTGGCAAACAGCATTGCCATGTCTTAAAATTGAATTGGGCTACACCTCCCCTATTAAACTTTCTAGCAGTAATTCCAATTTTAATTCTTATTTGTTGTTTCCTATAGATACATTTATCAATTATCTTCTGAAATAATTCAATCCAATAATTCAGAAAGGGAATAGGAATATTACGTAATACATTTTTGTGGCTTCAATTCTACCAAGCCAGGATAAATTAGCCTTTCCCCAAGAGCGTAATAGATCTTTTATCTTGACATACAACTTTAGATTATCAGAAATCTATTACTAAAAGTAATACCTAAATGGGTAGGTAGAGTTATTTTGCCAATTATAATTATATATTCTCGTCAAGTGGTCAAGTTGTTATTGCAGCAAATTAATTGTCAAAACTTCAGTTTTAGTAAGATTTAATTTGTAATATGAAACATAGCTATATTCCTCGATTAGTTGATGCAGATTTCTTGTCGAAAAAATAGGGTCTGATAAAGTGAGAACTATATCATCTGCAAAAAGTTATATTTTATGTTCTTCTTCTCCAATCTTGATGTCTTTTATCCCTCTTGAGGATCTAATTGGTGCAGCAAAGGGCTCAATTAAGAGGGCAAACATTAAGAGAGAAAGAAGACAGCCTTGCCTGGTTCCATTCTTTTATCTCAGAAAGGGAAGATCTAAAGCTGATGCCAACGACAGAAGCAGATGGGTTAACATATAAAGCTTTATTGGCTTTGGAAGCAAAGTCTCCCAAGCCAAATTTGAATAGTGTTAACTCCAAAAATTCCCATCCGACTCAGGCTTTCTCGGAATCCAATGAAAGAGAAATAGATATATGGAATCCGTTTTATGTTAAAAAAATCTGGTTCATTAATCTTCTACTATTATTTTGACCTTGTATACCTATAATAAAGCCTGATCTCTCTCTATCAAATTATCAATAACTAGATTTAATCTTAAGGCCAAAATTTGGGAGTAGATTTTGATAACTATATTGAGCGGAGATATAGGCCGAAATTTTTTACAATTAGATAGATCTTTATTTTGCTAAGGGGTCGTGACTATAGTTGTCTCTAACATCTCCTTTGGCGCTCTACTTTCATTTTTAATTTAATTAAATGCCCTTTGAAGTTGTTTTACAACAAGAATGTAGAAAATCTTAAAATATTAATTAATAAACTCATAGGGGCCCAGGGTTTTACATAGTTTTAGGTTGTTTATTGCATCAGTAATTTCTTTCTCTGATATATCTCGATTTAATATATCCATATCTGCCAAAGATATTTCAGGCAATTTTATTTGATTTAAAAAACTTTTAATCTCTTGGAAAGAAGGTTTCTTAACCTCATAGCTTTGTTCCAAATTATATAAACCTTGATAATATCTGTAAAATACTTCTCCTATCTCATCTGGTCTGGAGACCTTTTCCCCTGGTTCATTGCATACAGTAGATAGTCTATCCTCTTCATAATTGTTTTCTTATTCAATTTGTTTGCAAGCAATTTTCCTATTTAATTACCCTGGTGATAATTGTTTTGTTGAAAACCCCAGAATGATATATCTGCAATATCTTGTAATATTCTTCTAATTTGGGATTGAACTATCTGAAGTTGTGTCATAACTTAAGAATTTGGAGAAGCTTTGTTATGCTTTTCTAACCTATATAGCTGAATATATAATTCCCTAAGTGAACTTCCCCTTTGTCTCTTCTGTTGAACCTGGAAATGTATAAAGATCCCTCTAATAAAGGATTTATGGGCATTCCAGATGACTACATTAGATTTTATTGATTTATCATTGATCAAAAAACACTGGGAAATGTCTTCCCTGATTAAGTTCTTCTTCGCATTGTCTGAAAATAGGGAGGCATTCATTTTCTTAGGTTTCCTCACACGTTTGAAATCATCCATTTAAATTATTATTTTCATCCATTTTAAGTATTATTTTCATCATTGCTTGGTCTGCCCATGTAATAGAACCTATCTCTACCTTCAATATCTTACGTATAACCTGCAGATTTACTAAAAAATAATCTAAATAAGATTTAAATCTGTTATAATAGAATGTAAAATATCTTTCTCCTTGATAGATAGTCTGCCAAGCATCATAAATATTCAAATTACTCAGGCTCTTTTGAAAGGTTCTAGCTTTCCTTAAGATTTGATGATCTGAAAGTTTTTTTTAGATGTTCATATTTAGGGTCGAGGCAAAGATTAACTGTCCTTGAGAATATTTACCAGTTAGTTTTAAGACTCGTTTTTTAAACTTCTTTTGTCCTTGGTTGGGGGCATAAAAGAAAATAAAAAATTACAATGCCACATACAACATTGAAACATACCAAAATAGAAAAAACAATAAGTACATAATATAAAATTAAAAGAGAAATTCTGAAGCCGAGGATGATTTTCTTTTCCCCATGCCTTGGACCCTACAAGTCTCACTGGGAATCCAAGGGCAGGGAAACATCAACATGTCTTTAGCTGACTATCTGGGCTCTGGATATTTAGAAAATGCATAACTAGAATAAAATATATATTAAATTGAGAGAAAACCCCCCAAATTGGTTGCTCCATGATGCCTCAATGTTTTATAAATTCTCCAAGCTTATGGCTCAGAGTCGACTATCCTCCAGAGAGTGACTTTAATATTATCAAGAAAAGAGAATTACCTTAACCCATTCGGCTATTAATCCCAAATTCCACCAGTTTCTCAGAGGAAAACACCTTGAGGCATCATGAGACAAATAGAAGTTAACTGTAATTCAATATTATTCCCTAACAATAAGGAACCCTTTATATACCATTCGGTTCAATATATAAAAATATCAACTACAAGAAATAATTTTGACGAAGGCTCTCATCGTGAGGCTCGCAAGGCCCATAAGATAGAGGGGGCCTCGGGATTGCTATAAAGGGGTACTGCTGGGACTTATTAGGTCGTGACATTACTATTACTACCCCCTATTACTATAAGGGGGTAACAGTGGATTGTTATAGGGGTGTGTAGAGTGACATGTAGGGACTGCTCCTGACCTAGACAATCCCTGGGGTGTGATGACAGACCAGATCACAGCTCCTGGCCCCACTCACTCACTCTCAGCTCTGACACATTTAGTTTGTGGGGTACATAAACATGACCACTCACTGCGCATCCCTGAAGAGCTCCCAGAGGTGGGGAATCGCCTCACCTACTTGTTTGTCGGTCCTCTTGCTCTCACAGCGGTCCGCTCCCCCCAATTACAGTTTCCGCTGCTCTGTTTTCAACGGCCTCGGGAGCAGTAGCAGCCATTCATCTCCAGGCAGGGGATCTCGAACAAGCACCGAGCACAACAAATCCAGGCAGAGCGAGCACCGAGCACACTGAGCCAGACTATGAGAGAGATCAACCTAGTGCAGGGAACATAGAGCAGACTATGGGAGACATAGCAAGGCAAGATCAATAGAGCGCCCAGCGCAATGAGCCACACTATGGTGGGTGAGAAAGCTGGTATAATGAATAGCATACAAAGCCCAGAAATGGGGAAGCCAGGGTAGATAGATGTAGTGCATACAGAGCTGAGACAAAGCATTAAAGGATGAACATACATACAATCAACACAACAAGAGCACAGCTTGGTGAGGCATACAGGAAAAATTATCAGAGCACCGAGCTGGGCCACAGGGGAGGGAGAGGGGGGAAAGGAGACACAGAGGGGAGAATAGGAGAGGGGGTAAAGAAGGGACACAGGGGAGGGAAAGGGGGAAAGAGACACAGGGGAGGAAGAGGGGGAAAAGGAGAGGGAGAGGGGGAAAGGAGACACTGGGGAGGGTGGGGAGCCGAGCTGGAACACATCAAATACGGATGGCTAGAAGAGCATAGTGAGAATAACTGTGATAGCACAATTTCATATAAGTAAGCACACTTTATCTCTAAATTAGGATCTCGTTCTCAAGCTCACATTTATGAGTCATGCGGAGCAGGCATCACTAATGCATCTGTCAGCTGCATTCTTTTGCTGTTTTACATCTCCACTTCTGTGCCATCTTTGCTGTAAACAGGGTGCCGCCATGCTGCATCAGCGCTACACATCTGCTCTCAATGGCCCGCCACCAGATAGAGTGCAGGAGGTTCAATGCATTGCCCCCACCTCTTATCAGCCAGAGCGCTCCTTTCCTTTAGTAATTTATAAATCTGACGCTTTTGTGCAGTGGAGCCTTTGAGGGTTCTCGAGTTCCAGACACCATTAAACCCGGTCATCACTCCAGGCTAACCATTTCCTGGGGGTGGTTTCCTCAGCTCTCTCCTAGTTATGAGCTATCCGATAGTCAATAGGTCAATAGCCTTTAGGTTTAGTAATAAATGTTGCCTTTTAGGTATAAACAGTAGGTAGTATACTAATTACAGAATAGCTCAATACTGAAATGTGAAGAATGTTCTAACATTACACTGCGTGTCAGAGTGGCAGAGATACTGCCGGTGCAGCAGGTGCAAAACATTGGGACCCACAACGTAGTAGTGGCCATCTGCTAAGTGGAGTAAAGGGAGAATATTAATACATTACGTGAGATGTATTCTAGGGGTAATCTGAATCATATACAAACATTATTTTGCTATTGTGTTGACTCCCTACAGGCACCTACCTAGAAGTTGCAAGGGGGATGGGTGTAAATTATTATGCACCTTTCTCTGCCATCACTAGCTCCACCACTGATTACATTGCTATAATCTGTAACCCAACGTTTCAGTCTTGCCACCCAGAGTAATGCTTAGCTCTATTAGCAGCAATGAACTTATAGTCATGCATAGACATAGCAAGTTACAGGATAGTACTTGAAGCTAACAGAATGCCAGGCTGTTATAATGTTTTAACTTTGAGATGATAAAAGAAACATTCAATTAATAAATCAGTATATTACATTATACATAGTTACATTAAGGCAATTTCACTAAGATTGTTTTAATATTGCAGATTCCAAGCAATACATTTAGTTGATAAAGTTACATTGTGTCCCAGAGAGTTTTTATTAACTCTTTCTCTTCTTTACTGCAGATAATGATATAATGTGGGAGCTGTTTATTACGAATCGTCAACTCCTGTACAATCTGCCTGGTTTGTTAATCCTAGTTTTGTTCATGGCCCTCTTCATACTGCTTACTGGTAATGACGCCACACATTTGAAGAACAAGGTGAGAGTTGGGGTGAATTTGACTAATTAAGGGTTTAGTCATTGTATGTAATGTATTTTTATTAAAAAGAAGATTGTGTACTTATTGGAAATAAAATCATGTACTTGTTACTATGATCACATTATTCTAGGACCTGAGGTACTTAGCTGGAGGCTGGTCTTCCCACCTTACCAAACAAACCTACTAATAAAGCACAATCAAGCAGGAACTGAACCTGTTACAGTGACACACTATATGTTCCAAATATGGTATAATTTAAAATAATAGTTAATAATAAGTACTTTAACAAATATTATATTCTAAAAATAAGTTTTCCCACAGTAAAATAACATTAAAGTTTACAATTTTGAGCTGGTAGATAGCCTCTCTGAGCAGCCCATAAACTGAGATTCATATATTTTGTTAATGAGATTGCCATTAATTATTGATAAGCAATGTCTGCACAAAAATAGACTTGCAGCCCGATTAAATTCCCCCAACGTGTAAAACCGTAGCTCGTAACCTATGGCTATTAAATTGCCATCTTAAATCTACCCCCAAGTGAGCTGTGGGTTACAGGTGGAAAAATCCTACGTAATGTTGAAATCTGAACTCAGTTGCTGCAAAACCTTTGATCTGTCAAGCCCGTAACTGTCACGTCTGAAAATCGGTATTAAATTGCTACGAATTCCCAAAAACTCGCTGGCGTTCAAACCCGTAACCTGCAAATGGAGGGAAAATATTACGGCCTCCAAAAAGTACCTGCAAAGGGTTTACAGAAAAATTCTCATACTGTAAAAGGCAATATAAACATACCAGTGGTCTTTCAAATATGGTGGAAAGCATTGAAAGGCATTACAATTACTGGCACAATAATCACATATTCACACTGTAAAAGGCAATATAAACACACCAGTGGTCTTTCAAATATGGTGGAAAGCATTGAAAGGCATTACAATTACTGGCACAATAATCACATATTCACACTGTAAAAGGCAATATAAACACACCAGTGGTCTTTCAAATATGGTGGAAAGCATTGAAAGTCATTACAATGACTGGCACAATAATCACATATTATAATTGTCTAACTACGAATCGTTGTCAAGCTGCGTTGCGTAGTGCGTACGACTTAGCGATGAGCGCCACAGGCGCTTATCGCCCGGCTCGCCTCGTGTAGCGAGGCGAGCCGTTAAACCGTAGTGTTGCGTAGTACGTACGACTTAGCGATGAGCGCCGCAGGCGCACCGTACCACTTTGCCAATCGTACGACTTTGACATCACTTGGCGAGGCGAGGCGAGCCGTTAAATCGTACCACTTTGGCAATGAGCGCCGCAGGCACTCATTGCAGGCGAGCCTCGCGTAGCTGTGATCTGGTCTGTCATCACACCCCAGGGATTGTAGCCGAAAAAAATGAAAACGAGGCTATACTACTACGAACTGCGTAAAACACAGCCACAGACGTATGTGTTTGAAAAACAACGAGATAAAGGATGCGGATTAACCGCGCAATGAGTAAAAAGACAGTAGCGAGTACATTTTACGAAACAATATTACCGATTTACGCATTAACACAGATTTCCCGCCTTTGGCTCGCGCCACATAGGATTTCTCGCCGAAAAAAAAGCATTTGGCTCGCGCAACTGCGGATTTCCCGCCTAAAACTATGAATTTGTCTCGCGCACAAACCCTATATATAGGGCACATTTCACACATGACTCACGCTTTCTCCTCAGGTGATGACAGTCTGACTGGATGTTTTTTGATGACGGCAAATCGCAAGAGATTGTTAGCTCTTCAGTATACAGCTTCAGCATTATTACTTTAAAAAAGGTAAATATATTATTTATAATTAATAAATAATAAATTGGTACTTCATTAATCAATAATAGATAAGAAATGTAATTAATAGAAAATTAATATTGTGCTTATTATTTATAATTATTAATTAATAAATTGGTACTTACTTAATAAATAATAGATAATACATTTAATTAATAGAAACGTAATATTGTGCTTATTATTTATAATTATTAATTAATAAATTGGTACTTAATTAATAAATAATAAATAAGACATTTAATTAATTTAAAAATAATATTGTGCTTACCTGTGTGATACAATTGTGAATAACATTAATAATGTACATTAATTAATTAATTATTAATATCAAAATTAAAAATGTCAATAAAAAAAAACATATTTATTAATTAATTATTAATGTACATTAATTTAACAATTCTTTTGTTATATGTCGTAATTACCTGTGTGAAACTATTGTTAATAACATTCATAATGTACATTAATTAATTAGGAATACATTGATTCATTAATTATTAATGTACATTAATTTAAGAACTATTTTGGGATATGTCGTGATTACCTGTGGGTAAGAATTGTAAATAACATTCCTAATGTATCATTACTAATCATTAATATTAAAAAAGGTTAACGTTTAAGAATGTGCATAAAAAATGGAACACGTTGATTAATTAATTATTAATGTATTTACATTATTTAAATAATTCAGTTCTTATATATTTTGTATACCACTCTAAAAAAAAAAGGGAACATGGTTATGTGTTGATGTTATATTTAGTCAGACATTAATTTAATATTAATACACATTCATTGATTCTTATTTAAAGAATAACAGTAATATTGAGTGTATGTTTATAATCTATGCTTTCATATGTGTGTTCATGTTGATTTATTGATATATTTATTTCATGTTTTTAATCTATGCAAAAATAGGTATGTTAAGCCTCATTGATTAATACAGATGAAGTAACATATTATACATAAATTTTACTATTTTGTATAATTGCAGTGAATTCTACGTGAATGACCAGAGATAGTGACGTTTGCACAAATTGAACATCATAAGGATAATTTGGACAGGTATAGAAATTTAATTATATTACTATGGCAAAATATTAAAAAAGATGATGTTATTAATGTAGACAAATATATATCTGTTGATGTTCATTTAATGATATTGATGAAGCAAAATGTTAAAAATATTATCTATTTCATTTTACAGTTTATTCGGATTTGCAAGAGAATAAACTGACAGTGTGACGTTTGCAGCCTTTGAATAACATCAACATCATCTTCACAGGTATAAAATGTTATTTTGTAGTGACGCATAGAAAAAGGCGATGGGCCTCATTCAATTGCGATTTGGCCAATTGAATAAGGCTCTATATAAGCACATAGCATATTTTTTACATAAGTTTTTAGTTAGTGAACTTCTATCCAAAAGCAAGGTCTTCACTAACTAAAAATGTATGTAAAAAAAATATGCTCTCTTCTTATATAGAGCCCTACTCAATTGGCAAAATCGCAATTCAATGAGGCCCTATGTATTATATATTTGGTGAAAATTTACATTGATTGAAAATGGATAGTACTTATTGAGTCATTAATTTATGATATTTAGTTAAAACTTTAAAAAAGTTGAAAAGACAATACTAAGTAATAATAATATTTAAAGAAAAGAAGCTTACAACACTTGCAAAAAAATAAAAGGATGGTATGCTGTGAATTCAATCAAGAAGGAATGTCATTGAAAGATTAGTAATATAAAGATGGATATATGCAGCTATTTCCGATTTCATATATGTGAATAAAATACTTTGAAAAATGGTTTCATTTCTTTCAGACTAAAGTGCAACAATTTTAAAATGTTTTATTAGTTTATTCATCTACTTTAATCTAAAAGTACAAATCGGAAAAAAAATGTATATAAAACAAAGAACAAACAATAATTACATCGCTATTTAAAATTACAGATTAAAATGGCGGACAATGGAGAAGACAAAATTGAACGCAAAAGAAGATTGGCAAGGGAAAGGAAGCAAAGGTGGAGAGATGCTCAGACACCGGAAACTTCACAACGCTTGCGAGAAGATTGACAGAGACTTTTAAATAAAAGAAAGATGAGTAAGAAAGCCGCAAGTGAGTGTGTTGGGGCTTCCAAGAAACGTAAAAGTAAACAAAAACATCTCTGTGAACCATTGTCCAATGACTCTATTTTGCAGAATGACTTAAATGTGGAAACACAAGAAAAAAATGTAAGGAAAAAAAAGGAAAGACCTACTGATGGAAATTTCATTAGTTGCTGTCAGAAAGGAAAGGTGAAACTTCCAGTAAGACACCCATTTCCATATTATTTAGAATGCATAATGAGTGATCCAACATTTTCAAATTATAATAATTTCAAACAAAACATAAGGTCTTATAACAGTGCAATTTCATTCGCTTCAATGGGTGCAACATTAGCAGAAAATGTACCAGGACATGGTCCTTACTGTTTCAGAGTTCAAGGTCAAATATACCACCGAACTTCACATTTACACCCACAAGAAGGACAGCAAAGGAAATTTGCACAGTTATATGTCTTAGATACGATGGAAGCTGTGGAACAAAGAATGACACTTCCAGAAAATAGACAGTGTTTGCGCATAGTCTTTGAACAGCTTGAAAAAATTATGGAAAAAAAACCATATAGTCAAGCATACAAACAATTAGCACAGCTTGAAAAAGAACAACAGGAACATGCTCAAAGACATCAATTGCCTACACCAAGAGTCAATATGGTGTTAAAAAGAGATTGCAACACTGATCAAAGAAGATATAATTTACCTACTGTAAACAAGGCTGCCATGGTGTTTAAAAATGAAGATGGTGAACCACCTTTTCAGCGGGATATTAGAATATATCCACGCAATGAGGAACAACCATTTATCAACATTAATATATTAAGCTGTAATTAGATCCAATGACATATCCCATTTTCTTTCCAAATGGGGAACTAGGATGGGAACCAAAATTACAATTGGAAAGTTATCCCAATACTAAACTTCATATTAGATCTAATATTTCCATGCTGGAATATAAAGTGGCACAAACTGCTATCCGTGATTGTTTTAATCCAATTTTACATGGAGGAAAACTTACTCAACAATGGATTATTGATTCATATTTACAAGTTAAAGCCAATAATCTAAATTTTATTAAATATCAACAAAATAAATTACGAGTAGAACAGTATTGTGGATTAATGGATTATGTGGCAGATTCAGCTTCCAACAGAGACATTCCAGCTGGAAGAGCAATTATTTTGCCATCCTCTTTCCAAGGATCTCCTCGCAATATGCGAGAAAGGTATAATGATGCCATGGCTATTGTTACAAAATTTGGAAAACCAGATGTATTTATTACAATTACGTGTAATCCACAATGGCCAGAGATCAAGGAAAATTTGAATCTGGGACAAAGTACTTCTGACCGACCAGATTTAGTGGCAAGAGTATTTAAAATCAAACTCAATTCATTAATTCATGATATCACTAAAGCGCACTTATTTGGACAATGTGTGGCTTTTGTTTACACCATTGAATTTCAAAAAAGGGGATTGCCACATGCTCACATACTTTTAATACTGCAGGAAAAAGACAAGTTGAACACTGCAGAGAGAGTGGATTAAGTAATTTGTGCACAATTGCCAGACCAAGAAAAATATAAAAAACTTTGGGAGATTGTTACACATAGAATGATTCATGGCCCATGTGGAGAAATGAATCCGAATTCACCATGTTTGGAAAATAAAAAATGTACTTAAGAATTTCCAAAACAATTTCAACTGGAAACTTATGCAAATTGTGATGGATATCCTTTGTATAAAAGAACACAAGGACAAACAGCTATTATCCGAGGACAAAAGGTTGATAATAGATTTGTCGTTCCATACAATCCACATTTGCTCATTAAGTACAATGCACACATCAATGTGGAAGCTTGCACTTCAATTAAATCAATTAAGTATGTGTATAAATATATATACAAAGGATATGATGCAGCTACTGTTGTTGTACAAGGTGTTGGAAATGAAAACGAAAATCCAATTTTACATAATGAACTATCAAATTATTTAGATGCTCGGTATGTGAGTGCTCCTGAAGCAATGTGGCGCCTTTTGAAATTTGAGATGCATGATCGGTCACATGCTATCTATCGTTTAGCTGTACATTTGCCGCAAAGTCAGTTGGTTTGCTTTACTCAAGGAAATGAAAGATCTGCATTATATCGAAGTGAAGACAGAGATACTACGCTTACTGCGTGGTTTAAATTAAACTGTCAGGATACGGAGGCCAGACAATTTTTAGACATAGAGATACCATATCACTATGTATTTGTAAATGGTCTATGGCGACAACGAAGAAGAGATACTCATAAAATCATACCACGCATTTATACCGTCAGTCCAAGGGATATTGAACGTTTCAGCTTAAGATTACTTCTGCTACATGTTCCCGGTGCACAGAGTTTTGGGCATTTACATACAGTGAATGACATAGTTTATGATACATTCCTATTAGCTACAAGACATCAAAATTTCATAGCTGATGATACAGAATGGGAGAGGTGTCTGGAAGAAGCAGCACTATGTCAAATGCCTAAGCAAATGAGACAACAATTTGCATTCATTTGTATATTTTGCAATGTACCTTATGCTTTCACTTTGTGGAAAACATTTAAATTAAACATGTCAGAAGATTTCTTGAAATTTTTTTCAGAGAACCAATGGCTCTGTTAAAAACATTGATGGAAATCCAAGAAATATTGTTGGCTCATGGATTAAATTGTGCAAGTTTTAATTTACCTGATCCAGGACTTATAGATTACATAAATTTTGATGATTATGACACTGAGCTTCAAAAACAAAAAAACAAGAAAAACTGGCAACTTTAAAATACTTTACAGTTAGAAGCATTTCATGCCATCACAAATGCTACAGATGATGAAATGGTCAAAGACCGGTATTTCTATCTAGACGGACCAGGTGGATAAGGAAAAACGTATCTGTACAATTGTTTGATGAGTTATATTCGATCACAGGGTCAGATAGCTATGCCATTTGCAACAACTGGAATTGCTGCACTTTTGTTAGATGGTGGGAGAACTGTGCATAGTGGATTTAAGCTGCCAGTTCCCATTTTGGAAACATCAGTGTCAGATATTCGACTCAATTCCATACAAGCAAAAAAATTCAAACTAACTAAACTAATTATCATAGATGAGGCAACAATGATGTCATGTCATGCACTGCAATGTATTGACAGATTCTTAAAAGAAGTAATGGATAATAAGTTGCCTTTTGGTGGAAAGGTGATGCTGTTAGGAGGCGATTTTAGGCAAACATTGCCTGTTGTGCCACACGGAAATAGAACAGAGATCATTGAAACATGTATCAAGACCAGTAAACTGTGGCAAATATTTACACATCTCAAATTAGAATTAAATATGAGATCTGAAGGCCAAAATAAATTCAATGACTGGCTCATTAAAATCGGAGATGGAAAACATCCAGAAATACAGCATTTACCAAATGATACCATTGAAATTCCATCAGAAATGGTTTGCAATGAATCACTCATATCAGCCATATTTCTAAACACTCTTAATAATGAGGATTACACCGACATTGCAAACAAAGTAATATTAACATCAAAAAATATCGATGCCTTGAATGTAAATAACGAAATTTTAAAATACATCAAAATACATCACCATAAAATAATTATTACAGTGCAGATTCTATTCTGTCAGATGATAAAGACAGTGAATCGAATTTTAGTATCGAATTTATTAATTCGTTAACACCATCTGGAATGCCACCACATATTTTACAATATTATTATTATATTTTACATTCCACATAAAACATCCAAAGAATAAACAGTAAAATATCCTTAAACAGATTGGAATGGGTTCAAAGTTTTATAGTTACATGATTGGCCCCACAAAACAATTAACTGACTTTTTCAAGTTTATAACAGTTAAATGTTATTGTTTGATGTTAAAATTTCAGATGTTAAATATGTGTTTTTGGAATTTTGAAAAAAGTTTGGTCAATATATATGTGGTATAGTCAAATATGTATTGTTAGTATAAAGTTTAACTATTTTAATAATAATTGGAAATGTATTATTTAAAGACAAAGTATTGATTCAGGGAGAAATCCGATCGCCAGTTAATGGGGTCAGGAAGGAATTAATTTTTTTCTCTCTTTGATACAATTGGACAAGTTTCAATAGAGGTTTTTTATTGTTTGCCTTCCTCTGGATTCAATGCTAATTTAGTTTAACAAGAGTTTTACAAATATGTTACAAATGATAAAAAGCATGTTATTGTTAAAACAATTTACTTACTCTAAGTTAATATAGTCCGCAGTTACTCAGTGATAAATATGTATTGAAAAGTGTTAGTATTGTTAACAAAATGTTGAACGAATGTTTCATATACAAGTTTCATGTTACAAAGTTTCATGTTTATGAAATATAAGTTGAAAGTTAAAAAAATAAAAAGTTAAAATAAATAATGTGTTTTTATTTTTAGAAAAAAAAAAAAGGGAACAAATGTAGGTGACTCATTTTGTGTTGCAAACAAATTTCACAACATTTAATTTTTATTGACCGTCATTTTTTGACGGGCAAGTCGCTAGTAATAAATAATCCCCAAATAATAAATAGGCATTTAAAAAATAATCTATTTCATCATACGTTGGAATGGTCATGCATATGCCAATATGAAAAGCCATGCTGCAACATGGATAAAGCAATTAAAGAGACACTACCCGATTACATTGCAACACAAACACATGAAACTGATGCCATATTAACCCTCTCTCACTCACAGAGGCTCTGATGTGTACCCTGGAATATACATATGATTGCATAAACATATCGCTCATCACATCTGCATTGGGAACACAAATAGTGGCCAAATTACACTGCCACATCACAAGTATGAAGGGAACATTTTATTATTTGTTGTTCAGTCCTTCAGTCATGTCCAACTCTCTGTGACCCTATGGACTGCAGCACATTTAGCTAGGTATCTGCCTATGCCGTTCCATAAGGTTTGCATGCCAAATATACTGGAGTGGGTTGCCAGTTCCTTCTCTAGTGGACTGTAATTTGTCTTACCTCTCTGCTATGACATGCCCACCTACAGTTGCCCTGCTTAATTGAAGTATACAAGCCCCTTCACCACCACTACTTAGCAATCCAGAAGGGTACCAGGGGAACATACACCACACTAATGTAAATTGATGAATAGCACAAAATAATGGGAGGTCACCAAATGGGAATGGCTATACATCTTGGCACATGGCCACCAGCAATGGTGTGGGACTCTCCAGGATGGGCGTAGCAGAGATGGAGGTTAGTTGTCTGTTGATCCTCGTGCCTCTGCACAGCTTCCATGTGTTTTTGCAGCCCCTCCTGATGGTTTAGAGTGGATTAGTGTGATGTACGTTCCCCTGGTCCCCTTCAGTGATGCTAAGTGGTGGTGGTGAAGGGGCTTGTGTACTGCAATGAAGCTGTGAGCTATACCATGTAGGGTCACTCTAGGTGAGCAGGTCATAGCAGAGAGGTCAGACAAATCACAGTCCACTAGAGAAGGAACTGGCAACCCACTCCAGTATCACCTGTCATATTCCTATCAGGCCCTCAGGAGAATGTTGATATGCCACAGTATCACTAATTGGACTTTGCATGTGTATTAACCCTGTATTTTGATTATGTATGCTATTTATCATTATATGATATCTAATGCTATTATGACTATTCTTCTTCTATGTATTGATGTATTGCATAGTACCTAGGGCTCATTAGTTTACATATATAGGAATGTGACACACATGTGATGTATGTGGTTGTCCCCAACCATTGAAAACACACTGACACCGTTAGAAAGGTATAACAAAGCTTTATCTCATACATAGAGCACAATCTCAAATGTTCAAGACTGTGCATTATTATTATAGGTGTAGTGCGGGCGGATCCTGGGAGAGCAAGAGGCTTGTGGGGGAAAAGGGGATAACTACAGGGGGTAATGTCATAGTTTAGAATAAGCATGATGCATAGCACCTACCAGGGTCAAAGTACCATCAGAAATCACTCCATTTATTTGAAGAAACCATTAATGTGCATAGCACTTACAACTTGTCTAGATCTGCTCAATGAAACAGATGACCTCTGGACTGTGTAATCCAATCCAGTTTCCCACATACAGTGTGGTGACAAAACAAAATCTGAAAAATAGTGGTCAACGAAAAAAGGCGGAGGAGGATTAAAAAATATAATCAACATGTATGTACAGTACAGTGCTAAATACTGTAACTGTAACAACATAGCAACTTAACTGATTCCCATCTGCAAGCATTACTAACTATTAGCTAGGTCTCTGGATAATCAGAAATATGGGAAAATACACATTAATACGGAGAGGACACAAAGGTCAGCAGCCAGATTCACTGTTACTTACATCAGACCCAAGGATCTGTTCTCAGACCGATACTGAGGTCAGGATCACATGCTTCACTAGTGCATATATTAATGCTGGCTGTCATTAACATGCCATTGTGAGACTTTGCAAGTCCACTGCCATAGCAGTATTAGTCTACATTCAAGCTAAAAACAATCATGTCTTAGATATCTGGCTATATGATAGCTTTAAGATTGTGGGAGCTACATGTTAAGGGCGGCTGTCATTGAAGGTATGTCTACCTGAGAGGAACTGTGAAAACCGTTCACCTCATTAATTTCCTTCACAATGCTTGCAGATGCAAAAGATGCCTTCATGGCTGGGGACCAGAGCACGTTGCATGGCTTCTGCTGTGACTCCCTGGAAGATGCTCTGCTCTGGCCCAATCCAGGTAGGACTCAGTCATTAGATAATACCTCCTCTGCTCATTATTGCGCCTGGCCAGGCTGCGCATGACCCCAGCATGATTTCCGTAGATGCTTGCCTGGAATCCATCTGATGACGCAAGAGGGCCAGCATCTCCACCTGCGCTGCCTGGCCTGATATTGGGGATGGAGGCCCCTGGTATGTGGCCTGGTGAGGAGGTGGTGGTGTGTGAGTGGGGAGGGTCTGGGGCCCTTCTGGAGGATGTTGCAGAATGGGCGGTGGTGTGGTTTGGCCCGGTGGTGGTAACCAGTCCAGCGCACTGCTGTGTGTGTGTGTGTGTGTGTGGGGGGGGGCGGGGTTGTTTGACTGCTATCATCCCATGTGTGGGGGATAGTGAGGTTGTATCAGGGCCCTCGGTTCCACTTCTCTCGTCCTCCCCCTGTTCTGGTTCCTGCTTCAATGGAGCCAATGCCCTCTGGCTCGCAACTGGACCCAGACCTCCTTGATGCTGAAAGATAGAAAACAAAGGTTTATGTCATTAGTATGATGAATAATGCATTGTTTTGTGTGCTAACTACCTGACATCTAGGCTTGAACCTTCATGATTCTCCTAATTGCAACTCAGATTAGCTATCATTTGCTCGATATGATCTATTCTTTGGTTCTTGGTCTTGATTGTTCTTTGCTCCTAACGCTACCTTGATTCCGGCTGTAGCCTGTAACTGCATAGGCTGCAGTGGGCACACCAATACATGGACTATCTATTGGTTGATTACTGTTGTTGTGCCCATGAATGACAGTGATTTTTCAGCTTCATGGACTTAATGATGCATCCAATTATCCCTTGTTAATTCCATAGAGCTGACATGTCAGCGTCCTTGTTGGTCATCATGTACATGTGTAGTGTGTGTGATGTACATGTTGTGGCATGTTGGTGTATGTGATATTCACCTGACATGGAGGTTGGATCCAGCAGCGGGCACCTGGCTCAGAAGGTGCTTGACGGACCACACATCCTTTGGCACTGTGCCTACTGCTGTAACCTCAGCCGCTACCTCCTTTCATGCCTGAGCCCTAGGCCCTGATCTAACTTCCCTCCCCTATGCAAGAATCGCGGGGCGGCCACGGATAGCACCAAGGAGTACCGCATTCTCCCTGTGCATGTAATTGTGGGCCCTAGAGTGACCTAGCTCTATATGTCTCTATGTGTGTTGTTTAAATTATGTGTATTGCAATTATGTGTAATCTGTAAATATGTGTTCTCAAGGATTAGGTGTTAATTAGTAAATAGTATAAGATAAATCAACAAAGCTGCAAATTACTGCTCTCAAAATACTCCTGCTCTCTCTCTCTCTCTCTCTCCCAAACCTCCAACTCCGGGACGTGTGTGCTACCTCGTCAGAAAATACAACACAGTCAACGCATGGGCGGATGGAACGCAAATTTATAATTTTCCTCTGTTAATCATCTGCGGCTAGAGCGCTTTCTATTGGCTGAGAGGCCTGTGTCACACTATGTTTTACCACGATTGAAGAGTAACAAAAGTTTGCGTGTGAGGAAAGGGTTTACGGGCTTGTGTCTATAGCCCATATGGTTGAATGTATTAGCTCTGTAATGCAGCAGAATGTGTCAATTACCCTTATTGACAGAAATGTAACTAAATATAGACATGTCTGTGCATATGAACACCCAATCATTGACAACTTAAGGTTGCCTGCTGCTGCATTGAAATGTGCTTTCCTAGGCCTGGGCAGAAATACACCACTAAATATTGAATTGACAGTAAAACACATAACTTGATGCAAATGTATTAATTATCCAAAAATCCCAGCAAACATATATCATGTAGTGGTACTTTGTTTGAGAGCACACATAGAGACATTATATGTGTGTGTATAGAGATATGCATATGCTACATTAATCTGTACCTTGCCTATATAGATTAAAGTGTCAGCCAGAGGGGTGTGAAATCATAAGTCATCTCAAAATTCATGCAGGGTTGTCTGTAATGACTTTAATGGCTTAACTAGAATGATGGCATTCATCTACATACATGATTATGATGCAGTAATGTAAACACATATTGAACAAAATATTTACACCCCTAACTGATGGTGATGAGCACATCTATTGACTTTCAGGTAATTGTTGTTAGGGAAAAGCTATAGTATGAACATTAGCGAGGCTAACACAAACAAGATAAATAATATTTAATTTTATAACAAATTATAATAAACATGCCAACAAAGCCACACAGTGACACATTATCACAGGTATGCAAAGTTTCATGGTGGAGGTAGGTAGGATACAGAGTTCTAGTAACACAGGTAAATAGGAACATAGGAACAGAATGCTGACAGTGGGGATGGCATTGATATGGATGATCAGTTGAGGGGGATTTACAGTGTATCATCCAACATGAGGCAATATAAGATACATCATATTATTACAGATATCAAGAGAATAACATTCAATAGGCAAAAACAATAATACAGATTAAGGAGATATACTCTTGGGGGGAAGTAAACTGTAAGCTTGTGTGTCCAACAGACACCTCTATGCAACTGCAGAGGTATACATGCTCAGTCAGTTAATGTTATAACACAAATAGGTCAGTTCTCTCTCAATGCTAATCCACTATGAGAGCAGCCTCGCTATACCTAAGTGTGGACACTCAGATGGGGACCTGGCTGGGATCATATCAGTGTGTTCTAACCTATGCAAGAGATTCACTTACAACAAACCAGCCAGTTTGAGGGGAATTCTGTTCTCTGAATTAGCATCTCTATTATCTGTTGTTGCATATGCATAACTGAAGGTCAAGGTAACCTCATTAACAGTTATGTTCCCAGCCTACAGTTACCCTTCCCCATATGTACAGGGAGGATCACATCAGCACTGAAGAAGAGATCTGGAAGGAAGCATGATGTAGCCTTCACAATAGTCCAAGTAGAGGAGAGAATAGAATGTTTAAAGTCATATGTACTGTAACAGAGTGAAGCAAAGAGTGCCCCTAGAGGTAGGTTTAATTAAAGAGGCTGATCAGAGAAGGAAAGAGTTAACTCCGGGCAGTGATCAGAGGCTAATTGAAGCCCAGCTGTGGATTAACTTTAAAACAACAGCAGAGAGATGGGTGGAGTCTCTCTCACTTAGGCTTGGGCCTAAGCAGTGTGGGAAGTGTGTGAAATCTGCTCATGTTGGTGAGCAGCAAAAGAGAAAGCTACAGAGAGAAGCTTGCTGCCTGTTCCTGATTGCAGTCAGAAGACTGTTTTGTACCAAAGATTGCTCGCAGAGAAAGCTGTGTCCCAGAGAGAGCTGTGTCCCAGAGGGAGCTGTGTCCCAGAGGAAGCTGTGTCCCAGAGGAAGCTGTGTCCCAGATGAAGCTATGTCTGTGTAAAGTAACCCCAGGGAGAAGGCAGTAGTCTAACTGCAAACTGGACAGAGTCCCTCAAAAGACTGTTTAAGGATCCCTGGAGGTTGGAGTATTTCTGAGAGACGGGCGGGCCGAATGCTTACCTTTTCTACTGAGGAAGATATATACAAGAGAATTGTGTGTTTTGTCATACCTTTGCTGATGTAAGCCATAATGTGGTTTACTTTTTGGACTACTAAAATGATTAAAAGAATACATTCACTTCTTGCTGTTAATCTAGGGGGTAGCAGGTCAAACTACCACAGTACATATAAATCTATGTAGAGTATGCAAACGCATGCTGTGAATATGCAAGGAACATAGTGTGACATATGTCACATGACATCTGTATTGTATTCTGCAGTTACAGCTTTACATGTATTAGCTAATCAGTAGTAAGAACCAGATATTTTAACGGATGCAAAACATGAACGATAATGGCACATGAAAATACATGATGCAATGTGACAATAGCATGGTCATGGAATGTGGGGATGCTCATCATCCTGCGTTGTTCTGACTGTGAGGAATGTGCAACATCTTTGTGATCTGTAAGAAACATACAAGGAACATGTTAATATGAACATTACACATGCTATATGAGCGCCTACCTTTTCACATACAAGACATGCTGGTATTTTAAAACAGATGTTTTCACTGTTATTTTCTTACATATGAAACAAACTACTCATACTCACCTGGCAGATGATGAGGAAGGATATTTCTGATTACTAATGATATAGGAATATCACACCATTTACACATTATAGAGCCACATGTGGTGTTTTACCTTGGAGGTGGTCCCGACATTATTCACAGTGGGATTTGTAGCACCAGGACATGTGTGCTGTGGATCTGTATTATTTTGGACCGCTTACAGATTGCTTATGGTATATATTCTGGTAATTGAAAAGTAAGCCTAAATTTATGAAGTTATTATTTATGTGTTATGTATGTGTCTTTCAGCATACATGCCCATGATATTCAGCAAATACTCACTATGTAGTTCACATTGATGTAGTCGTTGGCATGTTGCTGCACATGTTGTTTTTCTTTGTCTATGATGTTGAAAGATAAGTTGACACATGGCCGCAGTTCTGTAATGGCAATATGATGTGATTGTGATGTGAGTCACACATTATCCACTGCAATCATTTTGCTTTCAACATTGAGTTAAAATATGATTAGTAATCAGATATTTTTATTTTATGCAGAAAATATATTCTCATTTCATATCTGCAGATATGCTGACTTGTTGGGGATGGGGTTATATAGCTTGTTGATTACAGCACCTGTTAATAGGCAGGTGGATTTCAAGTTTGGAATCGGTCACCTGTTGATCTGGAACTTATCTGGCATTCCAGCTGATGATTGCTCTGCTCCATATACTGTATAGATCACACTCACTGTTAGATGCAGGGTAAACAAATTGTGTTAGTGACAACGCTATCAGATTATTTATTGATTTATTCAGGATGTCTCTGATTGCATTCTTATAGTTAATGCTTTGGTGTTTGTTTTACTGTAGTGGCAGGCCTCCACATGGCATTTACTGATCACATGTATTTCTTGACCTGTGAATTTCATTTGGATTGATATATTACATTGCTCTTTTGTGCCTCAGTGTTTGGTAAGTGATGATATCTCCCATAGTTCAATGGTTGTACATGGTTTTATATAAGTGTGAAATCTCTTTAAATGCTGCATCAATTATTTTTGGCAATGTGTATAGCAGTGTTTCCCAAGCTAATCCTCAGGGCTAGCCGGACAGGTCAGGTTTTCTGTTTAACAGTGTGTAAACACAGGTGAGGCAACTAGTATTCAATGGTTAATGATTATATCTGGCCTGTATGGGGAGGAAAGGCTCATGAACCACTGGTATATGATGCTTATACAATGAATGTCACTTGAGGAGAGGGGCACGTGTTTTATTATGACACTAATGTGGCAATGGGAATGTTAAGCATGACAATCTGATGAACTTCCCTGCTTTTGTAGTGTTTAAAAGTGGTTTACTGTCTTTTTAAGGGCTACTAGGGCACTCTTACATCTCTGTGGGAACCCTTTGTGGGTCCTATTTTTATTTCAGTGTCCACATGAGTGAGGAAGGGTTAATATGGCATCAGTTTCAGGTTTTTGTGTTGCTATTTAATCAGGTAGTGTGTCTTTAGTTGTTTTCTGCATGTTACAGCATGGCTTTTCATATTGGCATATGCATGACCATTCCAACATATGATAAAATAATATATTTTATTAATGCTTATTTTTTATTTGGGGATTATTGTGCAAATAATTGTAATGCCTTTCCATGCTTTCCCCATACTTTAAAGTCCACTGGTGTGTTTATATTGTCTTTTACAGTGTTGAGAAATTGTCTGTAAACCCTTTGCGGGTCCTATTTGGAGGCTGTAATATTTTTGCCTCCATTTGCGGGTTACGGGCTTAAACGCCAGGTCGTCTTTTCAATTTAGGTATTTGTTGCAATTTAATAGCGATTTTGAATGTAACAGTTACGGGCTTGATAGATCAAAGGATTTGTGCCAACAGAGTTCAGATTTCAACATGCCATAGGGTTTTTACGCCTGTAAACCGCAGGTGATTTGCTTTATGGGGCTAATTTAATAGCCGTAATTCTTGCATGCAACGTTACGAGCTACGATTTTACACGTTGGGGGATATAAATGGGGCTGCAAGACTAGTAAAGTGTGGTAGACAGTTTCTAATATTCTGCCACAGATCAGACTTGAAGCACTTTACAAATTAAACCCTGACTGCCCCCTCATACCTTAAAGACAAACAAGTGGGCTCTTCTAGACAGGGTGACTGTGGGATTTTTGTCTTAATGACTTTATACTTCACTCAGGAATAATTTTAAAAAGTGCATGTTTATAATATTGAAAATCATTAGCTCTGTGGTTACATTTTTCACTATTGATCTAATGACTCTTTTTATTCTCTCTTCCCTTACATATTAATACCTTCTCTAGCTGAGAAAGCAACGCACAAGATCTCTGGGAAGTCAAACTCTGTCAGAAGCAGGTATGCCATCCAGTTACAAGCATTATGCAACCTATCCTATTACTAATCTGTATAAAATGTCTACTGGAAACCATGGAAAAAGACTACAGATGCCACCTTTTCGAAATCATAAATATACAGTATATTCTGCTACGAATGTATCAAAAGGAAATTGTGGGTGCTCTGGAGAAACAGACAGAAATAATATTGGAAATCTCATCCCAAAGCTTCAGATCACATCGTGCAAAACAGTACAGAATCTTAACATACTGTGTAAAAAGCAGAAACTGTCACTGCGGTGCTCTCTGTGTGCAATACAAGATTATCACTACATCGGGTGTCCTCGAGGTTTAACTGGGAAACATAACAGGCAGCTTTCCAAGTTTGTCCATCTCCCTCCATTAGAGTTATGGACTGAAAACTCCATAAAACAAAGCCATCGCTTTAGGAAGTGGTCTCAAGATAACACTACAAGACACATGGTTAAAGTACTGGGTAAACCAGAATTTGAAGTAAAGTCTTTGTCTCAGGATAATGCTCCAACAAAGTCAAAAATGGGCAGTGGGTTTAATACTGATCACGGTTCCTCAGTGGAAAAAACATCTCATATTCAATGTGGAATTAAAAACGATAAGCTGATGGATAAAAAGACTACTGCAAATCTAGATCTCGGTGCAAGACCCAAGAGAACAGATGTGAGAACCAATTCAGCAACAGTGTCTTACAGGTTAAACCTTATGTCGGCCTACAGTAGTCGCAATGTAACAATGCACAAGAAGTTTAATACTCAGGGTATCAATAATAAAACAGAAACAGAGCAAAATACATCAACTGAAGTGCCAAATGTTCAAACCATTGAAAAGGCTCAATCTACAATGATGGAAAGTAGAAAAGAGAGACAAAAACAAACATGTACAAAGTACAGTGAAGATGATAAACCATCTACCAGTCAATCCGTACCCAGAAAACAAGATCTGCAAACAAAAGTAAAACCCTTTTCTAAATTTGTAAATTTCTTTAAAAATGTAAAGCCCTTTACTGCAAAAAAAAGGAAAGATACATCAGGAATGGAAAGAGCTGGAAAGCCTGAATATGAAGCCAACAAGAAAAAAATGGAAGGCAATACAATTAGTAGAAAGAAGAAGGGTAAAGAAAAGAATATGGCTAGTTCAACAACAAAAGCAGTCCTGAGTAGAGAAGTGGACACTGAGGCTCTGAAGAAAGAACTTGATAAAGCATTTCATCATAAAACTATTCAGATAGAAGCAATAACCTCAACACCAATCCTGTCCAGAGACAAAGTGACAGAAAAGCAAAAAAACAAATGCAAGGGCAAAATAGTGTACAGAGAGTCCATGGTGTAGGGAGGAAGGGATGGTTGTAAAGATAGAGAGGCAAGGACGATGGTTCTAAAGATAGAGAGGCAAGAATGCGGGAGGGGGGACATAGAGGGGAGAGAGGGACAGTGAAATTTGACTTATATTTTTTTATGATGACCTACTTTTAATAATGTTAGCCAAGGTGTAAACCCTGCTACTTTCATATATTTTGTCTAATGTCTGTTAAAACCAGTTCAACTAGAAGAGAGAGACAAAAGAAAAAGAACACGCTTTTTTGTGGTTAAAGTTATTCAATGGTGTCCAGTGACATCATCACAAGGCACAAGCACAGCACAGGATGGTCTATGTCGCTACACGCCCCACCAGACATTGCTTATTGTGTTACCATAATCTTAAACCATATCTCCTACACAGATTACTAAAAGAATGTATGCTGAACATTTATATTAGGAATATATCATTCAATCTTACCTGCAATATACTAATATATAAATACCAAGTCATCTGTTTAGTAGTGGCTGCAGGATATTCGTTCCAATCTAACAGCAAGTAATATAGTACTTGATTATCACAGTGTATTTAAGGTTATAAGTAGTGGTTGCATTGTTTAGCAACCATAAAGTAAAGGTAATAACATCTATTATTGACAATCAAGCTTTAAAGTGATCTGGATCACATAAGAACATTTAAAGAAAGTGAACATATAAGTTACTTACTTGCAGCATATAAAAATAGCAATATTATAAGTCATCTGGTAATGTAGTGGTTGCAGTGCTTTGTAGCCATGAGGTATAATATATTTATTTATATATAATTGCCAAGGAATATAGTATTTGATTTTACCAATATATCTATGGTCTATAATGATTGCATTGTTTAGCAACCATGTGGTGCAGGTTATAACTTCCAACGTTGAAAATCCAATGAAATAGTGATCTGGATCACAATAGTTTATAAAAGGTGCCTTAAGTGAATTTTATATTGCTTCATTAATCTAAGGAGATCCTATACTGAAATGTTACCTAGATCATTACCTCTAGCATGAATTAAAAGTAAATCAGAAGGGCCAAACAATCAGGAATAATTAACAGCTTGCAGTAATTCGTGCTCCCATTTCAGGCCCCGGACCCCAAACCACTTCCATTGAACTAGCGTTGGTGAAAAACCCAACTGCATCTCGAACCACAGCTGTCCCTCTTGCTCAGCATAAAGAGGAATTCTCTATAATCTTTTATATAAGAGGTGAGGGGTCTGAAAAATATTAAAAATAGAAACATTTTTCAAATAATCAATCATTTTGGGTGAATGTAAGTTGTAAATCTGGCTGAATCCCATCTCCCAATGTGTTTTACTCAAGCATCTCCCAAACCAAACTTGGCAGCCTCTGTTGCTGCACTGATCCTAAATGAATGAGTACTAAAATCCTCATTATTAAAACCCGATTTACTCAAGCCCAACTTAAAGTTGGCTGAAAATAGATATGGAGATAATGATGTGCTATCTGCATACAATAATAAAGCTTCCTCACTAATATGCCTAAAAGTTAAATATCTTATGGTATTAACATAAGGCCCTTTTTTATTAATCAGATAAAGAAAAATAGAAACCCTTTTAACCCTTTGATCAGTTTTTGATCTCCTAAGTCTTATTGCTAAAAAAGAACCAGAATCATCTACATCAACATATTCTTAATAAACAACTCTGGTATTCCAAATGCCACAAAAAATGTTAAGGAAAAAGCTACCAAAAATAAATATACCTGAAATAAAGAAAAACACAGCTGTGGAAGGACATGAATCAACTTTTTAAGTAGTTCAAAAGATAGTGGTCACCTAGAATCCTTCCTAAACCAACTCTTCTTTAGACCCTTTAAGGCTTCAATAATTAATAATTATTTTGTATAATCTCTCACCCCATGCCATTTAAACCAGAAGACCAGAGCAGCCATATATTATTCAACCACAGAAGATGATACACCTCCTTCTTGGTAAAATAGGACAACATATACTAAAGCCTCAAAATCAGATATTCCAGGATTCTGGATAATGGAAATTCTCCCAATCTTTTCACACTTTCGAGTACGCCATCCAAGTGGATTCCGGGGAGGATGATCTTCTTAAGTAGTTAGATCAGCTCTAACAGATGATCCTGACAAGGTGTTTCTAAAAACATAGCCTGTGGGGCAAGTTCCAGAAAACGTTGCCACTGAAACGGAGACAAAACATCAGCAATCACATTCTTACAACCTGGTAAATGTTTTGCATTACACAAAATATTACTTCTCAAACACTGCAAAACTAACTGTCTAAGTAATTTAACCACTGGCACTGAAGACATACTTAAAGGTGTTTATAGCCAAAACAACACCAAGGTTGTCGCAGTGCCCCCTTCATGCTGATTCAATAATTAATCATTCTTTTGTATAATCTCTCATCCCATGCCATTTAAATCAGAAGACCTGAGCAGCCATATATTATTCAACCACAGAAGATGATACACCTCCTTCTTGATAATATAGGACAACATATACTAAAGCCTCAAAATCAGATATTTTGGCCATTCCAGGATTCTAGATAATGGACATTTTTTAATTCTCCCAATCTTTTCACACTTTCGAGTACGCCATCCAAGTGGATTCCGCTGAGGATGATCTTCTTAAGGAGTTAGACCAGCTCCAACAGATGATCCTCACAAGGTGTTCCTAAAAATATAGCCCGTGGGGCAAGTTCCAGAAAACACTTGCCACTGAAAGGGAGACAAAACATCAGCAATCACATTCTTACAACCTGGTAAATGTTTTGCATTACACCAAATATTACTTCTCAAACACTTCAAAACCAACTGTCTAAGTAATTTAACCACTGGCACTGAACACATACTTAAAGGTGTTTATAGCCAAAACAACACCACGGTTGTCGCAGTGCCCCCTTCATGCTGATTCAATAATTAATAATTCTTTTGTATAATCTCTCATCCCATGCCATTTAAATCAGAAGACCTGAGCAGCCATATATTATTCAACCACAGAAGATCATACACCTCCTTCTTGGTAATATAGGACAACATATACTAAAGCCTCAAAATCAGATATTTTGGCCATTCCAGGATTCTGGATAATGGACATTTTTAAATTCTCCCAATCTTTTCACACTTTTGAGTACGCCATCCAAGTGGATTCTGCTGAGGATGATCTTCTTAAGGAGTTTGGCCAGCTCCAACAGATGATCCTGACAAGGTGTTCCTAAAAACATAGCCTGTGGGGCAAGTTCCAGAAAACGTTGCCACTGAAAGGGAGACAAAACATCAGCAATCACCTTCTTACAACCTGGTAAATGTTTTGCATTAGACAAAATATTACTTCTCAAACACTGCAAAACCAACTGTCTAAGTAATTTAACCACTGGCACTGAAGACATACTTAAAGGTGTTTATAGCCAAAACAACACCAAGGTTGTCGCAGTGCCCCCTACATGCTGATTCTGTAACTGATCACCCCAGATGCAGAGAGCAACACTAATAGGGAACAATTCTAACAAAGCTACATTTTAAGACCTGAGCTAACCCAAGAAGCAGGACATTTTTTAACACACCATTAATCCTTAAAATAGGAGCCAAAATTGCAACTACTTGCTGCATTTGTATAAGGATCCAACTGTTGACGACTGATCTGCCTTGCCTGAATTAGAGATCTACCATTGTGTTAAAAATGATTGCCATACTACCAAATCCTCTCTTATGGATATAGAGATTCTAATAAAATGATGAGGCTTCCTAACCCCTCTATGTTGCTAAAGACAATCTTTTTGAAAATATCCTACCCATTGACTCTACAAGCAAAGTTAAGCTAACCAAGCAGAGATTGCATTTCTTTTAAGGTAACTTTTTTTTTTAAAGCCACAATTGATATACTTTTTGCAAAACTAGCAATTTATCACTGGGAAGACTACATTCCAACTTATTAGAGTCAAAGGTGATACCCAGAAATCTGATAACAGTGGTAGGATCTTCTGTTTTGTCTTCCATTAATGGTATACCAAACTTATGTATAACCTCTCTAAGCTTCTGATCAACACAGAACACTCATTACCATCCGAACCACCAACTATCAAAAAAATCATCCAAATAGTGTACCATGAAACGAAAACCAGATTTATGTTCTACAACCCATTGGATGAAACAGCTAAAGGCTTCAAAACAACCACAAAGAAATGGATCATCCCATGGGAAGACAAAGTCTAACATAATAGTTTCCCAGAAAACCACACCCAAGCAAATGATGGTTGGGTATACTGGTAATAATCTAAAAACAGATTCAATGTCAAATTTAGCTATTAGGGCTTCACGACCCACTACTCTAACTAACTCAATAGATGGATCAAATGACATATAATATACAGAAGATAAACTCTTATATAATACCATCAGTGACAGATAAACCCCTATGAATTATGAATTAATCTAAACTTACCAGGTTAATTTTTGGGTACAACACTCAAAGGTGAAATTTGCAAATTAGAAAATAATGGCTTCTTAAAAGAAAAGAATAGAAACCTTAATGGAATACAAAAACCTGAATTAAAACAAATTATAAGTAAACCTTGCCTCTTACCGTATATTTTTAGCCAAGGGTATATCTTTTTCAATCAAATCTGTGTCGTTGCTCTCAATATCAGAGTCACCTGACCTACCTGACTTGAAGCAATAGGGTGCTGTGATTTCTAAGAATTGTATTTATTTATTTTATTTATTGAATTGTTATATCACATATACATATCAGAAAAACATTCATACATATTAATTGTACAATCCCCATGGGTTCATGAATGATCAAAAAATGTACATATCCCACTTACCTGCTGCTCAAATAAGTGGCTCCTTGGCTTGCTGAGTCTGGATGGCGCCTGATGTCATCTAGACGAGACAGTGTGCATCTCCTAACCTGACGCACACGTTTCACGTCACAGGCTTCCTCCAAGGTGAGGAATAGGAAGTGGCACTGAGGGCTCTTATAGTGTTATCAATAATAATCGGATTAACCCTTTAGTAACAGATTCCTTCTTGTTATTAAATAAAGAATGATAGCAAACTACAGAATAAAGTAAAAATAAGTTATATTCAAGATTCAAGATCTTACTCTATTCAAGATCTTACTCATTTCTTGCCACTGATTATTAAATGTTCTGACATAGCAAATTGGCTGTTCAGTTATATCTCTCTTCTTCGGCAGAAGAGGTTCATCTCTTGGGGTATAACGGGCTCTATAATAAGCTTTCTTTATCATAGTGCCACTATAACCTCTTGCTCTCAACCTTTCTCTTAACTCTCACCTGTCGGAATTCACCTGTCGGAATGGCTTCTTTGGTTGCAGATAAATGGGCACTCTGAAAATGAAGAGTGCTATTCGTAGCTGTTGGTTTCCTATAAATATTCGTTTTAAGCTCACCAGAGCTATCTTTGACAATGGTAATGTCCCAAAAATCTATAGACTTAAGACTTATCTGTGAAGTTAGTCACAGATTGAAATCATTGGTATTTAAGATATTAATGAATTCATCAAATTCACTTCTGCTTCCATCCCATATCGTGAATATATCGTCTATATAACGAAGCCACATTGTAATAGAATTTGTATATCTTAAATTGGCTTTGTTAAAGACGATCTCCTTCTCCCACCACCCTAAATATATATTGGCGTAGGTGGGGGCTTACGCAGACCACATCGTTGCCCCATGGGTCTGCAAGTAAAATTGTCCATCAAAGATAAAAAAAAAATGTCAGGATAAAGGGCTTGATTTCAGGATAAAGTCAAGAAGTTCTAAGACAAACCCATTTTTATCTTGTTGTTCAATTGATTCTGCACTGAAAAAATTCGTATTGCATTACACCCAATGGTATGATCAATAGAGGTATAAAAGTATTCGATATCACAGGTTGCTAAAAAACTAGTAGAGCTCAAGATAATACCATCTAACCTAATAAGCACCTCCATGGTGTCTTTTACATAGGAAGACAGTCCCAATACAACATTTCTCAATCTTGCATCAAGATATTTGCTTGCATTCTCACTGAGACTGCCATTCCCTGAAATTATTGGTCTTCCAGGTGGTAGCCGATTATTTTTTGTGTATTTTCAGGAGCATATATAGTGTTGCCACTCTAGGGGAGAAAATATAGAAAAAGCGTTGTTCTTTTGATGATATGAGATTTTCAGCTTTGGCCTTAGCCACAAATCTCATTTTATTTGGCCAGATATTCACATGTGGGTCCCCACTTAAGCATTTATAACAGCTTAAATCATGTAATTGTTTATGGGCTTCCTCTTATACATGTGGACCGGCTACAGGTTTTTTTGAGAGCTGAATGGGGCTGCTGGGGGGCTGAATGGGACTGCTGGGGGGGGAGGGAGTGAATAAGACTTCCAGGGGGGTTGAGGGTTGCAAGGGGGGCATGGGACTGCTGGGAGAGGATAAATAGTGCTGATGGGGGTTTGTGGGGCTAAATGGTGCTGCTGGGGGGATAAATGGTGCTTCTGGGGGGTTGTGGGTTGAATGGGGCTGCTGGGGGCTGAATGACGTTACTGGGTGGTTGGGGGCTGAATGTGGCTGCTGGGGGTGTATGTGGCTTCTGGGGGGTTTGGGGCTGAATGGGGCTGTTGAGGGGCTGACTGTGACTGCTGAATGGTGAATGGTGCTGCAGGGGTTTTGAATTGGGCTGCTGTGTGTTTGTGTGGCTGAATGGGGCTTCTGAGGCTTATAAATGGTGCTACTGGGTTTTGCATGCGGCTGCTGGGGGTTGAATGGGGCTGCTGAGCGGCTGAATTGGCCTGCTGTGTGGTGAATGGTGCTGCTGGGGGGGCTGAAAGGCATAGGTGATACTGGGGTGTTAGGGGCTGAATGGGGCTGGTGGGGTGGTGGTGAACGGGGCTGCCGTGGGGTGGAGGGCAGGGTTTGAGGGCTGCTGGGATTGAAAGGGGCTGCTGGGGGTGAGTGGTATTGCTGGGGGCTCATGGGGCTGCTGGGAGGGGATAAATACTGCTGCTGGGAGGTTGTGGGACTGAATGGGGCTGCTGGGGGAATAAATGGTGCTACTGGGGGTTGAATGGGGCTGCTGGGGGCTGAATGACGTTACTGGGTGGTTGGGGGCTGAATGTGGCTGCTGGGGGTGTATGTGGCTTCTGGGGGGTTGGGGGCTGAATGGGGCTGTTGAGGGGCTGACTGTGACTGCTGTGGGGTGAATGGGGCTGTTGGTGTAGTTAATGATGCTCCAGGGGTTTTGAATTGGGCTGCTGTGGGTTTGTGGGGCTGAATGGGGCTGCTGGGGGTTATAAATGGTGCTACTGGGGGTTGCATGGGGCTGCTGGGGGTGAATAGGGCTGCTGATGGGCTGAATTGGGCTGCTGTGTGGTTAATGGTGCTGCTGAGAGGCTGATAGGTGCTACTGGGGTGTTGGGGGTTGAATGGGACTGCTGGGCTGGTGGTGAATGGGGCTACTGGTTGGTTGAATAAGACTGCCAGGGCGGAGGAGGGGTTGAGTGCTGCTGGCGGACAGTGGTGTTGCTGGGGGGGAAATTATGGGTCTGCTTGGAATTGGTAAATGGTGCTGCTGGGGGGTTGTGGGGCTGAATGGAGATGCTGGGAGTTTGAATGCTGCTACTGGGGGTGAATGGGGCTGCTGAGGGGCTGAATTGGGCCTCTGGGGTGAATGGTGGTGCTGGGGGGCTGAAAGAAGCTACTGGGGCATTGGGGGCTGAATGGGGCTTCTAAGGGGTGAAAGGGGCTGCTGGGGGGTGAGTAAGACTGCAGGGGGGGAGGGGTTGAATGCTGGGCGTGAAAAGGGCTGGTGGGATGAGTGGTGTTGCTGGGGGGGGGGGACATGAGGCTGCTGGGAGGGGGTAAATGGTGCTACAGGGGGTTGGGGCTGTTGGGAGAGGGAAAATGGTGCTGCTGGGGTAGTTGTGGGGTAGAATGGGGCTGCTGGGGACTGAATGGTGCTACTGGGGGGTTCGGGGCTGAATGAGGCTGATTGGATGATGAATGACGTTACTGGGTGGTTGGGGGTTGAATGCGGCTGCTGTGGGGTGAATGGTGCTGCTGTGAGGGCTGAAAGGTGCTACTGGGGTGTTGGGGGTTGAATGGGGCTGCTGGGGTGGTGGTGAATGGGGCTGCAGGGTGGAGGTTGAGGGCTGCTGGGGGTGAAAGGGGCTGCTGGGGGTGAGTGGTATTGCTGGGTGGTTCATGGGGCTGCTGAGGGGGGAAACATAGTGCTGCTGTGGGGTTGTGGGGCTGAATGGGGTTGCTGGGGGAATAAATGGTTGTCCTGGGGGGTTGGTGGTTGAATGGGGCTGCTTGGGGTGAATGGGGCAGCTGAGAGGCTGAATTGGCCTGCTGTGTTGTAAATGGTCCTGCTGGGGTGGCTGAAAGGGAAAGGTGCTACTGGGGTGTTGGGGGCTGAATGGGGCTGCTTGGGTGGTGGTGAATGGGACTGCCGTGGGGTGGAGGGCAGGGGTTGAGGGCAACTGGGATTGAAAGGGGCTGCTGTGGGTGAGTGTTATTGCTGGGGGCTCATGGGGCTGCTGGGAGGGGATAAATACTGCTCCTGAGAGGTTGTGGGACTGAATGGGGCTGCTAAGAGAATAAATGGTTCTACTGGGGGTTGAGGGTTGAATGGGGCTGCTGTGGGCTGAATGACGTTACTGGGTGGTTAGGGGCTGAATGTGGCTGCTGGGGGTGTATGTGGCTTCTGGGGGGTTTGGGGCTGAATGGGGCTGTTGAGGGGCTGACTGTGACTGCTGTGGGGTGAATGGGGCTGTTGGTGTAGTGAATGGTACTGCAGGGGTTTTGAAATGGGCTGCTGTCGGTTTGTGGGGCTGAATGGGGCTGCTGAGGCTTATAAATGGTGCTACTGGGGGTTGCATGGGGCTGCTGGGTGGTGAATGGTGCTGCTGGGAGGCTGAAAAGTGCTACTGGGGTTTGGGGGTTGAATGGGACTGCTGGTGTGGGGGTGAATGGGGCTGCTGGTTGGTCGAATAAGACTGCTAAGGCGGTGGGGGGGTTGAGTGCTGCTGGCGGAGAGTGGTGTTGCTGGGGGGGGGGGGTTATTGGGCTGCTGGGAATTGGCAAATGGTGCTGCTGGGGGGTTGTGGGGCTGAATGGAGCTGTTGGGGGGCTGAATCGTGCTACTGGGCGTGAACGGTTCTTCTGAGGGGCTGAATTGGGCCTCTGGGGTGAATGGTGGTGCTGGGGGGCTGAAAGGTGCTACTGGGGCATTGGGGGCTGAATGGGGCTTCTAAGGGGTGAATGGGGCTGCTGGAGGGTGAATAAGACTGCCGGGGGGGGGGGGGGTTTGAATGCTGGGGGTGAAAAGGGCTGGTGGGATAAGTGGTATTGCTGGGGGGGGGGGGGGTTCATGAGGCTGCTGGGAGGGGGTAAATAGTGCTACAGGGGGTTGGGGCTGTTGGGAGGGGTTAAATGGTGCTGCTGGGAAAGTTGTGGAGTGGAATGGGGCTGCTGGGGACTGAATGGTGCTACTGGGGGGTTCGAGGCTGAATGAGGCTGATTGGGTGACTAATGACGTTACTGGGGGTTGTGGGTTGAATGCGGCTGCTGTGGGGTGAATGGTGCTGCTGTGGGGGCTGAAAGGTGCTACTGGGGTGTTGGGGGTTGAATGGGGCTGCTAGGGTGGTATTGAATGGGGCTGCAGAGTGGGGTTTGAGGGCTGCTGGGGATGAAAGGGGCTGCTGGGGGTGAGTGGTATTGCTGGGGGGTCATGGGGCTGCTGAGAGGGGATACATAGTGCTGCTGGGGGGTTGTGGGGCTGAATGGGGTTGCTGGGGGAATAAATGGTGCTACTGGGAGGTTGAGGGTTGAATGGGGCTGCTGGGGGGTGAATGGGGCAGCTGAGGGTCTGAATTGGCCTGCTGCGTGGTAAATGGTGCTGCTGGGGGGGCTGAAAGGGAAAGGTGCTACAGGGGTGTTGGGGGCTGAATGGGGCTGCTGGGGTGGTGGTGAATGGGGCTGCCGTGGGGTGGAGGGCAGGGTTTGAGGGCTGCTGGGATTGAAAGGGGCTGCTGGGGGTGATTGGTATTGCTGGGGGCTCATGGGGCTGCTGGGAGGGGATAAATAGTGCTGCTGGGAGGTTGTGGGACTGAATGGGGCTGCTGGGGGAATAAATGGTGCTACTGGGGGTTGGGGGTTGAATGGGGCGGCTTGGGGTTGAATGACATTACTGGGTAGTTGGGGCTGAATGCGGCTGCTGGGGGTGTATGTGGCTTCTGGGGGGTTTGGGGCTGAATGGGGCTGTTGAGGGACTGACTGGGACTGCTGTGGGGTGAATGGGGCTGTTGGTGTAGTGAATGGTGCTGCATGGGTTTTGAATTGGGCTGATGTGGGTTTGTGGGGCTGAATGGGGCTGCTGGGGGTTATAAATGGTGCTACTGGGGGTTGCATGGGGCTGCTGGGGGGTGAATAGGGCTCCTGAGGTGCTGAATTGGGCTGCTGTGTGGTGAATGGTGCTGCTGGGAGGCTGATAGGTGCTACTGGGGTTTGGGGGTTGAATGTGAAAGCTGGGATGGTTGTGAATGGGGCTGCTGGTTGGTCGAACAAGACTGCCAGGGCGGAGGGGGGATTGAGTGCTGCTGGCGGACAGTGGTGTTGCTGTGTGTGGGGGGGGATTGTGGGGCTGCTTGGAATTGGTAAATGGTGCTGCTGGGGGGGGTTGTGGGGCTGAATGGATCTGCTGGGGGCTGAAGGGTGCTACTGGGGGTGAATGGGGCTGCCGAGGGGCTGAATTGGGCCTCTGGGGTGAATGGTGGTGCTGGGGGACTGAAATGTGCTACTGGGGCATTGGGGGCTGAATGGGGCTTCTAAGGGGTGAATGGGGCTGCTGGGGGGTGAATAAGACTGCAGGGGGCTGGTGGGATAAGTGGTGTTGCTGGGGGGGTCATGAGGCTGCTGGGAGGGGGTAAATAGTGCTACAGGGGGTTGGGGCTGTTGGGAGGGGGTAAATGGTGCTGCTGGGAAAGTTGTGGAGTGGAATGGGGCTGCTGGGGACTGAATGGTGCTACTGGGGGGTTCGAGGCTGAATGAGGCTGATTGGGTGATTAATGACGTTACTGGGTGGTTGGGGGTTGAATGCGGCTGCTGTGGGGTGAATGAGGCTGCTGGGGTGTTGGGGGTTGAATGGGGCTGCTAGGGTGGTGGTGAATGGGGCTGTGGGTGGGGGTTGAGGGCTGCTGGGGGTGAAAGGGGCTGCTGGGGGTGAGTGGTATTGCTGGGGGGTCATGCGGCTGCTGTGGGGTGAATGGTGCTGCTGTGGGGGCTGAAAGGTGCTACTGGGGTTTTGGGGGTTGAATGGGGCTGCTAGGGTGGTGTTGAATGGGGCTGCCGTGGGGTGGAGGGCAGGGGTTGAGGGCAACTGGGATTGAAAGGGGCTGCTGGGGGTGAGTGGTATTGCTGGGGGCTCATGGGGCTGCTGGGAGGGGATAAATACTGCTGCTGGGAGGTTGTGGGACTGAATGGGGCTGCTGGGGGAATAAATGGTGCTACTGGGGGTTGGGGGTTGAATAGGGCTGCTGGGGGCTGAATGACGTTACTGGGTGGTTAGGGGCTGAATGTGGCTGCTGGGGGTGTATGTGGCTTCTGGGGGGTTTGGGGATGAATGGGGCTGTTGAGGGGCTGACTGGGACTGCTGTGGGGTGAATGGGGCTGTTGGTGTATTGAATGGTGCTGCAGGGGTTTTGAATTGGGCTGCTGTGGGTTTGTGGGGCTGAATGGGGATGCTGAGGCTTATAAATGGTGCTACTGGGGGTTGCATGGGGCTGCTGGGGGGTGAATAGGGCTGCTGAGGGGCTGAATTGGGCTAATGTGTGGTGAATTGTGCTGCTGGGAGGCTGAAAGGTGCTACTGGGGTTTGGGGGTTGAATGGGACTGCTGGTGTGGTGGTGAATGGGGCTGCTGGTTGGTCGAATAAGACTGCCAAGGCGGTGGGGGGGGGGGTTGAGTGCTGCTGGGGGTGAAAGGGGCTGCTGGGGGTGAGTGGTATTGCTGGGGGGTCATGCGGCTGCTGTGGGGTGAATGGTGCTGCTGTGGGGGCTGAAAGGTGCTACTGGGGTGTTGGGGGTTGAATGGGGCTGCTAGGGTGGTGTTGAATGGGGCTGCAGAGTGGGGTTTGAGGGCTGCTGGGGGTGAAAGGGGCTGCTGGGGGAGAGTGGTATTGCTGGGGGGTCATGGGGCTGCTGAGAGGGGATACATAGTGCTGCTGGGGGGTTGTGGGGCTGAATGGGGTTGCTGGGGGAATAAATGGTGCTACTGGGATGTTGAGGGTTGAATGGGGCTGCTGGGGGGTGAATGGGGCCGCTAAGTTGCTAAAATTGGCCTGCTGCGTGGTAAATGGTGCTGCTGGGGGGGCTGAAAGGGAAAGGTGCTACTGGGGTGTTGGGGGCTGAATGGGGCTGCTGGGGTGGTGGTGAATGGGGCTGCCGTGGGGTGGAGGGCAGGGGTTGAGGGCAACTGGGATTGAAAGGGGCTGCTGGGGGTGAGTGGTATTGCTGGGGGCTCATGGGGCTGCTGGGAGGGGATAAATACTGCTGCTGGGAGGTTGTGGGACTGAATGGGGCTGCTGGGGGAATAAATGGTGCTACTGGGGGTTGGGGGTTGATTAGGGCTGCTGGGGGCTGAATGATGTTACTGGGTGGTTAGGGGCTGAATGTGGCTGCTGGGGGTGTATGTGGCTTCTGGGGGGTTTAGGGATGAATGGGGCTGTTAAGGGGCTGACTGGGACTGCTGTGGGGTGAATGGGGCTGTTGGTGTAGTGAATGGTGCTGCAGGGGTTTTGAATTGGGCTGCTGTGGGTTTGTGGGGCTGAATGGGGATGCTGAGGCTTATAAATGGTGCTACTGGGGGTTGCATGGGGCTGCTGGGGGGTGAATAGGGCTGCTGAGGGGCTGAATTGGGCTACTGTGTGGTGAATGGTGCTGCTGGGAGGCTGAAAGGTGCTACTGGGGTTTGGGGGTTGAATGGGACTGCTGGTGTGGTGGTGAATGGGGCTGCTGGTTGGTCGAATAAGACTGCCAAGGCGGTGGGGGGGGGTTGAGTGCTGCTGGGGGTGAAAGGGGCTGCTGGGGGTGAGTGGTATTGCTGGGGGGTCATGCGGCTGCTGTGGGGTGAATGGTGCTGCTGTGGGGGCTGAAAGGTGCTACTGGGGTGTTGGGGGTTGAATGGGGCTGCTAGGGTGGTGTTGAATGGGGCTGCAGAGTGGGGTTTGAGGGCTGCTGGGGGTGAAAGGGGCTGCTGGGGGTGAGTGGTATTGCTGGGGGGTCATGGGGCTGCTGAGAGGGGATACATAGTGCTGCTGGGGGGTTGTGGGGCTGAATGGGGTTGCTGGGGGAATAAATGGTGCTACTGGGAGGTTAAGGGTTGAATGGGGCTGCTGGGGGGTAAATGGGGCCGCTAAGTTGCTGAATTGGCCTGCTGCGTGGTAAATGGTGCTGCTGGGGGGGCTGAAAGGGAAAGGTGCTACTGGGGTGTTGGGGGCTGAATGGGGCTGCTGGGGTGGTGGTGAATGGGGCTGCCGTGGGGTGGAGGGCAGGGGTTGAGGGCAACTGGGATTGAAAGGGGCTGCTGGGGGTGAGTGGTATTGCTGGGGGCTCATGGGGCTGCTGGGAGGGGATAAATACTGCTGCTGGGAGGTTGTGGGACTGAATGGGGCTGCTGGGGGAATAAATGGTGCTACTGGGGGTTGGGGGTTGATTAGGGCTGCTGGGGGCTGAATGATGTTACTGGGTGGTTAGTGGCTGAATGTGGCTGCTGGGGGTGTATGTGGCTTCTGGGGGGTTTAGGGATGAATGGGGCTGTTGAGGGGCTGACTGGGGCTGCTGTGGGGTGAATGGGGCTGTTGGTGTAGTGAATGGTGCTGCAGGGGTTTTGAATTGGGCTGCTGTGGGTTTGTGGGGCTGAATGGGGATGCTGAGGCTTATAAATGGTGCTACTGGGGGTTGCATGGGGCTGCTGGGGGGTGAATAGGGCTGCTGAGGGGCTGAATTGGGCTACTGTGTGGTGAATGGTGCTGCTGGGAGGCTGAAAGGTGCTACTGGGGTTTGGGGGTTGAATGGGACTGCTGGTGTGGTGGTTAATGGGGCTGCTGGTTGGTCGAATAAGACTGCCAAGGCGGTGGGGGGGGGATAAGTGCTGCTGGCGGAGAGTGGGGTTGCTGGGGAGAGGGGGTTATGGGGCTGCTGGGAATTGGTAAATGGTGCTGCTGGGGGGTTGTGGGGCTAAATGGAGCTTTTGGCGGGCTGAATGGTGCTACTGGGCGTGAACGGGGCTTCTGAGGGGCTGAATTGGGCCTCTGGGGTGAATGGTGGTGCTGGGGGGCTGAAAGGTGCTACTGGGGCATTGGGGGCTGAATTGGGCTTCTAAGGGGCAAATGGGGCTGCTGGAGGGTGAATAAGACTGCCGGGGGGGGTTGAATGCTGGGGGTGAAAAGGGCTTGTGGGATAAGTGGTGTTGCTGGGGGGGGGGGTACATGAGGCTGCTGGGAGGGGGTAAATAGTGCTACAGGGGGTTGGGGCTGTTGGGAGGGGGTAAATAATGCTGCTTGGAAAGTTGCGGAGTTGAATGCGGCTGCTGGGGACTGAATTGGGGGGACTGAATTGGACTATTGGGGGGTTCAAGGCTGAATGAGGCTGATTGGGTGACTAATGACGTTACTGGGTGGTTTGGGGTTGAATGCGGCTGCTGTGGGGTGAATGGTGCTGCTGTGGGGGCTGAACGGTGCTACTGGGGTGTTGGGGGTTGAATGGGGCTGCTAGGGTGGTGTTGAATGGGGCTGCAGGGTGGGGGTTGAGGGCTGCTGGGGGTGAAAGAACTGCTGGGGGTGAGTGGTATTGCTGGGGGGTCATGGGGCTGCTGAGAGGGGATACATAGTGCTGCTGGGTGGTTGTGGGGCTGATTGGGGTTGCTGGGGGAATAAATGGTGCTACTGGGAGGTTGAGGGTTGAATGGGGCTGCTGGGGGGTGAATGGGGCAGCTGAGGGGCTGAATTGGCCTGCTGCGTGGTAACTGGTGCTGCTGGGGGGGCTGAAAGGGAAAGGTGCTACTGGGGTGTTGGGGGCTGAATGGGGCTGGTGGGGTGGTGGTGAATGGGGCTGCTGTGGGTTGGAGGGCAGGGTTTGAGGGCTGCTGGGATTGAAAGGGGCTGCTGGGGGTGAGTGGTATTGCTGGGGGCTCATGGGGCTGCTGGGAGGGGATAAATACTGCTGCTGGGAGGTTGTGGGACTGAATGGGGCTGCTGGGGGAATAAATGGTGCTACTGGGGGTTGGGGGTTGAATGGGGAGGCTTGGGGCTGAATGACATTACTGGGTAGTTGGGGCTGAATGCGGCTGCTGGGGGTGTATGTGGCTTCTGGGGGGCTTGGGGCTGAATGGGGCTGTTGAGGGTCTGACTGGGACTGCTCTGGGGTGAATGGGTCTGTAGTGTAGTGAATGGTGCTGCATGGGTTTTGAATTGGGCTGCTGTGGGTTTGTGGGGCTGAATGGGGCTGCTGGGGGTTATAAATGGTGCTACTGGGGGTTGCATGGGGCTGCTGGGGGGTGAACAGGGCTCCTGAGGGGCTGAATTGGGCTGCTGTGTTGTGAATGGTGCTGCTGGGAGGCTGATAGGTGCTACTGGGGTTTGGGGGTTGAATGTGAAAGCTGGGGTGGTGGTGAATGGGGCTGCTGGTTGGTCGAATAAGACTGCCAGGGCGGAGGGGGGGTTGAGTGCTGCTGGCGGACAGTGGTGTTGCTGGAAGGGGGGGGGGGAATTATGGGGCTGCTTGGAATTGGTAAATGGTGCTGCTGGGGGGTTGTGAGGCTGAATGGATCTGATGGGGGGCTGAAGGGTGCTACTGGGGGTGAATGGGGCTGCTGAGGGGCTGAATTGGGCCTCTGGGGTGAATGGTGGTGCTGGGGGACTGAAATGTGCTAATGGGGCATTGAGGGCTGAATGGTGCTTCTAAGGGTTGAAAGGGGCAGCTGGGGGGTGAATAAGAATGCAGGGGGCAGGGGTTAAATGCTGGGCATGAAAAGGGCTGGTGGGATAAGTGGTGTTGCTGGGGGGGGGTCATGAGGCTGCTGGGAGGGGGTAAATAGTGCTACAGGGGGTTGGGGCTGTTGGGAGGGGGTAAATAGTGCTGCTGGGAAAGTTGTGGAGTGGAATGGGGCTGCTGGGGACTGAATGGTGCTACTGGGGGGTTCGAGGCTGAATGAGGCTGATTGGGTGATTAATGACGTTACTGGGTGGTTGGGGGTTGAATGCGGCTGCTGTGGGGTGAATGAGGCTGCTGGGGTGTTGGGGGTTGAATGGGGCTGCTAGGGTGTTGGTGAATGGGGCTGTGGGTGGGGGTTGAGGGCTGCTGGGGGTGAAAGGGGCTGCTGGGGGTGAGTGGTATTGCTGGGGGGTCATGGGGCTGCTGAGAGGGGATACATAGTGCTGCTGGGGGGTTGTGGGGCTGAATGGAGTTGCTGGGGGAATAAATGGTGCTACTGGAGGGTTGAGGGTTGAATGGGGCTGCTGGGGGGTGAATGGGGCAGCTGGGGTGCTGAATTGGCTTGCTGTTTGGTAAATGGTGCTGCTGGGGGGATTGAAAGGGAAAGGTGCTACAGGGGTGTTGATGGCTGAATGGGGCTGCTGGGGTGGTGGTGAATGGGGCTGCCGTGGGGTGGAGGGCAGGGTTTGAGTGCTGCTGGGATTGAAAGGGGCTGCTGGGGGTGAGTTGTATTGCTGGGGGCTCATGGGGCTGCTGGGAGGGAATAAATAGTGCTGCTGGGAGGTTGTGGGACTGAATGGGGCTGCTGGGGGAATAAATGGTGCTACTGGGGGTTGGGGGTTGAATGGGGTTGCTTGGGGCTGAATGATGTTACTGGGTGGTTGGGGGCTGAATGCGGCTGCTGGGGGTGTATGTGGCTTCTGGGGGGGGGGTTTGGGGCTGAATGGGGCTGTTGAGGGGCTGACTGGGACTGCTTTGGGGTGAATGGGGCTGTTGGTGTAGTGAAGGGTGCTGCATGGGTTTTGAATTGGGCTGCTGTGGGTTTGTGGGCCTGAATGGGGCTGCTGGGGGTTATAAATGGTGCTACTGGGGGTTGCATGGGGCTGCTGGGGGTGAATAGGGCTCCTGAGGGGCTGAATTGGGCTGCTGTGTGGTGAATGGTGCTGCTGGGAGGCTGATAGGTGCTACTTGGGTGTTGGGGGTTGAATGTGAAAGCTGGGGTGGTGGTGAATGGGGCTGCTGGTTGGTCGAATAAGACTGCCAGGGGGGAGGGGGGGTTGAGTGCTGCTGGCGGACAGTGGTGTTGCTGGGGGAGGAATTATGGGGCTGGTTGGAATTGGTAAATGGTGCTGCTGGGGGGGTTGTGGGGCTGAATGGATCTACTGGGGGACTGAAGGGTGCTACTAGGGGTGAATTAGGCTGCTGAGGGGCTGAATTGGGCCTTTGGGGTGAATGGTGGTGCTGGGGGACTGAAATGTGCTACTGGGGCATTGGGGGCTGAATGGGGCTTCTAAGGGGTGAATGGGGCTGCTGGGGGGTGAATAAGACTGCAGGGGGGCAGGGGTTGAATGCTGGGCGTGAAAAGGGCTGGTGGGATAAGTGGTGTTGCTGGGGGGGTCATGAGGCTGCTGGGAGGGGGTAAATAGTGCTACAGGGGGTTGGGGCTGTTGGGAGGGGGTAAATGCTGCTGCTGGGAAAGTTGTGGAGTGGAATGGGGCTGCTGGGGACTGAATAGTGCTACTGGGGGGTTCGATGCTTAATGAGGCTGATTGGGTGATTAATGACGTTACTGGGTGTATGGGGGTTGAATGCGGCTGCTGTGGGGTGAATGAGGCTGCTGGGGTGTTGGGGGTTGAATGGGGCTGCTAGGGTGGTGGTGAATGGGGCTGTGGGTGGGGGTTGAGGGCTGCTGGGGGTGAAAGGGGCTGCTGGGGGTGAGTGGTATTGCTGGGGGGTCATGGGGCTGCTGAGAGGGGATACATAGTGCTGCTGGGGGGTTGTGGGGCTGAATGGAGTTGCTGGGGGAATAAATAGTGCTACTGGGGGGTTGAGGGTTGAATGGGGCTGCTGGGGGCTGAATTACGTTACTGGGTGGTTAGTGGCTGAATGTGGCTGCTGGGGGTGTATGTGGCTTCTGGGGGGTTTGGGGCTGAATGGGGCTGCTGGGGTGGTGGTGAATGGGGCTGCCGTGGGGTGGAGGGCAGGGGTTGAGGGCAACTGGGATTGAAAGGGGCTGCTGGGGGTGAGTGGTATTGCTGGGGGCTCATGGGGCTGCTGGGAGGGGATAAATACTGCTGCTGGGAGGTTGTGGGACTGAATGGGGCTGCTGGGGGAATAAATGGTGCTACTGGGGGTTGGGGGTTGAATGGGGCTGCTGGGGGCTGAATGACGTTACTGGGTGGTTAGGGGCTGAATGCGGCTGCTGGGGGTGTATGTGGCTTCTGGGGGGTTTGGGGATGAATGGGGCTGTTGAGGGGCTGACTGGGACTGCTGTGGGGTGAATGGGGCTGTTGGTGTAGTGAATGGTGCTGCATGGGTTTTGAATTGGGCTGCTGTGGGTTTGTGGGGCTGAATGGGGCTGCTGGGGGTTATAAATGGTGCTACTGGGGGTTGCATGGGGCTGCTGGGGGGTGAATAGGGCTCCTGAGGTGCTGAATTGGGCTGCTGTGTGGTGAATGGTGCTGCTGGGAGGCTGATAGGTGCTACTGGGGTTTGGGGGTTGAATGTGAAAGCTGGGATGGTTGTGAATGGGGCTGCTGGTTGGTCGAACAAGACTGCCAGGGCGGAGGGGGGCTTGAGTGCTGCTGGCGGACAGTGGTGTTGCTGGGGGGGGGGGATTGTGGGGCTGCTTGGAATTGGTAAATGGTGCTGCTGGGGGGGTTGTGGGGCTGAATGGATCTGCTGGGGGGCTGAAGGGTGCTACTGGGGGTGAATGGGGCTGCTGAGGGGCTGAATTGGGCCTCTGGGGTGAATGGTGGTGCTGGGGGACTGAAATGTGCTACTGGGGCATTGGGGGCTGAATGGGGCTTCTAAGGGGTGAATGGGGCTGCTGGGGGGTGAATAAGACTGCAGGGGGCTGGTGGGATAAGTGGTGTTGCTGGGGGGGGTCATGAGGCTGCTGGGAGGGGGTAAATAGTGCTACAGGGGGTTGGGGCTGTTGGGAGGGGGTAAATGGTGCTGCTGGGAAAGTTGTTGAGTGGAATGGGGCTGCTGGGGACTGAATGGTGCTACTGGGGGGTTCGATGCTTAATGAGGCTGATTGGGTGATTAATGACGTTACTGGGTGTATGGGGGTTGAATGCGGCTGCTGTGGGGTGAATGAGGCTGCTGGGGTGTTGGGGGTTGAATGGGGCTGCTAGGGTGGTGGTGAATGGGGCTGTGGGTGGGGGTTGAGGGCTGCTGGGGGTGAAAACGGCTGCTGGGGGTGAGTGGTATTGCTGGGGGGTCATGGGGCTGCTGAGAGGGGATACATAGTGCTGCTGGGGGGTTGTGGGGCTGAATGGAGTTGCTGGGGGAATAAATAGTGCTACTGGGGGGTTGAGGGTTGAATGGGGCTGCTGGGGGCTGAATTACGTTACTGGGTGGTTAGTGGCTGAATGTGGCTGCTGGGGGTGTATGTGGCTTCTGGGGGGTTTGGGGCTGAATGGGGCTGCTGGGGTGTTGGTGAATGGGGTTGCCGTGGGGTGGAGGGCAGGGGTTGAGGGCAACTGGGATTGAAAGGGGCTGCTGGGGGTGAGTGGTATTGCTGGGGGCTCATGGGGCTGCTGGGAGGGGATAAATACTGCTGCTGGGAGGTTGTGGGACTGAATGGGGCTGCTGGGGGAATAAATGGTGCTACTGGGGGTTGGGGGTTGAATGGGGCTGCTGGGGGCTGAATGACGTTACTGGGTGGTTAGGGGCTGAATGTGGCTGCTGGGGGTGTATGTGGCTTCTGGGGGGTTTGGGGATGAATGGGGCTGTTGAGGGGCTGACTGGGACTGCTGTGGGGTGAATGGGGCTGTTGGTGTAGTGAATGGTGCTGCATGGGTTTTGAATTGGGCTGCTGTGGGTTTGTGGGGCTGAATGGGGCTGCTGGGGGTTATAAATGGTGCTACTGGGGGTTGCATGGGGCTGCTGGGGGGTGAATAGGGCTCCTGAGGTGCTGAATTGGGCTGCTGTGTGGTGAATGGTGCTGCTGGGAGGCTGATAGGTGCTACTGGGGTTTGGGGGTTGAATGTGAAAGCTGGGATGGTTGTGAATGGGGCTGCTGGTTGGTCGAACAAGACTGCCAGGGCGGAGGGGGGGCTTGAGTGCTGCTGGCGGACAGTGGTGTTGCTGGGGGGGGGGGGGATTGTGGGGCTGCTTGGAATTGGTAAATGGTGCTGCTGGGGGGGTTGTGGGGCTGAATGGATCTGCTGGGGGGCTGAAGGGTGCTACTGGGGGTGAATGGGGCTGCTGAGGGGCTGAATTGGGCCTCTGGGGTGAATGGTGGTGCTGGGGGACTGAAATGTGCTACTGGGGCATTGGGGGCTGAATGGGGCTTCTAAGGGGTGAATGGGGCTGCTGGGGGGTGAATAAGACTGCAGGGGGCTGGTGGGATAAGTGGTGTTGCTGGGGGGGTCATGAGGCTGCTGGGAGGGGGTAAATAGTGCTACAGGGGGTTGGGGCTGTTGGGAGGGGGTAAATGGTGCTGCTGGGAAAGTTGTTGAGTGGAATGGGGCTGCTGGGGACTGAATGGTGCTACTGGGGGGTTCGAGGCTGAATGAGGCTGATTGGGTGATTAATGACGTTACTGGGTGGTTGGGGGTTGAATGCGGCTGCTGTGGGGTGAATGAGGCTGCTGGGGTGTTGGGGGTTGAATGGGGCTGCTAGGGTGGTGGTGAATGGGGCTGTGGGTGGGGGTTGAGGGCTGCTGGGGTTGAAAGGGGCTGCTGGGGGTGAGTGGTATTGCTGGGGGGTCATGGGGCTGCTGAGAGGGGATACATAGTGCTGCTGGGGGGTTGTGGGGCTGAATGGAGTTGCTGGGGGAATAAATGGTGCTACTGGGGGGTTGAGGGTTGAATGGGGCTGCTGGGGGGTGAATGGGGCATCTGAGGTGCTGAATTGGCGTGCTGTTTGGTAAATGGTGCTGCTGGGGGGGCTGAAAGGGAAAGGTGCTATAGGGGTGTTGGGGGCTGAATGGGGCTGCTGGGGTGGTGGTGAATGGGGCTGCCGTGGGGTGGAGGGCAGGGGTTGAGGGCTGCTGGGTTTGAAAGGGGCTGCTGGGGTGAGTGGTATTGCTGGGGGCTCATGGGGCTGCTAGGAGGGGATAAATAGTGCTGCTGGGAGGTTGTGGGACTGAATGGGCCTGCTGGGGGAATAAATGGTGCTACTGGGTGGTTGGGGGCTGAATGCGGCTGCTGGGGGTGTATGTGGCTTCTGGGGGGGGGGGGGTTGGGGCTGAATGGGGCTGTTGAGGGGCTGACTGGGACTGCTGTGTGGTTAATGGGGCTGTTGGTGTAGTGAAGGGTGCTGCATGGGTTTTGAATTGGGCTGCTGTGGGTTTGTGGGGCTGAATGGGGCTGCTGGGGGTTATAAATGGTGCTACTGGGGGTTGCATGGGGCTGCTGGGGGTGAATAGGGCTCCTGAGGGGCTGAATTTGGCTGCTGTGTGTTGAATGGTGCTGCTGGGAGGCTGAAAGGTGCTACTGGGGTGTTGGGGGTTGAATGTGACAGTTGGGTTGGTGGTGAATGGGGCTGCTGGTTGGTCGAATAAGACTGCCAGGGCGGAGGGGGGGTTCAGTGCTGCTGGCGGACAGTGGTGTTGCTGGGGGGGAAATTATGGGGCTGCTTGGAATTGGTAAATGGTGCTGCTGGGAGATTGTGGGGCTGAATGGATCTGCTGGGGGGCTGAAGGGTGCTACTGGGGGCGAATGGGGCTGCTGAGAGGCTGAATTGGGCCTCTGGGGTGAATGGTGGTGCTGGGGGGCTGAAAGGTGCTACTGGGGCATTGTGGGCTGAATGGGGCTGCTAAGGGGTGAATGGGGCTGCTGGGGGGTGAATAAGACTGCCGGGGGGGGGGGGGGGTTGAATGCTGGGGATGAAAAGGGCTGGTGAGATGAGTGGTGTTGCTGGGAGTTGGGGTCATGAGGCTGCTGGGAGGGGGTAAATGGTGCTCCAGGGTTTGGGGCTGCTAGGAGGGGGTAAATGGTGCTGCTGGGGTAGTTGTGGGGTGGAATGGGGCTGCTGGGGGGTTCGTGGCTAAATGAGGCTGATTGGGTGATGAATGACGTTACTGGGTGGTTGGGGGTTTAATGCGCCTGCCCTGGGGGTGAATGGTGCTGCTGTGGGGGCTGAAAGGTGCTACTGGGGTGTTGGGGGTTGAATGGGGCCACTGGGGTGGTGGTGAATGGGGCTGCGTGGTGGGGATTGAGGGCTGCTGGGGGTGAAAGGGGCTGCTGGGGGTGAGTGGTATTGCTGGGGGGTCATGGGGCTGCTGAGAGGGGATACATAGTGCTGCTGGGGGGTTGTGGGGCTGAAGGGGGTTGCTGGGGGAATAAATGGTGCTACTGGGGGGTTGGGGGTTGAATAAGGCTGCTGGGGGTGAATGGGGCAGCTGAGGGCCTGCATTTGGCTGCTGTGTAGTTAATGGTGCTGCTGGAGGCTGAATGGGGCTGCTGGGGGTGTGAATAAGACTTGGCGGGGGGGTTAAATGCTGGGGGTGAAAGGGGCTGGTGGGATGCGTGGTGTTGCTGCGGGGTCATGGGGCTGCTAAGAGGGGGTAAATGGTACTAAAGGGGGGTTGGGGGCTTCTGGGAGGGGGTAAATGGTGGTGCTGGGGTGGTTGTGGTGCTGAATGGGGCTGCTGGGGGCTGAATAGTGCTACTGGGGGGTTCGGGGCTGAATGAGGCTTACTGGTTTCCGAATGACGTTACTGGGTGGTTGGGGGCTGAATGCGGCTGCTAGGGATGAATGTGGCTGCTGGAGGGTTTGGGGCTGCTGAGGGGCTGAATTGGGCTGCTGGTGGAGGTGAATGGTGCCAAATCGTGATCATGTGAGATCTTATTCCAAAATGAGTTAAGTTGCTTTTTCAAAAGTATTTTCTAAATTTCTTAAACCCTCAATCCAATTACCATCACTTATATAGGAATCTGTACCAATAAATGCCCTTTCCACCTCCTAAACTCTTTTGGTATATCTCAAACGATAGTCTGATTCTAAATTTACTTCAGCCATATTTTAAATATAAGAGTTACCTTCTTAGAATGCTATCATAAATAAAAATATAAAGTAATCAAGTCTTATCATTCAAGAGAACCCACGGCAGTACAGGGTTAAAGAAAGTGTGTGTTTGACCTGTTTTAAGAGCTAGGCAGAATAGCTGAATACTTTAATTTGCTGCGAGGTTCCTGGAAGCCTCTGATGCAGTGATAGTGATCAGGTTCATGATGTGACTGCGGAGTTACAGGATGATAACTATAGGAATATTTCTCAGGGATATCACCCTAGCTCATCTACAAGATACCATGGCCATATAAAACACATGAGGCTTCATGACAAATGTGGCAGTGTTAATACAGAATCCAGGAGCAGATATGTGCATGGCCTTGGTAATATTAGACTGCAATATGCAAATCCATGTGAGGAAAGCCATGAGCATCATGGGAACAGACACAGGAATAACCACGCAGGAGCTGTACTTCACCTCATTCTGACAAAAAAGTCAAAAGTAGGTTGATTTAGATTATTCTTCAATAAGGCAAGGATATAGAAGAGAGGAATATAGGCCTAGATCCAGAGAGAGTTTCAGACAGCAACATGACAGGACCAAGAATTTGCTATATTCCAGGTTAGGGAAAGGCCTAGCAGGAGGAGGGAGAGGTCTCCTTTTTCTTTTCCTAGAATGATGGATGCATCATCTGGACACTTCAAGCCACAGGAAAGGGTACCGCTTTCACAGGAGGTTAATACACATTAAGTTAAGGAAAATATTTGAAGGAGGGAGTTCATTGAAATGTTCTTCCTTTTGCCTCTGGACAATTATTTTAAAGTAAATGAGACAAAATATGAATCTAAAAAAGCGGAAGAGAGAAAACACAGATGCAGGAAAATTCCTAAGACTTTCGCTAAATGGCTGCAAGCATATGAGCTGATGATCAGTATCATTGGTGAGAAGTTTCCAGAACTTTACCCATCCCTGTTTTGTTATTTAGATTAAATAGATAATATTCATAGAACATATGGTGGTATGGTTGGTGGGTCTACAATGGGCACTTCAAGCAGCATATGGCAGTTAATGAGCAAATGCATTGGTGTGATAAGGATGCTGGTACTTGGATGAGTATTACCACTGCCCTTAGACCAGTTAGTTCCTTTTGTGCTTCAAGTATCAGACCTTCCACCTCTAGTCAGTCAGGGTCAATCAAAAAGGGATTCTGCTACTTGTACAATGGGAGTGTCAATAGATGGAGGCCTTCCTTTAAATGTAAACATGAATGCTCAGAATGTGGAAGCTAGCATCCCATGTTCCATTGCTTCAATTGAGGTAGGTCAGGTAACTCCGCTATTAAGAGCAGTGACACTGATTCAACTCAAAAAGATGTACCCTTGGCTAAAAAAGTACTGTAAGAGGCAAGCTTTAAAAGGCCGGTTTACTTCTAAATGGTTTTGGTTCTGGTAATTTGATGTCCATTAGACAATATCCTTAAGTAGTGTTTAAAAACTATCAAAGGAAATCTCCTTAGGTAGGATGGCTTGTCCCTTTAAGGAGCCACCATTTCTAAATTAAAAATTTCACCTTTGGTGTGGCGGATCACTGTTACTAGTGCTTGGAGCGTTTATAGGCCTCACCATAGCAACAATATGTTTCCATTTGAATTTCTAGACACTTTCGTGGACATGGTTGACTTTGAGAGGGCAGCACATCACCATCATGATATAAAAAGAATAAAGTTCACTACCTATTTGTCACATTAGGTGTTTAGTATACCACAGATAGATGTTAATCACAAGCTTGAAATAGATAGCTCTAGGAGCTCCTTATAAGAATAAGAATTTCTCTAGGGGTCTACCAACTAACAATCAATATTGGTGAACATTGCTGGGTGAACTAGTCCTAATATCTGTTTCGACTTTTTCTCCATGAGGTATAGATGACACTACCAGTATTGATTTGATACTTCAAGGTTGTTTTGGAAAAGAGTTGTAATTACAAAACATAATATATATACAGGTTTATTTAAACAGATATCCAAGTTCATTTTTAATCTGAGACATCTCTGCTTATTAATAGATATGTGAGATATATATCTTCTAGTTGATGAGATATATATATCTTCTAGTTGAACTGGTTTTAATGTTTCATTAGACTAAATATTTGTATGCATATCTCCACAGAAAAGATGCACCATTGTAATCTTTACCAATACTTAATAAATTTCACTTATCATACCATGGTCGAGGTGATGCTTTATGAAATTGCTATATTGTGTTTTCATCGCTAAATAATTTTCACTTAGCCCTTATTATTTTACTATAATCTTTGCATGACTGTATGAATTCATAGGAATTATCATGATAATAACAACACCTTTTCATCTTGCCAAATATACCCAATCTGTGCATCACATAGTTTAAGTTTTATTATACTGGAATTTCATTTAATATCAAAAATATATAAATAATTTATTGTTCACTACTGTAATAGTATTTTAGTATGGTGATCTAGAATCCCCCCTGTGCAAACATATACATATATAAATCGCCTTCTCTCTATCTCCCCTCTCTTTCTCTCTTCCCCCCTTCCCCCCTCTTTCTCTCCCTTTCTCTCCATGTTTCTCTCCCTATTTCCCTACCTTCTCTCTTTTTCTCTCCTCTACCCTGTCTCTCCCTCCCCCTCTCTCTCCCAACCACCTCTCATTCTATCCCTCTCTCTTTCCTCTCCCCTTCACTTTCTCTCCCTCTCTCTCCCCCACCCCTCTCTCCCCTCTCTCTCCCCTTACTCTCTCTCTGCTTTCACTTTCTCTCCCTATCCCCCAATCTCTCTCTCCGCTCCCTCTCCCCCCTTTATTTCTCTCCTCTTCCCTCTCTCTCCCTCCCCCTCTCATTCTATCCCTCTCTCGTTCTTTTGCTCCTCCTCTTTCTCTCCCTCTGTCTTCATCTTGCTCTACCTCTTGTACTATGTATCCCCCTCTCCCCTCTTCTCTCTCCCTCCATGTGTCTCCCTCTTTCCCCTTGCCTCTCTACCACATTCCTCTCCCCCTCTCCCCCATGCATCCCTCTCACCCATGTCTCCTACTCTCCATCAATGTCTCCCCTTGTCTCTCCCTCCTTCCATGGGTCTCCCTTTCTCTCCATGCCTCCCTCTTCTCCATGTTTCCCCCTCTCCCTCCATGTCTCCCCCATGTTTTTCCCTCTTTCCCCTTGTCTTTCTCCCTCTCCTCCATGTCTCCCCATCTCCTCCAATGTGTCCCCTCTCCCTCCATGTCTCCCCTTACGTCTCTGTCCCTCCATGTGTCTCCCTCTTCCCCTTGCCTCTCTCCCCCATGCCTCTCCCTTCACATCCATGTCTCCCTCTTCCCCCCATGTCTCACCCTCCCCCCCACGTCTCCCTCTCCCCCAATGTCTCCCCATCTACCCACATGTCTCCCCCTCGCCCCATGTCTCCACCTCTCCCCCCCATGATTGCCCCTTCCCTTTCTCCCTCCATGTGTCTCCCTCTTTCCCCTTGCCTCTCTCCCCCAGGTTAGCACGGTATAGCAAAGTTTTATTTTTTACCCAGACCACAATCAGAAACGACCAAGACTGTGCATTAATATCATGGGTGTGGTGTGGGCAGAACCAAAGAGAGCAAGAGGCGTGGGGGAAAAAGGGGATACCTACAGGGGGTAAAGCCCCCACCCACACTACCAAAGAGGGGCACCAGGGTCAGCATCAGCTATGTCTCATCCTATAGATGCCCACCCAAGCCCTGCTGCTTTGCTAAGTGACAATCTGCCTCAGGGAACCCCAGGAATGTCCCCTCACCCTATGGGGCTTACCAGTTCTTGCACTGGCACTCAAAACACGAGGGGCTTGAAGTGCTATAGCTGCCACCAGCCAGGGCACATGAGACAAGAGTGTCCCATCCTGCTTCGCAGTTTGGCTCAGCCCCCCTCTAAGCCAGTCTACTTTCTAGGGGAGTGGAACATGCTGCAGAGCCTGCAGTGCCCCAGACCAGACCAGAGAGGAGGATCTCTACCACCCCATCTATGCTGTATAGCCCGGTTCAAGGGAAAGCTCTGGTCCAAGGGAATGAGGCAAGAGGATTTCATGATACAGGGGCTGCTGTGACCGTGGTACATTCAGATATAGTACCACGCACAGCCGTCCTCCCTAAGACCATGAAGGTCAAGGTGGCTGGAGGACAATTTTTTTTATCCCAGTTGCCTATTTGCAGTTGGATTGGGGCTTTGGGAAAGGAGTTTGAGACATGGGGGTTATGCATGTGCTCCCGGCTGAGTTTTTGTTTGGCAAATAATTGGGGCATATGGAGTGCTGGTATGACACCGATGTGACCAGATCACAACCCAGCAAGGGAACCAGAGAGAATATAATCAAGGAGGAGGAGGCCAGGGCACCTGGAAACCGTGGTGAGTCAATTACCTGTTGGGGAACCACGTCTGGCCACTGTAGGAGAGGTGAAGGTAGCCTTATGAGAAAATGGGACCTTGGCCGAAACTAGACAAAGGGCTGAAGGGCGAGAGGGGGTTCAGAAGGAGAGTAGTATGTGTGGGAAAAGGGATTATTGTATATCATTTCTACCAATCAAAAGGGGAGACTAAGAAACAGATGGTTATTCCCCAGACGTTTAAGGGTAAGTTACTGGAGATAGCCCATGAGGTACCTCTGGCTGACCACATGGGGGTAAAGAAAATACGGCATCACTTAACCAGGGTTTTTTATTGGCCGGGGGTGAACACAGAGATGTTACCACCTACTGTAACTCCTGTGATACCTGCCAGTGGTATGGCCACCCTGGGAGGGGTACTCGGCCTCTGCTACCTTTATCAGTGATAGATATCCTCTTTCAGAGAGTAGCTATTAATTTAATAGAGTAGCTATCGATTTAATAGGACCCTTGGGTAGAAGTAACAGTTTATTTTAACCATAGTGGACTACACCACCCTGTATCCTGAAGCGGTTCCCTTAGCTAAGATTTCAGCTATCAAGGTAGCAGAGGCTTTAATGGGAGTGTTCTCCTGAATTGGCTTCCCTAGGGTGATCCTGTTTGACTGGGGCACCCAGTTTATGGCTATGGTAACCCAGCAGTTATGGAAGCTATATGGTATCAAACACCTGAGTTCTTCCCCATACCATCCCCAGGCCAATGGACTTTGTGAGAGATTCAGTGGTACCCTTAAGAAAATGCTCAGTACTTTCAGGGTGCAAGAGAAGGATTGGGAGCGGCTACTTCCCTACCTTCTGTTTTACTAAAAAGAAGTGCCCCAAGAGTCCACAGGGTTCTCCCTCTTTGAACTCCTGCATGTCAGATAGATAAGGGAACCCTTGGACTTCATCCGAGGAGCTTGGGAAGGTGATTATGGGCAGAACTAGGTGTCAGCAGCTTCATATGTTATGACTTTCAGAGAGAAACTATCCATGTTAACTGGGTTACTGAAGGACCACATGCAGGAGGCCCAGACCAAAGCCAGGAAATATTATGATAAGGGAACTAAGTAAAAGGAAATGGAGGTAGGGCAAGAGGTCCTGATGTTAGTTCCCCAGCCCCAGGATAAGCTCCAACGGTCTGGGAAGGGCTCTACCCAGTCACCAAGAAATTTAACCCCCCTACGTATGTGGTAATGATAGACCCTGAGAGAAAGGTTCCGAAGGTGGCTCACATAAATCTGTTGAAGGAGTACCAGAGGTGACCCACTAAATTGGGTAGCCCTTTGTCTGCCTACTGCAAGCGATCCTCTAGAGGGGTCTTTATTGACCTGTTAGCCCCTACAGGAGCCGGTAGTCAGCAGTGGGTGGGTGGGGGTGGGGGGGGGGGAGCTAGGTGATACCTTTGCCCCCTAACAAACCCAATTTTCTGCTAACCCAGGATGCAGACCTCTAGCAGTACATGAGGTCCTAACTGAAGGTTGTCCCCATGAAAGCAACTCTCCTATTGGGTACCAGAGGCAGTAAGGGCTACTATAGCAGATGAGCTGAGGGAGATGTCAAGGTTAGGAGTGATTGAGCCTTCCAGTAGTCCGTGGGTTCCCCGGTAGTATTGGTGCCATAAAATGCGTGGGTAAGTTAAATGACAGAACAAAAACTGATGCTTACCCAATTCCTCACATGGGCGAGTTGTTATACCACCTAGGTAATGCTAGTACCTAACCACTCTGCCAAATTCCCCTTGGTGAGACAGCTAGATAAAAGTCAGCCTTCATCACCCCTTTGGGCTTTACCAGTTCAAGGTGATGCCATTCGGGATGAAGAATACTCCCTCTACATTTCAGAGGTTGGTAGATTCTTTATTACAGGGGCACCAATGGTTTGCTCAGGCCTACTTGGATGATATTGCCATATTTATTAGCACTTTTGGGGAGCATCTTCAGCACATCAGGGGCATATACTATTAAGGGGGCTGGGTTGACTATTCCCCCCGATAAATGTCAATGGGCTAGGGCTGAGGTACAGTACTTAAGTCATTGGGTAGGCAGCAGGCAGATTAATCCAGAACCAGCCAAGGTTAAGGGGATATCGGCATGCCCCCCCCCCCCCCAAACTAAGAAACAGGTAATAGCTTTCTTGAGGACCACAGGATATTACAGAAAGATTAATCCCTGTTACAGTGCCATGGCAAAGTCATTGACCGACCTGCCCAGGAAAAGGATGCCTTGAATGGTTTTTTGGACCTCTGCCTGTGAAACAGCTTTTCGGGCCCTGAAGGAAGCTCTCCCCTGCTCCCCTGTTCTGGCCACCACTGACTATAAAATATCCTTTATTGTCCAGATGGTGCCTCCCCATTTGGGTTAGGAGCCGTCCTCAGCCAGAAGGATGAGCATGGAAATGAGCACCCCATAGCATACCTGAGCAGAAAACTGGCATATGCCACTGTAGAAAAGGAATGTTTGGCTGTGGTATGGGCCCTGAAAAAACTTCAGCATTACTTTTATGGCTGGGAATTCACAGTGGTGACAGACCACAACCCTCTATGTTGGTTGTCTAGAGTGGCGGGGGATAATTGCAGGCTGTTAAGATGGAGCCTGGCCCTACAGACATTCAACTTTATAATACAGGCTACACTAGGGAAGGGAGGAAGCAGCTGTGTGTGTTGGGGGAGGGGGGCGTGCTTTGCACCATGGAGGCTATGCCCAAAATTGTGTGCCTGCTGGAATTAATTATATGCTTATATAATATAATGTTAATTCAGTCACATATGGGACCTATTGGAATGTGCAGTAAGTCCTGTTTGAGTGTTGTAAAGTAATAAACCAAATTGGGAGTTGCCGTTTCAGGTGGGGGGAAGCCTAGCTAAGTTTAGGCAGATTTGCTGTGTTCAGTAATAAAAACTGTAGTTAATATTGCTTTTGGGAGTTGTAAACATATGAGATCAGAGATCTCACAGGAAAGAATGTCGAAGGAAGAAGGCATAGTGATGTGGATCTCTTGGGGTTGTGTGGAAAATATCTGTAAATGCAATAAAAAATAAAGAGTCAATCTGCTTTGTACTAAAACAGTATAGGTGTGGTCAATATATCCTAAGAAAAAGGAATGTGATGGTGCCTGCCTATTCGGAAACGGTGCTTTGCCTCAAAATTCCTGTGTTCCTGTGATTGTCCCGAGGGTCCAATAATGGTGTGGTTCTGCAGGGATTACAACAAGAACTGGATGGGTCAGAACCCTGGCTGGATGGGTCAGAACTAGGTTCTGGTAGAGCCCAGTTGAGGAAGCGATCATAATAATTCCTTTCGGTAAAATTATAATAATGACATTGATAAATTAAACAAAACATTTAAACTATAAAAAATAAGATATTACATGTCTAAAATGATATCTAGTGCAAATGAAAAAAAAATTAAAAAGTGGTACTTCCTATAGAAAATAAAATAAATTTCATTTGAGATCTTGGTATAAGTGTTAAATCTGCAATCACAAGACCTTTGTCCATTCCTTAAGAAATACAACTATCGACGAGGAACTACATTTATATAACTTGTTTAATTGTAGATTAAAAAGCTGTGAACCTCTTTTTGGTATATACAAGGCAAGGAGCATTCCCGCCTAACACCCGGCTGGTGACCGAACACCAACAAGTCTTTACCAAACAAGCTTCAGGGGTTAGTTTGCCTTATGGACACAATGCTGGAATTAACATTTACCCAAAGATGCTTGGTGCAAACAGAGGTGAGCGTTATCATTTTTTGAGCCATACAGACATCTGCAGGTGAAATTTTACCCCAGCTGCAAAGGATGACTTTACACAAGGTTACTGTTTGATTGGCTGGGACAATCTTCAAGGTGTGGCCATGATGATTGTAACTGGACAACATCTACAGATCTGGGGTATTTGTAGCAAGGGATCAGAGGCCATGTAGACTACTATACACTCTTGCATGCTCATATTTAAACATTAGTATAATATAAGTAGAGCCTTGTAAATCAGAAAAAAAGATTAACCCCCATATATTCATAATAAAGTATCAAAAAGTGGGATCAAATGTGTCAGTAACTAGTGATAAAAAATAAGATATAATTCCTATAATGGAATTAATTTCAAATATACATTTTAAATACTTATTGAAGTGACAAATATTTTAAATTGAAAAACACCAGAGATTTTTATGTTCTGAAAAAGCCCAAGACCAGTGCCCCAGACCAGACCCGGAGAGGAGGATCTCTACCACCCCATCTATGCTGTATAGCCAGCTTCAGAACGCAGCAGGACCCATCATTTTCAGAAGGTTCTGGTCCAAAGGAATGAGGCAAGAGGATTTCATGATACAGGGGCTGCTGTGACCGTGGTACATCCGGATATAGTACTACGCACAGCCGTCCTCCCTAAGACCATCAAGGTCATGGTGGCTGGAGGCCAAACATTTTTCAACCCAGTTGCCTGTTTGCAGTTGGATTGGGGCATTGGGAAAGGAGTTAGAGAAGTGGGGGTTATGCATGGGCTCCCGGCTGATTTTTATGTTCTGGAAAAGCCCAAAATATATTAATAACCCCCAATATAAAAATAACCTAAAATGAAAAGTATAGTAAAGTATGTAAGCATATAGTGGAAAACAATCATTATGATATCCTTTCTTTCAAGGAATAATCATTTATTTAAAAAAATATATATTTTTGGTAAAAAAAATATTACTCGTTAACAAAGCTGTTTGTCATTGAAACCTGTCATAGTTGCTGCTAATTATACTTATACTAGCGAATTGCCCGTCAAAAAATGACGGCAATGAAATTGTAAGGTAGCTAATGCTGTTTGGTGTGTAATAATGAAATATGAAATACTTTAAGAAATGAGGGAACAGAGGCAGCTTTATGTGACTATAAGGAAATCAACAAGTCTTGCAAAAGGGCTATTAGACTGGCTAAAATAGAAAATGAGAAGTCAGTTGCAATGGAAAGTTAGAGTAACCCTAAAACATTTTTTAAATATGTTAATGGGAAGAAGGCCAGGAAGGAATCGATAGGACCATTACAATGTGACACAGGCCATCTGATAATTAGTGACCAGGAAAAGGCAGATGAGCTAAATAGGTTCTTTTCGTCGGTTTACACAAGGGAGGTACCAGTGGTTGGGACACCGTAACATAATGGGGCTACACTACCTTCACTAAATAATTGGTTAACGAAGGAAGAAATCCAAAAGAGGTTGGAGAAAATAAATGTTCATAAAGCCCCAGGTCCTGATGGAATACATCCAAGGGTACTGAGGGAGCTGGGTTCTGTAATAGCCAAACCAGTATATCTAATCTTTCAAGACTCACTACAGGTAGAGATGTCGCGAATAGTTCGCCGGCGGACTTTTTTCGGCGAACATAGCATGTTCGCGTTCGCGGCGAACTGCGAACATATGCGAGATTCGACCCGCCCCCAAAACTTTATCATTGAGCAAACTTTGACCCTGCATGTCACAGTCATCAGACACTTTCCAGCCAATCAGCAGCATACACTCCCTTCTACACCCTTCTACCTCATGGACAGCAGCCATTTTGGAATCATAAGTACCTTGCATCAATAGGGAAAACCATAGCTAGGCAAGTTTATTCAGTGTCCAGTGCAGTGCTGAAGGACTCTTGTGCATTATTATTATTACTAGCGTATTGCAATGAGATGTGTATGTTTGGAAAGTTGTATAGTTATTAATATACATATGGAGCAGTTTGCTCCATAAAAAAGTGGTCCGTATTAATGGCTCGCCTCGCTATGCGAGGCTCGCCTGCAATGAGTGCCTGTGTGTACTGTCAGTGTGCTTGGTGCTGTGAGTCTGTGTGTACTGTCAGTGTACTTGGTGCTGTAGTTCTGTGTGCACTGCCAGTGTACTTGGTGCTATGGGTCTGTGTGCACTGCCAGTGTGCTTGGTGCTTTAGGTCTGTGTGTACTGTCAGTGTACTTGGTGCTGTAGGTCTGTGTGTACTGTCAGTGTACTTGGTGCTGTATATATGTGTGTACTATCAGTGTACTTGGTGCTGTGGGTCAATGTGTACTGTCAGTGTACTTGGTGCTGTAGGTCTGTTTGCACTGCCAGTGTACTTGGTGCTATGGGTCTGTGTGTACTGTCAGTGTGCTTGGTGCTGTAGGTCTGTGTGCACTGTCAGTGTTCTTGGTGCTGTAGGTCTGTGTGTACTGTCAGTGTGCTTGGTGCTGTAGGTTTGTGTGTACTGTCAGTGTGCTTGGTGCTGTGAGTCTGTGTGTACTGTCAGTGTGCTTGGTGCTATAGGTCTATGTGTATTGTCAGTGTGTTTGGTGTTGTAGGTCTGTGTGTACTGTCAGTGTACTTGGTGCTGTAGTTCTGTGTGCACTGCCAGTGTACTTGGTGCTATGGGTCTGTGTGCACTGCCAGTGTGCTTGGTGCTTTAGGTCTGTGTGTACTGTCAGTGTACTTGGTGCTGTAGGTCTGTGTGTACTGTCAGTGTGCTTGGTGCTGTAGGTTTGTGTGTACTGTCAGTGTGCTTGGTGCTGTGAGTCTGTGTGTACTGTCAGTGTACTTGGTGCTGTAGTTCTGTGTGCACTGCCAGTGTACTTGGTGCTATGGGTCTGTGTGCACTGCCAGTGTGCTTGGTGCTTTAGGTCTGTGTGTACTGTCAGTGTACTTGGTGCTGTAGGTCTGTGTGTACTGTCAGTGTACTTGGTGCTGTATATATGTGTGTACTATCAGTGTACTTGGTGCTGTGGGTCAATGTGTACTGTCAGTGTACTTGGTGCTGTAGGTCTGTTTGCACTGCCAGTGTACTTGGTGCTATGGGTCTGTGTGTACTGTCAGTGTGCTTGGTGCTGTAGGTCTGTGTGCACTGTCAGTGTTCTTGGTGCTGTAGGTCTGTGTGTACTGTCAGTGTGCTTGGTGCTGTAGGTTTGTGTGTACTGTCAGTGTGCTTGGTGCTGTGAGTCTGTGTGTACTGTCAGTGTGCTTGGTGCTATAGGTCTATGTGTATTGTCAGTGTGTTTGGTGTTGTAGGTCTGTGTGTACTGTCAGTGTACTTGGTGCTGTAGTTCTGTGTGCACTGCCAGTGTACTTGGTGCTATGGGTCTGTGTGCACTGCCAGTGTGCTTGGTGCTTTAGGTCTGTGTGTACTGTCAGTGTACTTGGTGCTGTAGGTCTGTGTGTACTGTCAGTGTGCTTGGTGCTGTAGGTTTGTGTGTACTGTCAGTGTGCTTGGTGCTGTGAGTCTGTGTGTACTGTCAGTGTGCTTGGTGCTATAGGTCTATGTGTACTGTCAGTGTGTTTGGTGCTGTAGGTCTGTGTGTACTGTCAGTGTATTTGGTGCTGTTAATCTGTGTGTACTGTCAGTGTGCTTGGTGCTTTAGGTCTGTGTGCACTGCCAGTGTACTTGGTGCTATGGGTCTGTGTGTACTGTCAGTGTGCTTGGTGCTGTAGTTCTGTGTGCACTGTCAGTGTGCTTGGTGCTATGGGTCTGTGTGTACTGTCAGTGTACTTGGTGCTGTAGTTCTGTGTGCACTGCCAGTGTACTTGGTGCTATGGGTCTGTGTGCACTGCCAGTGTGCTTGGTGCTTTAGGTATGTGTGTACTGTCAGTGTACTTGGTGCTGTAGGTCTGTGTGTACTGTCAGTGTGCTTGGTGCTGTAGGTCTGTGTGTACTGTCAGTGTGCTTGTTGCTGTAGGTTTGTGTGTACTGTCAGTGTGCTTGGTGCTGTGAGTCTGTGTGTACTGTCAGTGTACTTGGTGCTGTAGGTCTGTGTGTACTGTCAGTGTACTTGGTGCTGTATATATGTGTGTACTATCAGTGTACTTGGTGCTGTGGGTCAATGTGTACTGTCAGTGTACTTGGTGCTGTAGGTCTGTTTGCACTGCCAGTGTACTTGGTGCTATGGGTCTGTGTGTACTGTCAGTGTGCTTGGTGCTGTAGGTCTGTGTGCACTGTCAGTGTTCTTGGTGCTGTAGTTCTGTGTGCACTGTCAGTGTGCTTGGTGCTGTAGGTTTGTGTGTACTGTCAGTGTGCTTGGTGCTGTGAGTCTGTGTGTACGGTCAGTGTACTTGGTGCTGTAGGTCTGTGTGTACTGTCAGTGTACTTGGTGCTGTATATATGTGTGTATTATCAGTGTACTTGGTGCTGTGGGTCAATGTGTACTGTCAGTGTACTTGGTGCTGTAGGTCTGTTTGCCCTGCCAGTGTACTTGGTGCTATGAGTCTGTGTGTACTGTCAGTGTGCTTGGTGCTATAGGTCTATGTGTACTGTCAGTGTGTTTGGTGCTGTAGGTCTGTGTGTACTGTCAGTGTACTTGGTGCTGTTAATCTGTGTGTACTGTCAGTGTGCTTGGTGCTTTAGGTCTGTGTGCACTGCCAGTGTACTTGGTGCTATGGGTCTGTGTGTACTGTCAGTGTGCTTGGTGCTGTAGGTCTGTGTGTACTGTCAGTGTGCTTGGTGCTGTAGGTTTGTGTGTACTGTCAGTGTGCTTGGTGCTGTGAGTCTGTGTGTACTGTCAGTGTACTTGGTGCTGTAGGTCTGTGTGTACTGTCAGTGTACTTGGTGCTGTATATATGTGTGTACTATCAGTGTACTTGGTGCTGTGGGTCAATGTGTACTGTCAGTGTACTTGGTGCTGTAGGTCTGTTTGCACTGCCAGTGTACTTGGTGCTATGGGTCTGTGTGTACTGTCAGTGTGCTTGGTGCTGTAGGTCTGTGTGCACTGTCAGTGTTCTTGGTGCTGTAGGTCTGTGTGTACTGTCAGTGTGCTTGGTGCTGTAGGTTTGTGTGTACTGTCAGTGTGCTTGGTGCTGTGAGTCTGTGTGTACTGTCAGTGTGCTTGGTGCTATAGGTCTATGTGTATTGTCAGTGTGTTTGGTGTTGTAGGTCTGTGTGTACTGTCAGTGTACTTGGTGCTGTAGTTCTGTGTGCACTGCCAGTGTACTTGGTGCTATGGGTCTGTGTGCACTGCCAGTGTGCTTGGTGCTTTAGGTCTGTGTGTACTGTCAGTGTACTTGGTGCTGTAGGTCTGTGTGTACTGTCAGTGTGCTTGGTGCTGTAGGTTTGTGTGTACTGTCAGTGTGCTTGGTGCTGTGAGTCTGTGTGTACTGTCAGTGTGCTTGGTGCTATAGGTCTATGTGTACTGTCAGTGTGTTTGGTGCTGTAGGTCTGTGTGTACTGTCAGTGTATTTGGTGCTGTTAATCTGTGTGTACTGTCAGTGTGCTTGGTGCTTTAGGTCTGTGTGCACTGCCAGTGTACTTGGTGCTATGGGTCTGTGTGTACTGTCAGTGTGCTTGGTGCTGTAGTTCTGTGTGCACTGTCAGTGTGCTTGGTGCTATGGGTCTGTGTGTACTGTCAGTGTACTTGGTGCTGTAGTTCTGTGTGCACTGCCAGTGTACTTGGTGCTATGGGTCTGTGTGCACTGCCAGTGTGCTTGGTGCTTTAGGTCTGTGTGTACTGTCAGTGTACTTGGTGCTGTAGGTCTGTGTGTACTGTCAGTGTGCTTGGTGCTGTAGGTCTGTGTGTACTGTCAGTGTGCTTGTTGCTGTAGGTTTGTGTGTACTGTCAGTGTGCTTGGTGCTGTGAGTCTGTGTGTACTGTCAGTGTACTTGGTGCTGTAGGTCTGTGTGTACTGTCAGTGTACTTGGTGCTGTATATATGTGTGTACTATCAGTGTACTTGGTGCTGTGGGTCAATGTGTACTGTCAGTGTACTTGGTGCTGTAGGTCTGTTTGCACTGCCAGTGTACTTGGTGCTATGGGTCTGTGTGTACTGTCAGTGTGCTTGGTGCTGTAGGTCTGTGTGCACTGTCAGTGTTCTTGGTGCTGTAGTTCTGTGTGCACTGTCAGTGTGCTTGGTGCTGTAGGTTTGTGTGTACTGTCAGTGTGCTTGGTGCTGTGAGTCTGTGTGTACGGTCAGTGTACTTGGTGCTGTAGGTCTGTGTGTACTGTCAGTGTACTTGGTGCTGTATATATGTGTGTATTATCAGTGTACTTGGTGCTGTGGGTCAATGTGTACTGTCAGTGTACTTGGTGCTGTAGGTCTGTTTGCACTGCCAGTGTACTTGGTGCTATGAGTCTGTGTGTACTGTCAGTGTGCTTGGTGCTATAGGTCTATGTGTACTGTCAGTGTGTTTGGTGCTGTAGGTCTGTGTGTACTGTCAGTGTACTTGGTGCTGTTAATCTGTGTGTACTGTCAGTGTGCTTGGTGCTTTAGGTCTGTGTGCACTGCCAGTGTACTTGGTGCTATGGGTCTGTGTGTACTGTCAGTGTGCTTGGTGCTGTAGGTCTGTGTGCACTGTCAGTGTGCTTGGTGCTATGGGTCTGTGTGTACTGTCAGTGTACTTGGTGCTGTAGTTCTGTGTGCACTGCCAGTGTACTTGGTGCTATGGGTCTGTGTGCACTGCCAGTGTGCTTGGTGCTTTAGGTCTGTGTGTACTGTCAGTGTACTTGGTGCTGTAGTTCTGTGTGCACTGCCAGTGTACTTGGTGCTATGGGTCTGTGTGCACTGCCAGTGTGCTTGGTGCTTTAGGTCTGTGTGTACTGTCAGTGTACTTGGTGCTGTAGTTCTGTGTGCACTGCCAGTGTACTTGGTGCTATGGGTCTGTGTGCACTGCCAGTGTGCTTGGTGCTTTAGGTCTGTGTGTACTGTCAGTGTACTTGGTGCTGTAGGTCTGTGTGTACTGTCAGTGTGCTTGGTGCTGTAGGTCTGTGTGTACTGTCAGTGTGCTTGGTGCTGTAGGTTTGTGTGTACTGTCAGTGTGCTTGGTGCTGTGAGTCTGTGTGTACTGTCAGTGTACTTGGTGCTGTAGGTCTGTGTGTACTGTCAGTGTACTTGGCCCTGTATATATGTGTGTACTATCAGTGTACTTGGTGCTGTGGGTCAATGTGTACTGTCAGTGTACTTGGTGCTGTAGGTCTGTTTGCACTGCCAGTGTACTTGGTGCTATGGGTCTGTGTGTACTGTCAGTGTGCTTGGTGCTGTAGGTCTGTGTGCACTGTCAGTGTTCTTGGTGCTGTAGTTCTGTGTGCACTGTCAGTGTGCTTGGTGCTGTAGGTTTGTGTGTACTGTCAGTGTGCTTGGTGCTGTGAGTCTGTGTGTACTGTCAGTGTACTTGGTGCTGTAGGTCTGTGTGTACTGTCAGTGTACTTGGTGCTGTATATATGTGTGTATTATCAGTGTACTTGGTGCTGTGGGTCAATGTGTACTGTCAGTGTACTTGGTGCTGTAGGTCTGTTTGCACTGCCAGTGTACTTGGTGCTATGGGTCTGTGTGTACTGTCAGTGTGCTTGGTGCTGTAGGTCTGTGTGCACTGTCAGTGTTCTTGGTACTGTAGTTCTGTGTGCACTGCCAGTGTACTTGGTGCTATGGGTCTGTGTGTACTTGGCAGTGTACTTGGTGCTGTAGGTCTGTGTGTACTGTCAGTGTGCTTGGTGCTATAGGTCTGTGTGCACTGCCAGTGTACTTGGTGCTATGGGTCTGTGTGTACTGTCAGTGTGCTTGGTGCTGTAGGTCTGTGTGCAAACAAGGTTCACAGCTCTTCAACACAATGCTTCCAAATAGGTAAAGTCTATTCATTTATTAATGTATTACATGTTTACTATTACACACAAAACAACATTAGCTCAGTTACAATAACATTGCCGTCATTTTTTGACGGGCAAGTCGCTAGTGTCATAATAAACACCACATGAACATGGCGACCACTCTCTTGTGGGATTCAGGTACGTCCACGGATTCATCCTCCATATATCTGAATAAGCCAGGAATGATATATAGAGGCCTACGGCGCTCATTGCCAAAGTGGTCCGTATTAACAGCTCGCCTCGCTACGCGAGGCTCGCCTGCAATGAGCGCCTGCGGCGCTCATTGCCAAAAAGTGGTCCATATTACACATTATATAGTAATAATAATAAGAATAATAATAAAGCAGAAGACCTCCCCTGTGTCTCCCCCCCACTCCCTCCCATGTGTCTCTCTCCCCCCCTCTCCCCTGTGTCTCCCCCCCACTCCCTCCCATGTGTCTCTCTCCCCCCCCTCTCCCCTGTGTCTCTCCCACCCTTGCCTGTGTCTCTACCCCCTCTCCCTTCCCCAGTGTTTCTTTGCTCCCTCTCCTGTGTCTTTTCCCCCTTCCCTCTTCCCGGTGTCACTCCCCCCTCCCCTGTGTCTCTACCCCCCTCTCCCTTCCCGTGTTTCTTTCCCCCCTCCCCTGTGTCTTTCCCCCCTTCCCTCTCCCCTGTGTCTCTCCCCCCTCATCTGTGTCTCTTCCCCCTTCTCCCCTGTGTCTCTACCCCCTCTCCCCTGTGTCTCTACCCCCTCTCCCTTCCCCTCTGTTTCTTCCCCCCTCCTCTGTGTCTTTACCCCCTTTTCTCTCCCCGGTGTCTCCTCACCACTCCCTCCCATTAGTCTCTTCCCCCCTCTCCCCTGTGTCTCTACCCCCCACTCTCTCCTGTGTCTCTCCCCCCTCCCATGTGTCTCTTCCCCTCACCTCTCCCTTACCCTGTTTCTCTTCCCCCCTCTGCCCTGTGTCTTCCTCCCCCTCTCCACTGTGTCTTCCTCCCCCTCTCCCCTCTCCTGTGTCTTCCTCTCCCTCTCCCCTGTGTTTCCTCCCCCTCTCTCCTCCTCTGTTAGCTTCTATACGCATACATACATACAATAAGAAATCTGGGGGGGGGGGGGGGGGGTTACCCCTTACCCACCCCCCCCCAGTTCCAACACCCATGTGTACTGTATAATATTGTATTGCATTATGTTATATTATATCACTAGCCACTTGCCTGGCACAAATGATGGGGCAATAAAGTTTGAAGCCATGGCAATGCTGTTTGCCACACAATGTGATGCTTTTTGAACTCTGAGGACCTTCGGCGCTCATTGTGAGTCTCTTCCCTCGTGTCCTTCATGTTTCGTGCTTTGCAACGATCAATCTTCGGCGCTCATCGCAAAGACAGATATATAAGTACAGTGTTAAATATATTATTTTTTTTGTGCAGTGTAAATTAAAAAATGTATTCAGGTCTCAGAGCATAATAAAGTGATTTAGATTTGTAACTGCTTTGAGAGTGCTATCGCTGGCAGCCAATGAGCAGTAATCCAGATATATAACTGCAGAGTAAAAAGTAAAACATTTTAGTGTAGTGTAAAGTCTACATTTTTATTTTCCATTACTAATTAATACTTATTAAATGAATGCACGATAATAACTATTGTGAATGAACAAATGTATTAGGAAGTGCGAAGCGTTAATGTATGTAAAGTAACCGCAGTGTAAAATATGCTATTAAGCGTATTTTTTTTATATATTTATTTTTTAATAATAATGAATTAATTAATTACTAAAATACTTTACCTATTTGTAATTAATATATCCAGTGATCAATTACCTTGAAGAGCTAACAATCAGTTTTGATTTTCCTGCAGCTTACAGTGTACATTTGGACTGTTGGTGACCCGAGGTGTAAGTGTCAGCAATGTGCGCAGTGCACGAGGGGAAACCGCTTGTATAGTCGTGTAACGCGCCATTTTAGATTTGTAATGTTATTAGTTGCAAGTTAGTGTTGTAAAATGGCGGCGATTGTGTATGTGTTACGCGGCTCGCCAGCAGTTTCCATTATTTATAATAGTGTATTTTGTACCTTGTCTGTTCCTAGGTAAAAGTCGTACATGGCTGGCGATGTTTTGCGCGGTTTGGGGTCGTGTAGCCTCGTTTTCATTTTTTCCGGGCGACATTTTTTTTGTCACTTAGCTGATTTACAAGTGCCAACTGGGGAAGACGTTACAGATATCACATATATAGTTGTGAGCAGGCGGGTTGTTGCTAACGCTGCGGGCTTGCGAAGCGAGGGCCAGAGTTGCTGGCAAGGAGCGCCGAAGGCTCCCACGTCGGCTGCAATGAGCCGCAGGCGGGACTTACACCATCAAATTTACGGACTTACCATCCAAAAATACGGGACTTAGAAAAAAAAACATTACGAGCTCACAAAAATACGACCTTAACGCCCGAACCGCACGCACTTAAAAACATTAAAAACACAATAAATACACACAACAAACACATAAAAAGCTTACCCACAGCAAGGCGGGCACCGAGGACCTCTGCAAGTGAAGTTACACCTCCATTTAAGTCCAAATTCATGAGTTTAGACACCCGAAAATCGCCTAAGTGAGAGAAAAAATGGCCCTTGAAAAAAAGAAAACGAGGCTACAGGACCCTAAACACGCAAAACACATACGGATTTTCCTAAAAAGCGAGGTAAAGATACACTATTAACAAGGACGCTAAATCATCCACACCCGCGTACCACATACACATTCCCCGCCATTTTACAACACTAACTTACACAATGCGGAAGTACCCAGCTACCCTAACGGCTTCCCCTCGCGCACGCAGCCTATTTACACTACACACTGCACACATTGCTGACACTTGCACAGCAGCTCCACAGCACTGAAAACCTACATTGTATGCTGCAGGAACATGAAAACAGATTGTCAGCTCTTCAGCACAATGCTTCCTGCATATATTACTTACAAATAGGTAAAGTATATTCATTTAGTAATTATTTCATTAGCATACAAAAATACATATACACAAAAAAAACATTATCACATTAAACATAAAAGCCATTCACTGCGCGCCTCACAACGAGCGCCAACGCTGCTCATAGCATACAAAGCCTTGCAATAAGCGCAAAAAACACATCACCGCCGACCAAAGAATAACAGCAAAAGCGCCTATCAGAAAAAAAATACAACCAACAGCCTCGCAATGAGCGCCGAAGGATCTCCGACCGCCAACAGAATGAATGTCTCGTCCAAACCATTACCTGCCTTACAATCTTATTGCCGCCATTTTTTGATGGGCAAGTCGCTAGTAAATATATAAAGATCAAGATAATAAAAGTATCAGGAAATGTAACACAGAGATGCACGCGCGTCTGAATAATACGACAAAATACGGATTTTTGTCATAAGTGATATGATCGCAGTATTGGGTCATAAACCCTAAACACTGGAATCTGTTACATACAATTTACTGATGATGTCATTAATGGGCTTCAAGGGGGGGGATCTCTTTTCATACTTTTTGAGCTGTGCAAATCCAACATACGCAGAGCGGAAACGCCACATCTGTGGGACACACACAAAGGGGTTCACTTTGGGAGAAAAAAACAAACAAATATGAAATATTTAATAATCATATTTTGATGTTACCAACAGATAAGGAAACGAAACTGAGGTTATTATATCTAATAGTAGCAAGCCTGGGAGTACTGGGAGTAATAATACTGCAGCAGGAGGTCAGGACTAATGTCACCTATAGACCCCCAGACAGATAAAGGTCAGTACTAATGTCCCTCTATGGACCACCAGTCAGATAAAGGTCAGTACTAATGTCACCTATAGACCCCCAGTTATATAAAGGTCAGTACTAATGTCACCTATAGACCCCCAGTCATATAAAGGTCAGTACTAATGTCCCTCTATAGACACCCAGTCAGATAAAGGTCATTACTAATGTCCCTCTATAGACACCCAGTCAGATAAAGGTCAGTACTAATGTCCCTCTATAGACACCCAGTCAGATAAAGGTCATTACTAATGTCCCTCTAAAGACACCCAGTCAGATAAAGGTCAGTACTAATGTCCCTCTATAGACCCCCAGTCATATAAAGGTCATTACTAATGTCCCTCTATAGACACCCAGTCAGATAAAGGTCAGTACTAATGTCACCTATAGACTCCCAGTCATATAAAGGTCAGTACTAATGTCCCTCTATAGACACCCAGTCAGCTAAAGGTCAGTACTAATGTCCCTCTATAGACACCCAGTCAGATAAAGGTCATTACTAATGTCCCTCTATAGACACCCAGTCAGCTAAAGGTCAGTACTAATGTCACTCTATAGACCCCCAGTCAGATAAAGGTCATTATTAATGTCCCTCTATAGACACCCAGTCAGCTAAAGGTCAGTACTAATGTCCCTCTATAGACACCCAGTCAGATAAAGGTCAGTACTAATGTCCCTCTATAGACCCCCAGTCAGATAAAGGTCATTACTAATGTCCCTCTATAGACACCCAGTCAGATAAAGGTCAGTACTAATGTCCCTCTATAGACCCCCAGTCATATAAAGGTCATTACTAATGTCCCTCTATAGACACCCAGTCAGATAAAGGTCAGTACTAATGTCACCTATAGACCCCCAGTCATATAAAGGTTAGTACTAATGTCACTCTATAGACACCCAGTCAGATAAAGGTCAGTACTAATGTCACCTATAGACCCCCAGTCATGTAAGGTGTAACCCTTACACTACCTGATCGATACAACATCATACCTGATGTTTTAAAGCACGTTATTCCAAACAATTTAGGAATGTTAGGTAATTTATGCCCTTTATGGCTTAAAACCAGACTCTGTATCAACTATGTAATTTTCCGTGGGAGTTTTGCCATGGATCCCCCTCCGGCATGCCACAGTCCAGTTGTTAGACCCCTTGAAACAACTTTCCCATCACTATTGTGGCCAGAAAGAGTCCCTGTGGGTTTTAAAATTCGCCTGCCCATTGAAGTCTATGGCGGTTTGCCGATGTTCGCCGGTTCGCGAACATTTGTGGAGGTTCGCGTTCGCGGTTCGCGAACCGAAAATTTTAGGTTCGCGACATCACTAACTACAGGGTCTCTACCAGATGACTGGAGAAAAGCAGAGGTGATACCTATATTTAAGAAGAGATCTAGAGCAAATCCGGGGAATTATAGACCAGTGAGCCTCACTTCTGTAGTTGGGAAGCTTTTAGAAGGCTTAATAAGGGACAGAATACAAGAATATGTCTATTTGAACAGGATCATAGGTAGCAGTCAACACGGATTTATGAAGGATAGGTCGTGTCAGACCAATCTAATTAGTTTTTATGAGGAGGTTAGTAGGAACTTGGATCATGGCAACTCAGTGGATGTAGTCGTTTTAGATTTTTCAAATGCATTTGATACAGTGCCACATGGAAGACTAGTGAGCAAACTAAGGGATACAGGAATTGCAGTAAATATCTGCTCATGGATCGATAGCTGGCTAAAAGACATGAAGCAAAGGGTTGTTGTGAATGGAACATACTCCGATTGGTCTAATGTGATAAGTGGGGTTCCTCAAGGTTCAGTATTAGGTCCTCTCATTTTTAACATATTTATTAATGACATTGAAGTAGGACTCGAAAGTAGTGTCTCCATTTTTGCTGATGACACTAAGTTGTGCAAGGTAATAAAATCAGATAATGATGTACTTTCCCTACAAAAGGATTTGCATAAATTACAAATAAATGAAAGGTTATGCATTTGGGAAGGAACAATAGCCATGCAATCTATAATCTTAATGGAGCAAGTCTAGGGGTATCAGATATTGAAAGGGATTTGGGAGTACTAGTGGACAACCACCTAGGTAACAGCTCTCAAAGCCAAGCAGCGGCTGCAAAGGCAAATAAAATATTAGCATGTATTAGGAAGGGTAGAAGCAAAGGAAGCAATTATAATTCTGCCACTATACAAAGCCCTAGTACGCCCTCATTTGGAATATGGAGTACAATTTTGGGCACCACCTCATAAAAAAGAAATTTTAGAGCTTGAAAAAGTACAGAGAAGGGCAACAAAACTAATAAGGGGAATGGAGGGGCTAAGTTATGAAGAAAGACTAACAAAATTAAACTTATTTTCGCTAGAAAAAAAGCTTTTACGAGGGGATATGATTACCTTATATAAATACATCCAGGGTCAATATAAGGCTTTGTCAAGTGAACTTTTTGTAGCAAGAGATTTTCAACTGACAAGAGGACATCCTTTGAGGTGAAGATTAGAGGAAAAAAGATCTCACCTTAAACAAAGAAAAGGGTTCTTCACAGTTAGGGTGGTTAAACTGTGGAATTCTCTACCAAAGGAGGTGGTGACAGCGAATTTGATAGACAACTTCAAAAAGGGGTTAGATATATTTTTGAATAAAGAGGGCATTCAAGGCTATCTTAGATAACTAGCAAAGGAATATTGATCCAGGGAGAAATTTGATCGCCAGTTTCTGGGGTCAGGAAGGAATTTTGCTTTTTTTCCCCCTTATGAGACAATTGGCAAATGTTTTTTTTTTTTGTTTGCCTTCCTCTGGATCAAATAACAATTAACATTTAATAATAAATAGTCCACATTAAAAAGATCAATAGAGATCTAAAAAGGTTGAACTTGATGGATTAACTCTTTATTCATCCTCCAATACTATACTATTAATAATTATTTAATCAATAATTTAATTAATAACTAATCCGCATATTGCAGATCAGAGGAGATCTTAACAGGTTGAACTTGATGGACTGAAAGTCTTTTTTTAACCTTAATTACTATGTAACTATGTGAGCATTGTGTTGAAGAGCTGCAATGTGTTTTGATGTTGCTGCAGCATTAGTGGTGTGGAGCTGCTGTGTAAGCATGCTGAATGTGTGCAGTGTAATACTGTGCGTGCGCGAGACCAAACCGTTAGCGTAGTCGTGTACTTCCGCATTGGCGTAAAATGGTGGGTAATGTGTGGTATGCGTCTTAGCGGAATATCCGTAGGTGTTTTGTGGTGTTTTTGTGAGTGTCTTGTGGTGTTTTGCGAGTTTCCTGTGGTGTTTTGAGTGTTTAGAGTGCTGTAGCCTCGTTTTCGTTTTTTTCGGCGGCCATTTTTTCTCTCGCTTAGAGAATTTTTTAGTGTCTAAACTCTTTTATTTTGAGTTAAATGAAGGTGTAAGTTGCTTTTTTGCGGTCCTGGATGCTCCCTCTTGCTGTAGGTAAGTTTTTTTATGTATGTGCTGCGTGTATTTATTGTGTTTTGAATTTTGTAATGTTCGCGAGTTGCGTCCGAGTGTTGCGAGGTCGTAATGTGTGTTAACGTGTCTCGTATGTTGTTTGCATTGCGAGGTAAAGTTTGCGAGGGTCGTAGTTGGTGTGTCGTGTTGTTTGCGTTGCGACGTAAAGTTTGCGAGGGTCGCAGTTGTTGGCAAGGAGCGCCTTCGGAGCTCCATGCCAGCAACTGAGGCCCTCGCTTCGCGGCCATTTTTTCTGTCGCTTAGCAAATTTTTTAGAGTCTAAACTGTTTTATTTTGAGTGAAATGAAGGTGTAATTGTCTTTTTTGAGGTCCTGTATGCTCCCTCTTGCTGTAGGTAAGTTTTTTATGTATGTGCTGTGTGTATTTATTGTGTTTTGAATTTTGTAATGTTCGCAAGTTGCGGCCCGAGTGTTGCGAGGTCGTAATGTGTGTTAACGTGTCTCGTATGTTGTTTGCGTTGCGAGGTAAAGTTTGCGAGCATCGTAGTTGGTGTGTCGTGTTGTTTGCAATGCGACGTAAAGTTTGCGAGGGTCGCAGTTGCTGGCAACGAGCGCCTTTGGCGCTCCATGCCAGCAACTGAGGCCCCTCGCACGCGGCTCGCTACTTGAGCCCGCAAGCGTTAGCAACAACTCGTACGCTCACAACTATATATGTGATTACCTGTTAGCATGCTAGAAATCTGTGATTTATTTTCTCTCATCTAGTCGTATATCTGTACTTTTCACAATACTATAGAGATATGCCACATGCAATATGGGTTTTATTAGAAATATGGATTTCCTTAGTACAATAATTAGGATCTTCTCATATATAACAATTCATATAGTTAATTTATATCATAGCCATGTGTAGGATATGGGATATTATATAATATCTAACTATCAACTCAGTACTGATTTGGCACTTTCAAGGATTTCCTACAGAATCAGGACATAATCAGAATTAATTTTTTCTGTCGCATAGCGAATCTTTTAGTGTCGAAACTGTTTTATTTTGAGTGAAATGAAGGTGTAAGTGTCTTTTTTGAGGTCCTGGATGTTCCCTCTTGCTGTAGGTAAGTTTTTTTATGTATGTGCTGTGTGTATTTATTTTGTTTTGAATTTTGTAATGTTCGCGAGTTGCGTCCAAGTGTTGCGAGGTCGTAATGTGTGTTAACGTGTCTCGTATGTTGTTTGCGTTGCAAGGTAAAGTTTGCGAGTGTCGTATTTGGTGTGTCGTGTTGTTTGCGTTGCGACATAAAGTTTGCGAGGGTCAATGTTGCTGGCAAGGAGCGCCTTCAGCGCTCCATGCCAGCGACTGAGGCCCTCGCCCACGGCTCGCTGCGCGAGCCCCGGCTCTTGCTTCGCGAGGGCCGCGGCTAGCTACGCGAGCCTGCGGGCTCGCTATGCGAGCTCGCAAGCGTTAGCAACAACTCGGACACTCACAACTATATATGTGATTACCTGTTAGCATGCTAGAAATCTGTGATTTATTTTCTCTCATCTAGTCGTATATCTGTACTTTTCACAATACTATAGAGATATGCCACATGCAATATGGGTTTTATTAGAAATATGGATTTCCTTAGTACAATAATTAGGATCTTCTCATATATAACAATTCATATAGTTAATTTATATCATAGCCATGTGTAGGATATGGGATATTATATAATATCTAACTATCAACTCAGTACTGATTTGGCACTTTCAAGGATTTCCTACAGATTCAGGACATAATCAGAATTAATTTTTATTAGACCAATATACTGATCATTTCCAAGTTAAGGATCTAGCTAAACAATCAGCAATTTAAAATAAACAATAAACAATATATACTTTCTAGTCACCTTTTGGGCACATTATCACTTTTACATTTCTTTCACTTTAATTTTATAGCAATATAATATTTTTTTATGGCACATTTAATCACTTATTCCTTTCTAGAGTTAAACAAAGAATGTTTATAATTTTCCTACATAGTATATATACAGAAGACTCTCAGTTAGTGGCAGCCATGGGGTTTGGTAGATGCCGGATAAATGTAGTTTCTGGGTGCTTGAGAGTTACATATAAAAGAGGCCTAGATTAGTTGCACATAGAATGCTCTTCTAAGTATATGTGTCAGTGAGAGCTGTTCTAGCAGCAGCAGCTTTCACTCCACACAGGTACTGAATGGTACGATGCTGAACCCAGAGACTATAACGCCAACACTGCACTGGCTCAGTCACTCATGCCTTTCTGATTCCAGGTAAAACTGAATTGCAGTGACGAACAGTGGATGAAATCTAGGTGCCTGTAAGCATTTTGTGGCATGACAACCTGGCTCCTGGCATTTGTTGAGCCCTGTACATTTCCATTTTTATTTAAAGTACAGTATTTAATTTGTTTCTGGTTGCTTGTGTGTTCCAGAGTTGATAAGGAGTAACTCTAACATTAAAGACATACTAATGGATTCACACCACCTCAAATGCTGCCTATTTGCAGATGATTTTTTATGCTCCCTTACAGAACGGACTGTCTCTGTTCCTGCAATAATCCAAGTTATGAACAATTTTGGGGAATTTGCTGGTCTAAAGATAAATGTAGAGAAGTCAGAGGCACTAAGTTTCAGAATGTTCCAGCAGGATATTGAGATTCTAAGCAGGGAATATAACTTCTCAAGTTTTTTTATGTATGTGCTGCGTGTATTTATTGTGTTTTGAATTTTGTAATGTTCGCGAGTTGCGTCCGAGTGTTGCGAGGTCGTAATGTGTGTTAACGTGTCTCGTATGTTGTTTGCATTGCGAGGTAAAGTTTGCGAGGGTCGTAGTTGGTGTGTCGTGTTGTTTGCGTTGCGACGTAAAGTTTGCGAGGGTCGCAGTTGTTGGCAAGGAGCGCCTAAAGATAAATGTAGAGAAGTCAGAGGCACTAAGTTTCAGAATGTTCCAGCAGGATATTGAGATTCTAAGCAGGGAATATAACTTCTCATGGTCCAAGTCACATATAAGTTATCTGGGAGTCAATATTACAAATAAGGTATCAGATTTATATAGGTTAAATTACCCTGATCTATTTAGAGAATTGAGTCTAGACATACAAAGATGGTCCAAAGGCCAATTATTCTGGCTGGGATGGATAAGCTCAGTCAAAATGAATGTGCTACCCTGCCTTCTTTACTTGTTTCGTACATTGCTCATTACAATTTATTATAAAAAACTGGAAAGATTCCAAAAAATAGTCTTTAATTTTATTTGGGCAAATAAAGCTCATCAAATAGCTAGAAAGGTGATGGTTCAAAATAGAAATAAAGGGGGCCTATCATGACCAAACCTTAACTTGTATTTCAAGGCAGTCCAATTATTCCTGCCTCTTGCACATTCCACCATACATTAGCCATTGTGGGTAACACTAGATAATTTGGACCTGCGCCCATACTCATGGGATTCCATTATTTGGTTACCCAAACCCTTAACCAGTATAAAGCATACTGCAAATCCCTTTATAAGACAGACTCTTGACATATTTGTGTGGGCCAATGGTAGGTTCCATCTGGCCCCAGTACTTACTATACTCACCCCAGTCGTTCCGCATCCAGATCTTACACTGTACCTTTCGTTGAACTCGTTGGCATGGTGGAGGATGAGGGGATTGTTGAGGTGTGGAGTGTGGTTTAGAGACAGGATGATACTTCCTTTTGAAGGACTGAAAGACAACTTCAACCTCCCCTTGGAGGAGCACTTCACCTACTTTAGAATAAATCACTTCATTAAGATGCTTATACATACCTTGGCTTAAAGGCCAATTGGTTTACCAAGCTATGTGATACCTTTACCTTATATAAAAATATAGTGAGCTTACTGTACGAAACCTTTAATACATATCAAGCTCATCAAAAAGTTAGACCCAGCTAAGCCTTTGATCTTTCAAGCCCGTAAATGTTACAATCGCAAATCGCTATTAAATTGCTACAATTCCTCAAGCCCGCAATTGTTCTCACACCCGTAAATGGCAAATGTAGAAGAAAATGCTACGAGTAACAGATAGGACTCAAAGGGAGTTAAACACCTGTTCGTAGAACTGTAAATGCAAATAAAAATTTAAAAGACGGGGAAAGCGATATAAGACATTATAATTAATTGCACAATAGTCTCAAGATCGCAAATCAGCAACCAAAAATATATTTTTTTATGTTTCATTTCTGTGATCTATGAATCTTGGGAATCAAGGAGTTAATACATAGGCCACCCACATGGACTAGAACATTTCCTTTATTCTTTTTATTATTTTGTATATTGCCGGATTGCTAGTCTGATCACATATTGGATGTCTAAACGCTAACTTAGACAGTTGCCTTCATACAGGCTTGCAACAGTTACAGAGCGATTAGATTTTCCTATGTCCTTATGGTCATTACAATATCCGTTTGATTCATTGGGCATGTGGCTAGTTTCCATTAAGGGTCCAGTGGCAAGACCCAAAGTGTCCCATAGTCCTGGTGGATTTATCAGTAAGCTTTTGGGCTCTGAAGGATTGTTAATTGTTGGGTTCGGTGGTGTCCCACCTGGCCCAAAAAGCAGGTTGTGAGAAAAGAAATTACTTTTTTTCGCACAATGAGTTTGAAAATTGTATAATTTTGTTCATTACATAAGTGAAATAAGTAAAAAAATGTGTTATATTTGTTCATTCATGTTACCTTCATCTAATATTAGATTTTGCCTACAGTACTGAAAACATTAATTGTGGCAAATAATAGTTGACAAACTGCGATTTGTCGTCACGCTTGTGACAAATCGCAGTTTGACAACTACGATTCCCGCAAATGGGCCGCGCATGCACATTGCGCAACAGGCCATGCATTAAAATTGCGCAACGGGCCATGCATGCGCATTGTGCGGAGTAAGCTGTGAATGCGCATTGCGGCAGGGCGCTCAGGCACATTGCGTGGTGGCCAGAGAGACAGAGGAGGATGGGGAAGACACAGAGGAGAGGGGGGAGACACAGAGGAGGGTGAGAGATACAGAGGTGAGGGGGAGACACAGGGGAGTGAGAGGAGGGGGGAGAGACACATGGGAGTGAGAGGAGGAGGGAGAGACACGAAGGAGTGAGAGTAGGGGAGGGAGGGAGAGACACAGGGTAGTGATAGGAGGGGGGGAGACACAAAGGAGTGAGAGGATGGGTGAGAGACACATGGGAGGGAGAAGAGGGAGGAAGAGACACAAGGGAGGGGGAGTCACACAGGGGTGGGAGAGGAGGGGGGTAGACACACAGGGGAGGGAGGGGAGGGGGGGAGAGACACAGGGGAATGAGAGGGGGAGAGACATGGAGGAGGGGGGACACAGGGGAGTGAGAAGTGGGGGGAGAGACACAGGGGAGTGAGAGGAGGGGGAAGAGACACAAAGGAGGGAGAGGAGGGAGAAAAGGAGTAGACAGAGGGAGAAACTTGCAATGAGCGCCAAAGGCGCTCATCGCTAGGCCAGTAAGGTAGAGGGGGAGAGGCTCCCATTGTGTGGCAAACAGCATTGCCAGGATTCACATTTTATTGTCGTCATTTTTGACGGGCAAGTTGCTAGTATATAATAATAGAGGAAAATCAGGAAGGAAGTAAATGCTCTACGTAATTAAAAAGAATTGCATATACATTCAGAAATATAAACATACAGGGTCAGTAATATTTTGTATCTTTCAATCTAGTTTTCACCATCCTCAACTGATTATGTAATTTATTTCTATAATAATATTTACATGAATTTACAGTGTAAGATAATGACATAGAAACATAGTAATTTAGGATAAAATAAGACTTTTAGTCTTTCAAGTTCAAAGTTTTTAGAGCTTCTGTGATATTTGCATTATGTTCCTTGTTATCTGATCCAGAGACAAACAAAAAGAAAAACATTGATACATTGCCAGTTGGATTAATTCCTGAATCAGTTCCACTCCTACTCAAATTGTCCAACATAACTCTGTATGTCCTATTTATTCTAATATAAAAGCACAAGCACTCCTATATTCCTTACTGTCTCTGATATCCCTAAATATGTTCCATTTAGATTATAAATCGCATGCATATTTTTATTTTCCAAATTCATACTGGCACATTTATTCCGAACACTGTTGTAAGAGACACTTCCTATTTCAGTTCTCACAAAAATATGTTACAGATTCAAAAACATGCCATTTTATTTTGCCACGTATTAGGAATTTGAAACAAAGAGTGTTGAACTCAGAAGGTTTGTCAAACAAATAAAACCTTTACTTCTGACACAGAAGTGAAACATAGCTCTTTTCAATGAAGTATTGTTGTAAAACTACCAATGAAGAAGCATATTCAAATACTATTTTATTTGATCTTTTGGAAACCTCTAAGATAAAATGACTTTCAGGAACTTGTGACCCTCAGAGAAGAACTAATTTCAGAACTATAGATATTTTTCCTTGGTCCCATTTATGTTGTGCTCTTGAAATTTAAACTCAATGGTAAAAAATGATCAATTAACAAAACTAAAGAAAAATATTTTTGTCAGCACCACCAAAAAAAAAGAAAGAAAGAATTCAGTGCAGATACTACAAGACTAAATGGCTTGGAACTGTGTATTTGTTGTGCTCTGCTCATGTATCTTTTTTTTTATTGGTAGTTAGAGAAGTTTCACGTGTAATTTTTCTTAATTATGGATAAATAAATGATCTCTAGATAAGGAAACTGCAACCTAGATGTGGTCAAGAGTGAGATGACAAGGTTAAACATTGATATCCTGGGAATTAGTGAACTTTAATGGACTGAAATGGGACAGACAACCACCAGATCTTCTACTGTGGTCAAGAATCCCAAAGAAGAAATGGAGTAGCCATCCTAGACAATTAAAGGATGGCTAAAGCAGTGCTCGGTTACAACCCAATAAATGACAAAATGATTTCAATTCAAATTCAAGGCAAGCGATTCAATATCACAGTTATCCAAGTCTATGCTTCAACCATGGATGCTGAAGAGACTGAAATTGTCCAGTTCTACATAGTGATGTCGCGAACATCAAATTTTCGGTTCACGAACCGCGGACGCAAACTTCCATCAAATGTTCGCGAACGGGCGAACCGGGCAAACAGCCATGGACTTCAATGGGCAGGCGAATTTCAAAACCCACAGGGACTCTTTCTGGCCACAATAGTGATGGGAAAGTTGTTTCAAGGGGAGTAACACCTGGACTGTGGCATGCCGGAGGGGGATCCATGGCAAAACTCCCACGGAAAATTACATAGTTGATGCAGAGTCTGGTTTTAAGCCATAAAGGATATAAATCACCTAACATGCCTAAATTGTTTGGAATAACATGCTTTAAAACATCAGGTATGATGTTGTATCGATCAGGTAGTGTAAGGGTTACACCTGCTTCACAGTAACAGACCAATCTCCCCGTTTAATGCACCGCAAACAACCGCAAACAGTCCCTTTGCACAACCGCAAACTCCCCATTTGCACAAGGTTGGATACCAAGCTAGCCATGTCCCGTTCCTTGTCCTCACTGATGTCATTGAAGGTCTCTTCCTCCACCCAGCCACCAAGGGTCCCCGAAAGGTGACAACAAGCCCCCTGGGTCGCCTGCTGTGTTTGGTCTTCCACCTCCTCAAAGCCACCTTCCTCCTCTGACTCCTCTTCTTCAGACTCCTCTCTCTGCGTTGCCTCTGTCTGCGTTATTATAAGGTGTGTACTGTTAAGTAGTACTATTCCTATCAGTTTAATCCCTGTTACGTCCACTATTAGGGGACGTGTATATGGCATTGATTTTTGGAACAGGGAGATGGAAAAAGATGCTTGGCCGGACCTCCTACTTCGAATTTGGGGCACTGCACGTGCAATGTAATGTGCCACCAGATAGGAGTGGTGTATTAAGTTGTACTATTTATTCCTATCAGTTTGATACCTGTTACGACACCTATCAGGGGACGTGTATATGGCATGGATTTTTGGAAGCGGGAGATGGAAGAAGATGCTTGGTCGGACCTCCTACTTCAAATTTGGGGCACTGCACGTGCAATCTAAGGTGCCACCAGATATGAGTGTCACTGTGCATTGGCAAAAGTTGGCAGAGTAGATGCAATAGGCTTCACACACACGCCTGTAGGCAGGCAATTGCTATTCAATCTATTACAGTCAAAAAAGTGTTGTTTTATTTCACTGAGCACAATATAAGCTGTTAGGTGTTAGCCTGTCACACACACACGCTGGCAGGCAGGCATATGCAATTAGATTACACAGAAAAAAAATTATAAAATAAAATTAATGATGTTCTAGCCCTAAAAAGGGCTTTTTGGGTTGCTGTCCTTGCAGCAGATATCAGATGAGTCCTTCAGGTCTGTAGTGGAAGCTAAATACACAGCCTATCTATTTCCCTATTAAATCTCCAGCAGCTACACTATCTGTCCTCTCACATCGAATACAGCTTCAGAATGATTCTAAAATGTATGCTGTCCTTCAGATGGAAGGCCCTGGAAGGGAGTGTATGCTGCTGATTGGCTGGAATGTGTCTGCTGACTGTGAGGTGCAGGGTCAAAGTTTCCTCAATGATAAAGAATAGGGGGCGAACCCAAAAGCGCGTGTGTTCGCCGTCCGATGAGAGCGCGAACATGCCAAAATCGCAGCGAATAGTCCGCGGGCGAACTGTTCGCGACATATCTAGTTCTACAAAGATATTCAACATGTCATAGATATAACACCAAGAACAGATGTTACTATCATCATAGGAGATTGGGATGCTAAAGTAGGAAACCAAATGACACCTGGAATAACTGGCAAATTTGTCCTTGGAGTACAAAATGAAACAGGTCAGAGATTAGTAGAATTTTTTCAAAATAATTCTCTGGTTGTAGCAAACACCCCTTTCTAACAGAGTCCGAGACGACTCTACACATGGACATCACCAGATGTGCAATATAGTAATCAGATTGCTAAAAAATAAATACAATCCTCTGTGAATATGCAGTGGATGTAAAGAATAGATTTAATTGACTACGCATAAATTGCCTGAAAAACTTTGTATATTTTTTTAAATTGTAAACACTTTTCAATAGCCAAGAACAGAGCATCAAGACTTATGCAATCGGGAGGGAGCAGAGATGTAGAGACATTAGAACAAATAAGAAGTAGCAGAATGTTTTTAGGTTGTTTAAGTTGTTTTTCAGAATTGATAGTTTATATTTTTAATATAATTAGCATGCACATTAGAAACTTGCTCACATGATCTAAAGTCAGATTTCATGAAGTTTGGAGAATTATGGTCAGGTGAATTTTTTTTGTGCTGTTTATTTTTATAAAGGCAAAGTGGCCAGGTGGCGAAAGAACAAAATGTGAAAACATTATATATTGGTTCGGTAGAAGGGACGAGCGAACAAAACATGGAATGCTAGATGCTCAGTAGAGGGGACAGGAGTATTATATAGGAAAAAGCTATATATAAGGTTTGCCCAATCTGGCGAGCTAGTGAAATAGTAAAAGCTTTATAGTGGTTCAGCAGAGAGTGAAAGAATTTGATATAGGAAGGGCTGCATGGTGGTTCACCAGATGGGCGAGCAAACAAAATTAGAAAGGCTATCTAGTGGTTCAGTAGAGCGGTAGAGAATATGATATAGCAAAGACTATTTATTGTTTTGCTAGAGGTGACAGACCAACAAAATGTGAATTAGTTTGTATTGTTTCTTCAAAGGGTTTGTGCAAACACTTTATAGACACTTGTGATTTTATGTGTTAGTCCAGTGGAGGTGGTAGCGTCAAACACATTTATGGAATTTGTGGAATGATGTCATTTAAATCATACTAGCCACTTGTCTGTCACAAATGATCACATATATAGTTGTGAGCGTACGGGTTGTTGCTCACGCTTGCGGGCTCGCGCAGCGAGCCCGCAAGAACTGCGGCCCTCGCGAAGCGAGGGACGCAGTTCCCCGCAAATGCGGGTCCTCGCGAAGCGAGGGCCCGCATTTGCGGTGATGGAGCATCCCAACGTCCCCGCAAATGCGGATCCTCACGAAGCGAGGGTCCGCATTTGCGGAGGTGGAGGCTCAACGTCGGCTGTGTTAACACACACATACACACACACGACTTTTTAACAAAATAAACCCAACCTCCCAGCCAACAAAAACCCAACAACGTCCCCGCAAATGCGGATCCTCGCGAAGCGAGGGTCCGCATTTGCGGTGGTGGGAGCATCCCAACATCGGCTGTGTTAACACACACATACACACACACACAACTTCATAACAAAAAAAAACTTAAAGTCGCCTCACACCCGCTTACACCCAGACACACAGACGCAAGACTTAACAAAAAAACAGTAAAAAAGGCCCCTCACACGCTCTTAACACACATACGCACGACTTAGAAACAAATACACTGCGTCATACACGTAAAAGCTAACTGCGTATATCGCAAAAAAATACGGCAACATCGCAACAAAATACGGCCGCATCGGAAAAAAATACGGCCGCGAAAGACCCATTCCAACCGCCGCGCATCAAAACATCACAAACACAAGAAATAAAAACAACGAACACATAAAAAGCTTACTTACAGCACGGGGGGGGGGGGCATCCGGCACCTCCAAAAGTTAATTTACACGTCCATTTAAGTCCAAAACAAAGAGTTTAAACGGCCGAAAATCGGCTAAGCGAGAGAAAAAATGGCCGCCGAACAAAACGAAAACGAGGCTCCAGACGTAACTACACTACACTTACTCGCAATAATGAAACACATACTATGCGGAACGGATCACACTCATATTAAACACCATTTTAACCACTACTACGCACAAAATGGCGGATGGAACGCAAATTGTAAGCTGGAACGCAAATAGCGCATGCGTATTGCGTTCTAACGGTCTAACTTTCCAGAATGTTCTACAAGTTTATAAATACTGCCTATTTGACAGAGAAAAATACATTTCTACTCAGGTGATGAACAGAGTGACTTCAGACATAACTGCTGCTGAAACTTGAGAAGACAATTCTTTCCTAATTTAATACTTTACATTGTGCAAATTACAACTGAGAGGTAAGCTACAAAATATTACATTTTATTATCAAGACAGGACATCAAAAAAAAAAATTAAATAAGAAAAAGAGGTTTATGTATACTGACATGTCACACGCACATTTATGTGTATTGCCCCTGCAACAAAATTATCTTAAAACAAACTAATTAAACAACTACATTTAAATTACATTAGAAAAAAATAAGTTGGGACTATTAAAATATGAGTCATGTATACTGATATGTGACACGCACATATATGTGTATCATCTATAGTCACATGTCACACACACATTTATGTATGTTGGCCAAAAATAAAAATAAGGTTAATTTAACAATTAAAATATGATTCATGTATAGTGATATGTCACACGCACACAAAAAAATTACTTTCAACTATGGAAATGTGCTTTATGTTTGTGACATATGTGTGTAGCCACCACCGAAAAATAATGTTAATTGAAAATAATTACAGAAGTATATTTAAATGACATTAATTTACTGCAATTCAATAGATCACCTAAAGCTTAATCTTTCTACTTTTTTTAATATTTAAACAGACTCTGCATCAACAGCGTCACTCAACAATTTGCACCGTGCATTGTGAAGCACAATCCCTTTTAAAGAACACCAACAAAGAAGAAGAGGTAAGATACAACAAGACATTATATGCTGAAAAGGCCATGCTTTGCTAAATAAAAATAAAAAATTATATAATTCACTATTTCACTTTATTTTTCAAACAGACACTACAAGAAGACGGGCGGATTAAGATTGGCAGGAGGGGACCCTCTGTCATTCGACACTTCAATCAAGGTAAAGTATTAAGTATAAAAAAGAACCGAACCATGAGCCTCATTCAATTGCGAGTTGGCCAATTGAATAGGGCTCTATATAACACATAACAGATTTTTTAGACAGACATTTTTAGTTACTGAACTTCTAACCACAATCAAGGTCTTCACTAACTCAAAACTTCTGTCAAAAAATATGTTATGTGCTTATATAGAGCCCTATTCAAATTCGTCAAAACGCAATTGAATGAGGCTCATGGTTCGGTTCTTTTTTGTTTAATGGCCGAGGGCCTCATTCAAATGTGATTTGCCCATTTCAATAGGGCTCTATATAAGCACAGAGCATATTTTTTTACAGAAGTTTTTAGTTAGTGAAGACCTTGCTTTTGGATACAAGTTCACTAACTAAAAAAACTTCTGTAAAAAAAGATGCTCTGTGCTCATATTGAGCCCAATTCCATTGCGAAAAACGAAATTCAATGAGGCCCTCACAATATAACAAATCCAGCAACCAAAGGCCCTCATTCAATTGATATTTTGGACAATTCAATAGGGTTCGAAATAAGCACATTTAGAACTCTATTGAATTGGCCAAACTGCAATTGAATTAGGGCCAAAGTATGCAACATATAGTACACACAAACTGGTACACACAAAACAGGATTGTAACAAACACATATAGCAAACTAAATTCATATTCTTTTTCAATGTTTAACAACCTATAACCATTAGAAAAAACACTACATAAGTATAACAAAAGTGGTGCCCATCAAACAGGTTTGTACGAAAATTCACACAAACACATAGCAAACTACATTTATATTCTTATTTTATGTTTAACAACCTATAAGCATTACAAAACAACATTAATAAGCATACCAACAGCGGTGCGCACCAAACAGGATTGTATGAAAACTCACACAAACACATAGAAAACTACATTTAGATTCTTATTTAATGTTTAACAACCTATAAGCCTTACAAAGAAGCCTTATTAAGCATACCAACAGTGGTGCGCACCAAACAGGATTGTACGAAAACTCACACAAACACATAGCAGACTACATTTACATTCTTATTTAATGTTTAACAACATATAAGCATTAAAAAAAACATAAATAAGCATACCAACAGTGGTGCGCACCAAAGAGGATTGTATGAAAACTCACACAAACACATAGCAAACTACATTTAGATTCTTATTTAATGTTTAACAACCTATAAGCCTTACAAAAAAGCCTAAATAAGCATAACTAAATTGGTGCGCACCAAATAGGATTGTACGAAAACTCACATAAACACATAGCAAACTAAATTAATATTCTTTTGCAATGTTTAACAACCTATAAGACGTACAAAAAAGCCTACATAAGCATACCAACAGCTGTGCGCACCAAACAGGATTGTACGAAAACTCACACAAACACATACCAAACTACATTTATATTCTTATTTAATGTTTAACAATCTATAAGCCTTAGAAAAAAGCCTAAATAAGCATACCAAAAGTGGTGGGCACCAAACAGGATTGTAGAAAAACACAGAAATAATGTCATTTTTTAGTTAATACAAATACATTCAAATAAAATTACATTTTCATTTTTATTTTATAACAGATACTGCGTCAAGAACATCGGACCAGGAGTTTCAACTGAGGACCAGACCAGCGGACGAGGACTTTCAACAGAGGACCAGACCATTGGACGAGGACTTTCAACAGAGGACTACACCATCGGACAAGGACTTTCAACAGAGGACCAGACGATTGGACGAGGACTTTCAACACAGGACCAGACCATCAGACGAAGGCTTTCAACACAGGACCAACAAAGATTCTGCTTCAAATCAAACTTCAACCAAGGTACAGTATAACAAGTAAAAAAAGAGAAAAATTAATTAATATTCTTCTTTAATGTTTAACCACCTATAAGCCTTCGAAAAAAGCCTAAAGAAGCACACCAAAATTGCGGCGCACCAAAAAGGATTGTAGAAAAACACAGAAATAATGGCATTTTTTCATTAATACAAAGACATTCAAATAACATAACATTTTCATTTTTATTTTATAACAGATACTGCGTCAAGAACATCGGAACAGGAGTTTGAACTGAGGACCAGACCAGCGGACGAGGACTTTCAACAGAGGACTACACCATCGGACAAGGGCTTTCAACACAGGACCAGACCATCGGACGAAGGCTTTCAACACAGGACCAACAAAGAATTTTGCTTGAAATAAAACTTCAACCAAGGTACAGTATAACAAGTAAAAAAAAGAGAAAAAAAAAATAAAGATCTTAGCTTTGCATCGATGTCAACAGAAAATAAAATTTAAAATAAACCACCGGTAACTATAACTGTTGAAAAAATATAACTAACACATTTTTCATCTATCTCTTATTTGTCTTTTAGGGCCAATAATCTTTAACAGTAAATACAAACTTCAATGTAAAATAAAATAAAAAAATTGCATAGTCCAAAAAAGTCTAAAAACACAGAATCTATACAATTTGTCATTGTAACATTCCAGTCATAAACCCTAATTTAATTGACATTTGACAAATTGAATAGTGCTGTAAATAAGGACATAACATCTTTTTGAAAATACCTTTTTAGTTACTGAAACACTTGCTTTTGGATACATGTTTAATAAATAAAAACTTCTTTAAATAATTATCTGATGGCCTTATTTAGACTTCAATTCAATTGACCGCATTGAAATTGATTAAGTATAAAATGTAAACACACTGTTGATAACAATTTGTCATGAAAAACAACTTAACATCTCAAAATAAACTAATGATACATTATTTTATTTTTACAGATTAACATGGCTGATAACGAGAGTAAACAAGAAAAGAAAAGACGCCAAGCTAGAGAACGACGACAGAGAGCAGACAGCAAGCAGACACCAGAGAAGAAGGAAATTCGACGAGAAAAAGAACGCAAAAGAATTGCAAGCAAAAGACTGTCACCTGCAGAAATTAAAGATATGTCAAAAAAAGCAACAAAGAAAATAAAGCATTTACAACCTGTTGCTCAAACATCAGATGACATTTTACCAGAAAAAATACAACAGATACCAAAAAAAGCAACAAAAAAAACAAAGCATTTAGAACCGTTTCATGAAACATTACATGACATTTTACCTCAAACAATACAACATATACCAAGAAAAGCCACGAAAAAAACAAAGCATTTAGAACCTGTTGTTGAAACATTATATGACATTTCACCTGATGAATATGAAAGTCAAAATCCTATATGCTTTGCAAATTGTCCTCTACTCAAGTCTTTAGCAGTAGAGGTTCATAGTTGTGGTGACATGACTATTCAATGTCAGTTTTGTGAGGCTTATTATTTTAAACAGGAGAGACCCAGAGATGGCCAATTTATTAGTTGCTGTCAAAAAGGCAAGTTCAAACTTCCAGAAAGGAAACAATTTCCTCTCTATTTACAAAACATTATGACTGAACCTACTTTTCCAAACTACAAAAATTTTAAAACAAACATAAGATCCTACAATAGTGCCATATCCTTTGCATCCATGGGTGCAACATTAGCTGCTAATGTACCAGGACATGGTCCTTACTGTTTTAAAGTCCAAGGACAAATTTATCATCGCACTTCCCATTTACATCCAGAGGAAGGAAATCAAAGAAAATTCGCTCAACTATATGTCCTAGATACAATGGAAGCTGTTGACCAACGTATGCAGATGGAAGAAAAAAAAAAATGCTTACCCAGTGTTTTCATAGAGCTAAATAACATTATGGACAACAATCCCTACAGTAAAGCTTATAAAAAATTGGCAGAAGTAGAAAATGAACAACTACTTCATGCACAAACACATCAATTACCAATGCCGAAGGTTAATATGGTGCTTAAAAGAGACAGACATACTGATAAACGTCGTTATAACTTGCCAACATCAAATGAGGTTGCAATGGTGTTTCACAATGATGAAGGAGAACCACCATTTCAAAGAGACATTCGAATATATTCCAGAAATGAGGAGCAACCGTTTATTAATATGAGTATCTTAAGTCCAAATTTAGATCCAATGACATATCCCATCTTTTTCCCACACGGAGAAGCAGGTTGGCAACCAAAATTAACTCTTCCCAGTTACCCAAATGCTAAAGCCAGAATCCGAAATAATGTTTCTATGCTTGAATTTAAAGTAGCTCAAATTGCCATTCGCAATGTATTTAATCCAATTTTATGTGGTGGGAAACTAACACAACAATGGATTATTGATTCATATTTGCAAGTTGAGGCAAATAATTTAAACTTTATCAAATATCAACAAGATAAACTCCGTGTAGAACAATATTCTGGATTAATGGACTATGTTGCTGACGTGGCTACAAGCAGAGACATGACAGCTGGCAAAGCCATCATTTTACCATCTTCCTTTCAAGGATCTCCTCGGAATATGAGAGAAAGATACAATGATGCTATGGCTATTGTCACTAAATTTGGCAAACCCGATTTATTTGTGACATTTACATGTAATCCACAATGGCCAGAAATTACACTAAATCTACTTCTTGGACAAACTGCCTCAGATCGACCAGATTTAGTAGCCAGAGTTTTTAAGATTAAATTAAATGAATTAATACGTGACTTCACTATAAATCAGTTATTTGGCAAATGTCTTGCTTATGTATATACCATTGAATTTCAAAAAAGAGGCCTTCCACATGCACATCTTCTAATACTACTTCAAGAAAAAGATAAATTACATACTTCGGACAAAGTGGATGCAGTCATTGTTGCTGAACTACCAGATCCAGAACTATATAGTAGACTATATGAGATTGTTACTCATCGCATGATTCATGGACCCTGTGGTGACCTTAATCCACAATCACCATGTATGGAAAATAATAAATGTTCCAAAGAATTTCCAAAAGATTATAGAGACAAAACCTATGCCAATTGTGATGGATATCCACTTTATAAAAGAAGAGAAGGAGATAGTGCCATTATTCGTGGAAAAAAAGTGGACAATAGATATGTAGTACCCTACAATCCACATTTACTCATGAAGTACAACGCCCACATCAACGTAGAAGCCTGCACTTCCATCAAATCCATTAAATATGTCTACAAATATATTTACAAAGGTTACGATGCAGCTACTGTAGTCGTCAAAAATGCAGACAACCCTGAAAGTAGTGAGTTAGTACATGATGAACTTGCATCTCATGTAGATGCTCGCTATGTCAGTGCGCCAGAAGCTATGTGGCGGCATTTAAAATTTGAAATGCATGATAGATCACATGCAGTATATAGGTTAGCAGTACATTTGCCACAACGACATTTAGTCTATTTCCATGCTGGAAATGAAATGAATGCATTGGCCCAAAGTGAAGATCGTCACACTACACTAACTGCATGGTTTGCATTAAATTCCACTGATGCTGAAGCAACACAATACTTATATATTGAAATTCCATATCACTATGTTTTTGTGAATGGATTATGGAGACCAAGAAAAACCAGAGGCAATAAAATTATTCCAAGAATTTACACAGTCAGTCCAAGAGATGTTGAACGTTTTTGCTTACGGATATTACTTTTAAATGTTCCAGGAGCACAAAGTTTTGAACAATTAAGAACTGTTAATGACATTGTATATGAATCCTTCCATTTAGCTGCAAGACATAGAAACTTACTCGCTGATGATACAGAGTGGGAAAGATGTTTAGAAGAAGCAGCACAATGTCAAATGCCACGACAGATGAGAGAACAATTTGCTTTTATTTGTATCTTCTCAAATGCTCCAAATGCATTAGCTTTGTGGGAGACTTTTAAAAGTAATATGGCTGAAGACTTTATGCGACGATACAATGAACCCATTGCACACTTAAAAGCGTTAATGGAAATCCAAGAAGTCTTTTTAACTCATGGATTAAGTTGTGCAAGTTTTAATTTGCCTGATCCAGGTCTTATAGATGACATTAACTTTGAAGACTATGACATTCAACTACAAGCAGAAAGAACAGAAGAAAGACTTGCAACTTTAAATACACTACAATTGCAAGCATTTCATGCCATTAAAAATGCTATAGATGATGACATGGTGACAGAGCGTTATTTCTATCTTGATGGACCTGGCGGATCAGGAAAAACATATTTGTACAATTTATTAATGAGTTCAGTACGAGCACAAGGAAAAATAGCAATGGCGTTTGCCACTACTGGAATTGCTGCACTTTTATTAGAAGGTGGAAGAACTGTTCATAGTGGATTTAAACTGCCAGTGCCTATTTTAGAAAATTCTGTGTCAGATATTCGCATGACATCCTTACAAGCAAAGAAATTGAAGAAATGTAAATTAATTATAATAGATGAGGCCACAATGATGTCATGCTATGCCCTCCAATGTATTGACCGTTTGCTTCGTGAAGTCATGGATAATATTTTTCCATTTGGTGGAAAGGTAATGTTGTTGGGTGGCGATTTTAGACAAACATTACCTGTCGTTGTACATGGAAATCGAACTGACATTATCGAAACATGTATAAAGTCAAGTACAGTATGGAAACATTTTACCCGTCTTCAACTGCAACAAAATATGAGATCAGAAGGCCAAACTGATTTCAATGATTGGCTTATTAAAATTGGAGAAGGCAGAACAGAAAAAATACTACATTTACCTGACGACACTGTAGAGATCCCACCTCATATGATTTGTCAACAAGATATTATATCGGCTATATTTGAAGGGAGCATAAATAACGAAGAATATTCCGAGCTTGCCAACCAAGTTATACTGACGTGTAAAAATAAAGATGCATTAATACTCAATAATGAAATCTTAAAAAAAATTAATGCACCACAAAGAAATTATCACAGTGCTGATTCTGTACTTGCTGATGACAATGAAAGTCAGGCAAACTTTTCAACTGAATTCATAAACTCTTTAACTCCTTCTGGAATGCCACCACATATTTTGCAGCTAAAGAAAGGTGCAATTATCATGTTACTGCGAAATATGAACCCCAAAAAAGGCCTATGCAATGGCACAAGATTAATTGTTCAACAATTAAAGGACCATTTTATAGATGCTGAAATTTTAACTGGGACCCATAAAGGAGAGAGAGTTTTTATACCAAGAATAGATTTAGCACCAAGTGAAAGTAGTCTCCCTTTTATACTTCAAAGAAGACAATTTCCCATTATTATGGCATTTGCCATGACCATTAATAAGTCACAAGGTCAAACTTTCAAATCTGTGGGTATTTTCTTGGAAGAACCAGTTTTTGCACATGGTCAATTGTACGTTGCGTTGTCACGGTGCAAAAATCCATAGGCTATTAAAGTTTACATTGAAAACAATGAAAGTCAAGGTGATTTATTAGAAGATGGACGTATTTTTACTAAAAACATTGTCTACTATGAAGTACTATAAATTTGCAGGATACAAATTAAAGATGCCAACATTTTTTAAAAGCATTCCAAAATACATAACAATTGGTTGTTTAATTCAGTCATAATTAATGGAAGTACTGTTTATGAATGATTCGCCTCACAAAATACTTGCCTTGCATTGTTAGTAAAAATTATGTTAAAATGTTAAGTCACTATGTTAATGTTTCTAATGTTACAAGTTTAAAAAATATATTTTCAAGTTATTTCATTCAACATATTACAAAGTGGATGTTAAGAGGTCAAGCACCTTTTAAGTCACAATGTAAATATTGTCTGTTATCTTAAGATTACTACCTACATTAATGTTTATCGACAGTTTATGTGCTCAGTAATGAATTACTTTAATTACTTACGTTTTAAGGAGAGTTTTACTGTATGCCTTTCTCTACATTCAATGTATATTCAAGTTAACAATTATTGTGATAGAAATTGCATTTTAATACTGATTAATTTAAAGGTCAATTGTTTTTACATTCAAATGTTAATACTTTTAATAAAAAATTAGGTTACAAAATGTATTCACTATGTTCCTGTTTATAATGTTCAAAATTATACCAATGTTTTGTCAACTTCTAAACTTACATAAAAAATAAAGTTCAAGTTTAAAAATATATACTTTGAAGGTTATTGCTTACATATATTTTAAACTTCATGTTAAAATTTGCGACGTTTCAAGAAGGCTTTTTACTTTTTGCTTTCCTATTCATTCAATGTATATTAAAGTTAACAATTCTTCAGATACAAATTACATTTAAAAAAACCATTACATCAACATTTTACAAAAATACACGTTCATATTAAAATACTTACAAGTGACAAAAATATATGTTAATAACTAAACAACTTGACAAACATATACATCACATTGCCGTCATTTTTTGACGGGCAAGTCGCTAGTCACATATATAGTTGTGAGCAGGCCGAGCCAGCCAGAGCCGTTGCTCACGCTTGCGGGCTCGCAAAGCGAGCCGCAGCCCTCGCATAGAGAGTGCCGCGGGCGAGGGCCTCAGTTGCTGGCATGGAGCGCCGAAGGTGCTGCTTGCCAGCAACTGCGACCCTTGCAAACTTTACGTCGCAACGCAAACAACACGACACACCAACTGCGACCCTCGCAAACTTTACCTCGCAACGCAAAAAACATACGAGACACGTTAGCACACATTACGACCTCGCAAAAATCGGCCGCAACTCGCGAACACATTAAATACACACAGCACATACATAAAAAGCTTACCTACAGCAAGAGGAAACATACAGGACCTAAAAAAAAAACACTTACACCTTCATTTAACTAAAAATAAAAGAGCTTAGACACTAAAAAATTCGCTAAGCGAGAGAAAAAATGGCCACCGAACAAAACGAAAACGAGGCTACAGCACTCTAAACACGCAAAACACCACAAGAAACTCGCAAAACACCACAAACGACCTACGGATATTCTGCTAAGACGCATACCACACATTACCCGTCATTTTACGCCAATGCGGAAGTACACAACTATGCTAACGGTTTGGTCTCGCGCACGCACACTATTACACTGCACAAATTCAGAACTTTTACACAGCAGCTCCACACCACTAATGCTGCAGCAACATCAAAACAGATTGCAGCTCTTCAACACAATGCTTCAAAATAGGTAAAGTATATTAATTTATTAATGTATTATATATTTCAGTAGTATACACCAAACAGCATTAGCTACCTTACAATTTCATTGCCGTCATTTTTTGACGGGCAATTCTCTAGTGACATAATATTTGCAAGCCTCGAAGTGCGGTTGTTTGCCACACAATGCGAGGCATAGCCTGGCAATGCAAGCCTTGTTATGCACAGCTTCTCTCTCTCCTTCCCTCCTTCGGTGTCTACTCCCTTCCTCTTCTTTCCTTCTTTCTCCTCTCTGTGAGTCTCGCAATGAGAACCCTCAGCACCCATTGCAAGCCTCGCAATGAGAGCCGTTGGCACCCATTTCGTGTCTCAGCCGAACATTGCAAGCATCTCCATGCTTGGCAAAGCCTGGCAATGCGAGCTTCGCTATGCACGGCTTCTCTCTCTCCTTCCCTCCTTCTGAGTCTTCTCCCTCTTGTCTCCTTCTCTCTAGTCTCTGCCAGCCTCGCAATGAGCACTTTCGGCACCAATTGCAGGCCTGGCATTGAGCACCCTTGGCTCCCTCTCATGTCTCTTTGCCTCCCTCTCCCTCCCCTGTGTCTTTCCCCATATCCCTCCCTGTGTCTTTCCCCCCGCTTTCACTCCCCTGTGTCTCTTCCCCCCAACTCTCTCACTACTGTGTCTCTTTCCCCCCCACTCACTCCCGTTTGTCTCTTCCCCCCCCCACTCACTCCCGTTTGTCTCTTTCCCCCCTCTCCCACCCATGTTTCCTATTTTCCTTTTCCCTTCCCTGTCTCTTTGCCCCCTCTCCCTTCTGTGGCAAAAGTAAGCAACTTTTTTGGCTTCTCCCTCCTCCATCCATTGCGGGTCTCCCATCACAAAAGACTGGATAATACTTGACTTTACCCCCTTCTCCTGTGTCTCTATCCCACTCCTTCCCCTGTGTCTCTTCCCTCCCTCTCCCTCCCCTGTGCTTCCTCCCCCTCCCTCCCCTGTGTCTCTTCCCTCCTTTTCCCTCCCCTTTGTCTCTTTCACCCCTCTGCCTCACCTGTGTCTGTTTCCCCCTACCCTGTGTCTTTTTGCCCCCCTCCCATGTCTCTCCCCCTCTCCCTCCACTGTGTCTCTTTTCCCTGCTCTCCCTCCCCTGTGTCTCTTGCTTCCCTCTCTTACCCCTGTGGCTCTTTCCCCCCTCTCCCTCCCGTGTTTCTTTGCCCTTCTCCCTCCACTGTATCTTCCCCCCTGTATCTTCCCCCCTCTCCCTATCCTGTGTCAAACACATTTATGGAATTTGTGGAATGATGTAATTTAAATCATACTAGCCACTTGTCTGTCACAAATGATCACATATATAGTTGTGAGCAGGCGAGCCAGCCAGAGCTGTTGCTCACGCTTGCGGGCGAGGGCCTCAGTTGCTGGCATGGAGCGCCGAAGGTGCTGCTTGCCAGCAACTGCGACCCTTGCAAACTTTACGTCGCAACGCAAACAACACGACACACCAACTGCGACCCTCGCAAACTTTACCTCGCAACACAAAAAACATACGAGACACGTTAGCACACATTACGACCTCGCAAAAGACGGCCGCAACTCGAGAACATGACAAAATTAAAAACACATTAAATACACACAGCACATCCATAAAAAGCTTACCTACAGCAAGAGGAAGCATACAGGACCTCAAAAAAACAACTTACACCTTCATTTAACAAATGACGGGATAATATTTGACTTTATTCCCCCCCATGTCTCTCCCCCACTCCCTCCCCTGTGTCTCTTCCCTCCCTCTCCCTCCCTTGTGTCTCTCCCCCATTCCGCTGTGCCTCATCCCTCCCTCTCCCTCCCCTGTGTATCTTCCCCCTCCCCCCTCTGTGTTTCTTCCCTCCCTCTCCCTTCCCTGTGTCTCTTCCCCCATTTCTCCCCTTTTTTTCTTTCACCCCTCTCCCTCTCCTGTGTCTCTCCCCCTCCCTCCCCTGTGTCTCTTTGCCCTGCTCTTCCTTCTCTGTGTATCTTTCCTCCCTCTCTTACCCCTGTATCTCTTCCCCCCCTCTTGTGTCTCTTTGCCCCCTCTCCCTTCCCTTGTGTCTTTCCCGCTTGTCTCCCTCCCCTGTGCCTCTTTCCCCCCTCTCTCACGTTTATGTCTCTTTCCCCCCACTCCCTCTCCTGTGTCTCTTTCCCCATCTCCCTCCCAAGCAGTGACATAGGTAGAGCTTTCGAGAATGACGATACCCCCCCCCCCCCCCCGCGAAACATTATATATATAGACACTTGTGGATTTATGTGTTAGTCCAGTGGAGGTGGTAACGTCAAACACATTTATGGAATTTGTGGAATAATGTCATTAAAATCATACTAGCCTCTTGTCCGTCACAAATGATGACATAATATTTCTCTCCCTCCCTCTTCTTTCCTTCTCTCTCCTCTCTGCAAGCCTCGCAATGAGAACCTTCAGCACCCATTGCAAGCTTTGCATTGAAACATTGCCAATTGGATTAATTCCTGAATCAGTTCCACTCCTACTCAAGTTGTCCAAAATAACTCTGTATGTCCTATTTATTCTAATATAAAAGCACAAGCACTCATAAATTAATTACTATCTCTGATATCCTTAAATATGTTCCATTAAGATTATAAATTGCATGCATACATTTCTATATATAAAATCACCTTCTCAGACTCTCCTCTCTTCTGCTTCCTTTTCTCACTCCTTTTTTTTACCTCTTTCTCAGTCTCCCCCTCTCTCTCCCTCTTTCTCTTTCCTTCTCCCTGCTCTCTCTCTCTCCCCCCTCTTTGTATCCTTCTCCCTCTGTGTATCTCCCTTTACTCTTTCCCCCTCTCTCGCTCCATCTCCCTCTCTCTGTCCCTGTCCCCCCTTTCGATTCTCTTTCTCCCCTTTCTCTCTCCTCTGCTTGCTCTTTCTCTCTCTCTCCCCATCTTTCTCTCTTTCTCTCACATTTTTTCTATCTCTCTCTCTTCTTATAGCTTCCCTCCACCTCTCTCTCCACATCTTTCTCTGTGTGTCTCACTCCCACTCTTTCTCTCTCTCTCCTCCTCTCTCTACTCCTCTTACTCTCACTCTCTCCCCCATCTCTCTCCTCTATTTCCCCCCCTTTCCCTCTCTTTCTCTCTTTTTATCTTGCTCCCCTTTCTTTCTTCCGGCTCCCTCTCCCTCTCTCTTTTTCTCTGTATCTCCCCCTCTTTCTCTCTTCCTCTCCTTCTTTCTGTCTCTCTCCACTATTTGTCTCCCTCTCTCCTTCCCTCCCTCCCTCTTTCTCTTCCTCTCCCCCTCTTTCTCTCTTCCTCTCCCCTTTTTCTCTATCTCTCTATCTCTCCCTCTTCCTACAGCTACTCTCCACCTCTCTCTCTCTCCTTCTTTTTGTCTCTCCCCACTCTTTGTCTCCCCTTCTCTCTTCCTCTCTCCTACCCACTCTTTTTCTCTCTACATCCCTCTTTCTGTCTCTCCCCTCTCTTTCTCTCCCTCTTTCTTTCTTTCCCTCATCACTTTGTCTCCCTCTACCTGTCTCTCCGTCTTTTTCTCTATCTCTCCCCTCTCTTTATCCCCCTCTCTTTCTCTCCCCATCTCCTCTCCTATCTTCCCTGTCTTTTTTTCCCTAACTCCTCTTTCTTTATCTCTCCCATCTCTTTCTATCCTTTCCTCTCTCCTCCTCTTTCTCTCTCTCTCCCCCTCTCTTTGTCTCTCTCTCCCCACTTTCTCTCTCTTTTCTCCCTCTTTCTGTCTCTCTCTCCCCTCTCTTTGTCTCCCTTTCTCTGTGTCTCTCTCCCCTCTCTTATTCTCCCCCACTCTCTCCTCCTCTTTCTGTCTCTATCTCCCCCCTCTCATTGTCTTCCTCACTCTCCTCCTCTTTCTGTCTCTCTCCCCTCTCTTTGTCTCCCTCTTTCTCCTTTTTTCTCTATATCACTCCTCTCCCTATCTCTCTCCCTATTTCCCCCTCTCTCTCCCTTTTGCTATCTCTCTTCTCACTCTTTGTCTCCATCATTAGCTCTATCCTCTTTCTCTCCCTCTTTCTGTCTCTCTCCCTTTTCTCCCTCTCCCTCCTTGTTCTCTCTCTCACCCTTTCTCCCCCTCTCTCTCCCACTCTCCCTCTCTCTGTCCCCCCTCTTTATCTCTCGCTTTCCTCCCCCTTTTTCTATCTCCCCCTCAACATCTCTCTCTCTCCCCTCTTTGCCTCCCTCTCTCTTTCTCTGCCCATCTCCTTTCTCCCTTTTCCTCTCTCTTTCTTGCTCTCCCCCTCTTCCTCTCTCCCTCTTCCTGTCTCTCTCCCTTTCTGTCTTTCCATGTCTCTCTTTCCCTTTCTCTATCTCTCCCCCCTCCCACTGGTGACTCCTCCCTCTGGTGGCTCCTCCTCTCCTCCACCGAACTGGGAGCATAGGCTGTGAAGGAGGAGAGAGCCAGAGGGAGGAGCAGGTGGACGGAGGCAGAAGGAGGGAGCCAGGGGAGGGGAAAGAGTGATTCTAGGTGGGTGGCAATTGGATGCTTTTTTGCCGCCCCCAAGGAGGTGCTACCCGAGGCAGTCTACCCCTGGCGCCACCCCCTTGCTACGCTACTGCTCCCATGTCTCTTTGACCCCTCTCCCTCCCCTGTGTCTTCCCTCACTCTCCCTCCCCTGTGTCTATCCCCCCCTTCTCCCTTCCCTGTCTCTTTGCCCACACTCCCTTCTGTGTCCATTGCAAGCAACTTTGTGAGCCTCTCCCCCCCCCCCCCCCACCTCTCCCTTCTGCGGCCATTATGGGCCTTATTGCGGGCTTCTCCCCCCCTCTAACTTGTGGGCCCATTGTGGGCCTCTCCCCCTGCGCCCATTGTGGCCCTCGCAATGAGGGCCTTCTCCCCCCCTACCCTGTGGGCTAATTGACGGTCTCGCAAAGACCTTCTTTGCCCCTCATTGCAGGCCTAAGCAATAAAATTGTCGGTAATAAAATTGTAAGTGAGGCAATGCTGTTTGACACGCAATGTGATGCTTTTGCTTTTCTGAGCGCCTTCAGAGCTCATTGCGAACCTTTCCTCCTGCCTACTGTATGGGCTGCTCATTGCAGGGTTCACTAACCTGCAAGTTTTGTACTTGGGAATGCCATGTGTCTCTTTCCAGCATCTCTTTCCAGCATGTTTTATTTTCTAAGTCCTGCATGCCTGACATTGCTGGTGTAAGTGTTAGTGTCTTTGCCATTGTGTATGGCAGAATAGGCAAAGCAACAGACAGGTTTTGGTGGTAGGGGACTCCATTATTAGGAAGGTAGACAGGGTCTCCCGGGTGCTCGGGTACGTCATGTTGTGGATCGGGTAGACAAATTATTGGGAGGGGCTGGAAATGAACCAGCGGTCTTGGTACATATTGGTACCAATGACAAAGTTAGTGGAAGATGGAGTGTCCTAAAGAATGAGTTTAGAGACCTAGGGAATAAGCTGAAGGCAAGGACCTCCAAGGTAGTATTTTCTGAGATACTACCAGTGCCACATGCTAGCCCAGGGAGGCAGAAGGAGCTTAGGGAGGTTAATGCATGGATAAAGATGTGGTGTACTAAGGAGGGGTTTGGATTTTTAGAGCACTGGGCTGACTTCTCACTTCGGTTCAATCTTTACAGCAGGGATGGATTGCACCTTAATGATGCTAGAAAGGCTGGAGGAGTTTTTCAACTAGTAGTTTGGGGGGAGGGACTAGATATAAGTAATGGGGTAGGAAGTGTAGAGGGTATAAGGGATGAATAAACACCTCATAGGGGAGGAGATGGTGGGAGGGGTAGTATAGTCAATATGGAGGTAGTACTAAGTAACTCAAGTATAGTGGCAGGCACTTCAGAACTACAGACTTATAACATAAGGTGTATGCTTGCTAATGCCAGAAGCTTGCCAGGAAAAATGGGAGTGTTAGAATTATTAGCAATTAATGAAAAATGGGATTTAATAGGCATTACAGAAACGTGGTGGGATGAATCTCATGACTGGACTGTTAATCTGGATGGTTATAACCTATTTAGGAAAGATAGAGGCGATGGTAAAAGAGGAGGAGGGATTTGTCTGTATGTTAAGCCGGAATTTAAGCCTATAGTCAGAGAAGATATTTATGGTGGACCTAGTGATAAAGTTGAATGTTTGTGGGTAGAGTTAAATAGCGGAGCAGCAAATTCCAAAAGAATATTAGTAGGAGTATGCTATAAATCCCCAAATATAGCTGAAAGTGAGGAAATACAATTGTTGTTACAGATTGGAAATGCAGCTAAGCATGGGCAAGTTCTAAAAATGGGAGATTTAATTACCCTGAAATAAACTGGATGACCAACAGTTCAGGTAAACGGAGCAAGTTCTTGAGTACACTCAGGGAGCATAATCTGGCCCAGGTTATACAAGAGCCTACTAGAAATGAAGTTATCTTAGATTTAGTCGTCACAAATAATATTGATATAGTATCAAGTGTTGGAATAGGGCAACCTTTGGGAAACCGTGATCACAACACAGTCTCATTTGAGATTGAATTAAAAAAACAAAATTTTAAGGGGCCAACAAAAACTCTTAATTTTAAAAAGGCAGATTTTAACGGTCTAAGGGCAGCAATACAAAATATTGACTGGGACAGAGAACTGATAGTTAAAAACACTGAACATAAATGGACAACATTTAAACCCTTACTAAATATACATACTTATCATCATATACCAAGTGGGAATAAAAGTAAAAGGAGTAAATCACATCCAATGTGGCTTAACAATGATTTAAAGATCCAGATACGGAGTAAAAAACAGGCATTTAAATTATATAAACAAGAGGGGTCAGAGACTGCTTTACAGGAGTACAAGGAAATCACTAAGGCTTGCAAAAGGGCTATTAGACTGGCTAAAATAGAAAATGAAAAATGAATTGCAAAAGAGAGTAAGACTAACCCTTAAATATTTTGTAAGGATATTCATGGGAAGAAGGCCAGGAAGGAAGCTATATGAGCATTACAATGTGACACAGGCCATCTGAAAATTAGCGACCAGGAAAAGGCAGATGAGCTAAATAGGTCATTTTCTTCAGTACATACAAGGGAGGTGCCAGTGGTTGGGACACTGCAACATAATGGGGCTACACTACCTTTGCCAAATAAATGGTTAATGCAGGATGTAATCCAAAAGAGATTGGAAAAAATAAATAAATGAAGAACAATTTTTTAATAAAGCCCCGGGTCCTGATGGAATACTTCCAAGGGTACTGAGGGAACTGGGTTCTGTAATAGCCAAACCGTTATATTTAATTTTTCAAGATTCACTCAACACAGGGTCTCTACCAGATGACTGTAGAAAAGCAGATGTGATACCTATATTTAAAAAGGGAGCAAATCAGGGGAATTATAGACCAGTGAGCCTCACTTCTGTAGTGGGAAAGCTTTTATAAGGGTTAATAAGGGATAATATACACAAATATGGATATATGAGGGATAGGTCATGTTGAACAAAGCTAATTAGTTTATATGAGGAGTGGATGTAGTCTTTTTGGATTTTGCAAAGGCTTTTGATACAGTGTCACATTGGAGACTATTGTGCAAACTAAGTAATACAGGAATTGCAGTCAATATCTGCTCATGGATTTAGAGCTGGCTATAAGACAGGAAGCGTTAAAAGGTTGTGTTAAATGGAACATACTCCGATTGGACTAACGTGGTAAGTGGGGTTCCTCAGAGTCCAGTACTAGGTCCTCTCCTTTTTAACATATTTATTAATGACTTAGAGGTGGGACTGGAATGTTGTGTCTCCATTTTCGCTGATGACACGAAGTTGTACAAGGTAATTAAATCAGATAATGATGTGCTTTCCCTCCAAATGGATTTACATAAAATTGAGGAATGGGCATCTAAATGGCAGATGAGATCTATTGCGAATAAATGTAAAGTTATGCATCTGGGAAGGAAAAATAGCCATGTAATTTATAATCTTAATGGAGCAAATCTAGGGGTATCAGATATTGAAAGGGATTTGGGAGTGCTTGTGGACAACCACCTAGGTAACAGTGCTCAAAGCCAAGCAGCAGCTGCAAAGGCAAATAAAATATTAGCATGTATTAAGAAGGGTATATAAACAAATTAAGCAAATATAATTCTACAACTATACAAATCCCTAGTACGCCCTCATTTGGAATATGGAGTACAATTTTGGGCACCACTTCATAAAAAGGACATTTTAGAGCTGGAAAAGGTACAGAGGAGGGCAACAAAACTAATGAAGGGAATGGATGGGCTAAGTTATGAAGAAACCAAATTAAACTTATTTTCCCAAGAAAAAAGGCGTCTAAGAGAAGATATGATAACCTTATATAAATACATCCAGGGTCAGTATAAAGATTTGTCAAGGGAGCTTTTTGTGACAAGAGGTTTTAAACTGACAATAGGACATCCCTTGAGGTCAGATGTAAAAAGATTCCACCTTAAAGAAAGAAAAGCATTCTTCACAGTAAGGGTGGTTAATCTGTGGAATTCTCTACCAGAGGAGGTGGTGACAGCGGATTCGATAGTTAACTTTAAAAGGGGACTGGATGTATTTCTAATTAAAAAGGGAATAATTGATTAATAATTAATTAACAACTAATTAATTAATAACTAATCCTCATATTACAGATCATAGGAGATCTTAAAGGTTGAATTTGATGGACTAAAAGTCTTTTTTCAACCTTAATTACTATGGGCCTCATTCTATTAGCGGCCGCAGCCGTTGCGGGGCCGCAAGGACCGGCCGCAAGCTATTCGGCTATTCTATTCCCTTACAACCGGAGGCTCCGGCAGGCTTGCGGCCGGTGCCTTGCTATCTCTTGCGGCCGCTCGCGCCAGAGGAAATCCTTTGATCTAAAACGGCCGCAAGAGTTTCGGCCGTAAGAAATTCCTATTTGCAATTCAATTGCTCCGGGAAACCTCTCTGCAAGGCTAAAAGCGAGCCGCTGCTTACTTGCAGGAAAGAGGTCCCGCTAGCACCAATTAAACACATAAAATAGCTCAAATAAAGCCATCCTGCACTTTGAGAAGAATATAAAGGGATTTTAGTTGTTAGAAAAAATAGCACATAATTATCCTATACTCAAATCCGTAAAATATTTTATTTTTAATATCCGTAAAATATCCATGTAAAAAGTCCAGAGTGCTTGGAGCACTTCAGACCTGCCCACGCCGCAGCCGGAAAATAAACAGTTAATTTGAACTCGGGTTTGGGCTGATGTGCAAGCTTGAGAGTGGGTTCCTTTTAATCCTCATGTCCCCCAATATGATCCCTAGCATTTACAGAGCTGTACAGTGCAGGCTTGAATTTATTTTTGACTTTTTAGATTTCAGAGCTTACGGCCGGTTCCAAGATATGCGGCCGGCCGTAAAAGGAGATCCTTGCGGGGCCGTATAATAGAATCGCGAGTTAACTGAACCCCCGCAAGGAATCGCAGCCTTACGGCCGATTTACGGCCGCTAATAGAATGAGGCCCTATGTAACTATGTAAATATGTAACTATATTTTCTAAGTCCCGCGTGTCTGGCCTTGCTCAGCCTCGTTTTCATGCATTTTTAGATTTTTTTACATTTTTCGTCCACCATTTTTTTTCTCTCTTGGCCGGTGACGAACCACGGCAAATAAGTCTCAAAATTGCTTGCAACCTCACTCCCAGGCTTCCTGGTTCTCCCCCTGTGCTGTGTATGAGTGTATTTTAATATTTTTTTTTATATTTTTCGTGTTTTTCGTCTTTTTCAATTTCCGCACTACGGCCGTAAACATTTTATTTTTCCGAAGTAGGATTTTTTTGCCCCCGAGATTCCAAGGTCGGATTTTTTTTCCTAAGTCCCGCATTCCTTAACTGCTTGCAGCCTAAGTAAGTCCCGCGTTCCTCAACTGCCTGCATTGTCTTTGCTAAGTCCCGCGTGTCTGGAGTTGTTCGTGTAAGTGTTACTGTGTTTCTCGAGTAGTCAATTTTCAAGTGACGAAACACAGCAAATAAGGTTTTAAAATTGCTAGCAACCTCCCTCCCAGGCTTCCTGTCTTTCCCCCTGTGCTGAATGTGACGGTGTTGTCAGATTTTTTTGCCCCCGAGATTCAGAGGTTGGATTTTTTTATCTAAATCCCGCGATCCTCAACTGCTTGCAGCCTAAGTAAGTCCTGCGTTACACAGCTGCTAGCAGCCTAAGTCCCGCGTGCCTCAACTGCTCGCCTCGCTTTGCTCAGTTCAGCCTAAGTCCCACGTGCTTCATGGCCTCAACTGCTTACCTCGCTTTGCGAGACTCGAAGGGCAATGAGCGCCAAAGGCGCTCATTGCCTAAATCCTGCAAGCTTGGAAGACTTCAATGCCTTTTCAGCCGAAGTCCCATGTGCTTCAATGCCTCAACTGCTCACCTCGCTTCACGATGCTCACAGGAGTGCCTTCAGCACTCATTTCAGCCTAAGTCCCACGTGTTTCAATTTTCCTGTGTTTTTCCAGTCTTTAGATGCTCCATTCTGTGCTGCAACCTTTACTATAATTTAACATGGTTTTTACCATGCCATGAAATATAGAATATAATTACTCCTGACTGGTCCAGCAGCAGGAATCATCCAATTCACATCTGAGAAATTTAAAATATCCCATTACAACTAACCTTTAATGCAAATAAAGTTATTTGATTCTAAAACATTTGATTCTAAAATAGATTTTAAGTTCCATTAGTACATTGCAAGGCCTACACAGATTGCAAGCTCCTTTACCACATTACAAGGTTCAAATAGATGGCAGGGTCTTTTACTATACTGTAACAGATTGCAAGCTTGTAAGAGCAAGCTGAATTAAATAAAACCGGTTAGAATCGGACAAATCCAAATACATTTTTATTAAAATGCTAGGACTAAATTAGATTATCAGCTCTTCTGACACACTACTATGTCTAAAAAAGATGTGTCACTCCAAAACGTGGGCTTTATAGTGCATTCTTTTCAGAGTCGCTAAGGAATGAAAAATAAAGAAATACTGTGAACCTAGACAGTCAAGAAAGCACATCACTAGAAGAAGCAGTTATATGTGCAATTGTTCCTCTGATTTGCCTCGGCAAGCTCTAACTCCATGACTTTACCATTAGTCATACAGAGTAAAAATGATAGGATAACTGGATGGAAGAAAGGGACTGAGAGCAGAGAAGGAGATACTGCTGGTGTAGCAGGTACAAAGCACATGGGCCCATATTATGGAACAGGCTTCTGCTACTGGTAGCAGCCTTGAGTAAAGTTGACTTAATTTAGTAACATTTATTGAACCCCTATTGTTTACTGGGGGCACTAGGACCATCGCTCTCACACTGGTAGGAAGCAACTGTGCTCTTCCTCTCCGCTAATAAGGTGCTGGTCAGAGTAACCCGAGGGTGCTTGCCTTATAAAGCAACCCTGCCTCCTGCTGACCTGCATGAATAAGTTGTGACCAGTCTCGGGGATAGAATTTCCACCTGTTTCACGCACCCCTGGTCCAGTTTCAGTCAGATGGTCCACAATACAAGTGAGGTTTAGAAAAAAAAATGTGAAAACGCTAAGAAAATGAATAAAACATGCATAAAAAGCAGTAAAGATTTACCCAGATAGTAACATTTATAAGTGTACAGGCTATATTCCAATATAGCATTCATATTATAATTGTTAAAGGACCATTGTAATGCATATGTTTGCTTGCTTTTGCCTTTTAAATTGTTTGCTTTCTCATCAAGGAGAGCTGTCTTTCTCATCCTCTCTGTATCTTGTCAGGGGGAGTGACCAGCTCTGCTGGGGGCTAGACTGTCAGGAAGCTTGGAATCAAGGTGGGCTATGATGCCACTGGCCCTGCCCTATGACATCATTAAGTCCCTCTACACTGTCTACACTGAAGTAACAGCTCTATTGTAACCTGCTTGCAGCTGTCCCATATGCCCTACCCAGAAACATTGCACAAGCCTTCATAAACCCACACTCTTTCATGAGCATGCTCAGTCTGTACCAGAGTCTGACTGGTCAGACTTTTTTAGGCCAGTTTCCAGGCAGAATTGGCCATGTCCCTGGATTGGCACAGGTAGAAGGAGATAAGGAGCTTATGTTATGTTTCAACTAAAAAGTAATTAGGTTGTCCCTGAAGACATTAGGCAGTAGTCAAAAGGTCTGATTTCTTATCACTAATGTATGACTTTTATATGTGGAAGATATTTTGAATACGATGGAAGCCTGTATGTGCACAATTGCAAGGTGGAAAACATACCTACCAGTGCATTCCTTAACTTTAGTGGAAACTCATTCGGTTACAAAGGCACAGCCTTTTGTAACACAAGCGTTGAGAAAACAGAAGGTAAAGTTTTGATTTGCTGTTGTTTGGATGAACATTTTTTGTTAATGTTAAACTAAAAATAGGTTTAACATGAAAATGTCTTATACTGGTGTTTTAAGAAGGAGTTTGTAATTTACGGTTCATAAATTGCTATCAAGTATTTTCTAAGTCCCGCGAGTCTGGCATTGTTCGTGTAAGTGTTACTGTCTTTGCTGTCATGTATTTTTTAAGTCCCGGGTGCCTGGCTTTGGTCAGCCTCATTTTCATGCAGTTTCAGATTTTTTTTGTTTTTTGGTCCGCCATTTTTTTTCTCACTTAGCCCATTTTCGAAAATCCCTTGCAACCTCACTCCAAGGCTTCCTGGCTCCCTCCCCCTGTGCTGTGTGTGAGTGTCTTTTTATTTACTTTTTATTACTTTTCGTGTTTTTGGTCTTTTTGTTTCAGTATTAAAAGAGGAGATAGAGAGCATGACTATATCTTGTTCATACAGTAGCAAAATCTTACACACACACACACATATATATATATATATATATATATATATATATATATATATATTTAATATGTATAATTGGAAAGGGTATATATTGAGTAAGTTAGGTTATTGATACTGTTATAATAGTACCTCCCAACTAATCAAACCAATCTCAGCTTATTCACCCTCAATTCAATTAAAAAGATATTCAAGTCTTGTATAAAATGTATGTCTTTGGGAAAAGAAAGTGTAGTCTTTCTTTATCGTTTGGATGGAAAGTTTATCAGACATCAAATTTGATTTATTAGAAAAATAAATGTATTAATTTATAAGAAAATATTTGAACTCTTTTACATATTTGTTTATCTGGTTGAATTTTCCCAATTGATTTACAATCTGCTTTTACATCTAAACACATACAAGATCTCCTCATATTATCAAACTTCCACTTCTACTTTTGGCTATCTTTTGCAATACTCTATTCACAAAATGATGTTGTTTTTAGATGGGTGCATAAATATTGACTATTGTGATTTTGTTTTTCATTTAAAGAGCAGAGCCAAATGATAAATGTTCCCTTTGTATAAACTTCTTAAAATTCTTCCATTATTCTTCCATTATTTCTATTAAATAGAATAGAAACCCCTCTGGATTAATCTTTAAAAAAAGAATCAATCTTAACATTTTATATCTTATCATTGTGTTTGGTTTTATTATTAATTTTCCAATGTGTCTCTTGAAAGAAAGCAATCTCTATAATTTCTATATGGAAATGGTACATAACAACTTTAAATTTTTAAGGTTTTTTTTTTATCCTTGTGCTTTTTGTGTCATAATTTTGATTTCATATTCAATCATATACAAAAAGTATTTTTTTGGTGCTTAACACCTGTTTATAAATAGAAAAAAAGAAGAAAAAATTATTCATTAAATATCAAAAATTACTGAGTGCTATAAAAAATAAAAATAAGATATAAGGGGTACTAGAAAGCTAGTCCAATGAAATAAGTACATAGGGATATATAAACAAATCCCCAAAAGAGTGACCAGAAAAGTAATATACTGTCACAAAATAGTGAATAAGTAAAAAAGGTGTTGTGAAGAAATAACAAAAATATACGTGTGCTAATATGCACACTACATGTACTACACAATAATTGGGATTTAGGAGTAAAGTTGCTGAGAAATACACAGCACTATACATATAAGTGAAATGAATAGAATGCAAGGAATATATATCCCCACTAGGATATATTTAATCCTTACAAAAAAAATATTTGAAGTGAAGTGGGAGCTATAAAGGCTCTCCTCATTAGGTGGATTAAATCATCAGAGAGCAAAAAAAGTAATAATATTGATTTCTATTTAAGTAACATCATCATTTTTGGCTCTTGTAGGAAACCCTCTCCAATTAGTACATTTTCCACTTCACACATAAACCAATACCATACAATTAACTTTAGACTATACATATATAAGTGAACAACATTAATAAGATGAAACATCTTCAAAATCTCTCTTGACAAGATTAGCATTGCTTGCCAATTGGAAAATCAGTCCAGCAGACTGAGAGAAGCCTGTCTGATTGCTATTTGACCTATTATTGCATTCTTATCCTATTATTGCATTGCACACCCCTATATCAATTAACACCCAATAATAATCTGTTATCCTTCGACGTGATAGTTTTATAATAGGATGTTGTTCATAGCTAGGTATAGAAAGTGGCTACGGTAACAAAAATAAACATATAGAAGCTTCTTAATTAATATATTTATCTATCACCATAATCATTGCCTCTTATCTCTGTTATGACCCTATAATTTTATAACTCAGCACATAGCTGTGATCTATAATAATTTTGATTAATTTTCTTCCAGTATGTCATTTAAATCACATAATTAGAAACATATCACATATATTATATACCTTAAAGAATGCTTTACTTTTTTTAATGGTCCCTTTTAATACTATAATAAAATTACTATATATTTTAAATCTTCCCCCAATACCATAGAGCTTATTTTATGTGAATTATATGAAGCTATCATTTTTAGTTATTAAAACTGTTTTATGTTGTGCTTCTTTTTATACGATGCTTGCAAATTTTACATAAATAGTATTAATATTCTAAAAATGTTTTAAAAAATGAATTTCCAATTCTAAACAATATTTATTATGTGACTTCTGTGGCTATAATGTGTAAATAAAATACCACGCTAAAAATAACATGCTAATTTAAATGCATTCAACTAATCCTCCTCAATTTAAATTTATAATATATATTTATCTTAGGTGCTAAATATGGCCCCTATGCTAATCCCTGAAAAATCAATTACGAGTGCCATAGCATCACAGTAAATCCTACATAGTGCTACATAGTAAAACATACATAATCCCCCATCCCTAAAACATTGCAAGAAAATGCCTACAGGTCATTGCTACGAGTGAACTGCACGACAAAGCCAAAAAGCAATGGACTGACAATAAATTACAAGTTACTCCCTCACTCCCTGACACCCATCCCTATGCTAATAAGACTTTTTGGGTAACTCACAAATCAGGGAACTGCCGTAACTACAAAAAGCCAAAGAAAAATGTATATGTACCAAAGACCACTCACAACTGGTTCCCGGAGGCACTTAAAGTGACAGTATAGCACAAGAAGGACTACAAAATGGTGAAATGTCAACATTATTTGACACTTCATAGTTTGATATCAACATATCTGTAATCAAAAGTTTTATTATACAAAATACAGGGTAACACACAATTGAGTAGGTTTAATATGCGTCACAAAACCATGTTGCCTAGGAACAAATTCTCTGATACATTGTCTATAAATATATCATATTTTACACAAAATAAACACTTTTTAACTTTTTGCAGCTTTAATTACAAATGTCACATCTTTTTTTCATGCTCTGTTTCATTGCAGCAGCCTAGTTACGGCAATTTATGATATTCACACCTCCAATTGGCTCAGAGGGCTGTCTCATCTGTAAAGCTTGGTTTGGCTGCTCACTGCAAATAAATCTGTTGCGTCTAAGGCATAATTTATGGCTGTACACTGAGTGCTGCAATCTGGGGGAGTGAAAGATTTACATTAGTGTAGAAGTTAGGGTAAAAAAGCTCCCACAGCCAATTTACGGCAGTGCCCTAAATTAGAGCACTTAATTTACATAGGGCTTTATGTTGCTATATATTAAATTAGATTATTCTCTTATTCCTTTTCACTACTATACCAAAATGAAATGTAATTTTATATGTTCTTCCATTCTTTTACCTGTAATCTCAACTGACATCGTTTCCTACTAGATGTGGTTTCAGAAGGAACCTCCCATTCTTTAAGCAGTATCTCTCCCGCTTCTAAAAGCTGATGTTATATTGCTGTATTATTTTCTTTCAATCAATGCAGTGCCAGATAAATCTGAAAAAAAGCATCAAGTTTTCATAGGGTGGCTATCTTGTGTCATCTCAGATCTTAAGGAAGTTTGAAGTATGTGAAAAGGGATTTCATTGACGATACAATAAGTACCGTAGTTAGTCTTGCACCCCTATAAATAAATTTGGGGGTTTCTGTTATTCAGATTTTTTTAACTTGAGGTGGGGAAGCATTCACTTGCAAAGAAATGTTTAAGTAGGAGATTTCATTAATTTCTCTTTAGTGGAAGTGTGTAGTCATTTTTGTATTATGCTTTTTGTCCTTTCTTGGGTTTTGCTCTTTGTTTTTCATCTTTTAGTAAATAAGTCAGTAAATAAATCACTGCTTTAGACCTCATAGAGGAGTTCTCATAAAATAAAAATATGGAAGATGATTCCTATGCCATTTTTTTTATAAATGATTGCCAAGCATGCAGCTCAGTTATTTTAGAGGTTAAATTATTCTCATAAAAATCCTTAAAACTTGCTTGGCAGCGCCAGTCTCCATCTGTTTTTATCCATTCACTTAAGCTGTGCCACAATTTACCATGTGAGAAAATAATTCTAAACACAGCTTTTCTAGGATTTAAAAAAAATTGTAATCTATAATTTCAAAAACATATATTATGTGACTTCATGTAAAATTGTTGGCTTCTCCTATTGCCCTAATCTTGGAAACTATTCACAAGACTGAATCTTGAGGATACAGTACACCCTTTAACAGAACCCGATTTAACAGACTTCAGACTTAATGGACAAGTTGTTCATCTATGCGTCCCTTTGTTTTACTATTAACATGTCATTAGTCATGTTTATGTAACACATACATGATTCATTTGCTTGATTATGTCTGTTGTTATGTGTTTATTTTGTTCTGTGTTATCAGGAATATGATGTGGAGAAGCAAACTGTGTCAAAGAAAGTACACAACTCCTCAAATGTGTGTTATGTATCATTGTGCCATTTGTTATTAGGTTTTATTGCTAACCTGTAGATGTACATTTTATGAACATCAGGTTTAATGGAGATTTGGCAATAATGGACACTCCCTCCTCCTAATAAGTCTGTTAGATCAAAGGTGTACTGTATTTTCTTAGCCACAATTGGCTAAGGAAACATTACTGATTTAGTACTAGAAATGTCTAGAGATGAAAAAAATAGACTTTTATCAGTTATAAATAGCTAGCACCATTTGCACACCAGTATGCAGAATATGATTTGTGGTGGCTACTCTTCCACTTAACATCCAGACAATTGATAGGATAGCATGATTACACTGTCACCGCTGAAAGTTCTAATAATGGGAATTTTTAACTACCCTAAAATAACTCTTTTTTTGCTTATACTCACTGCACAGAGCTGTCTGTCTGGGGACTTTCCAGTGAAACATGTAAACAGAGATTTAATTTAGAAACTTCTCAGTGAAAAATGCACATATTTCAAAAGTTCAAAAAGTATTTAAATATGATTTTAGGAGATCTTTACAGGGGTGTGCTTCAAATTGTGCTGAATAAGTGGCCCTTAGAAAAGTAATTAATTGGTCCGCAAGGTATTGACATAAAGATCCTGGTCAGATGAAGGCTAGGGAGGGAACCATTGGTATTGCATCTATAAATGCATAAACTGAAGTAATACACTGACTGCCAGATATACAGGAAATAAATGGTCTATAGACACGGCTTATTAATTGCATATCGAAACATACTTTATGTAAAAAAACACAGTATTTCTTCTCTATAAAGTATATAAATACTTGAAATAAAAGCAATTATTATGGCAAAAAAAAAGTGTAGTGTAATTAATACACAATGTGTAAATCATACACAGAGACACACAGCTAGATGACCCCAAACCATTTATATGTATTTTCATTTTACCTTTTCAAAAAATAAAAGTTCTGCTTTAGAGCTTTGTCCAGATAAAACCAAGGTAAAATATAAATATCCAATCTGTTTGTTTTTTTTCTTTCCTTTCTGAGCTTTGATAATTTATATCCTGGTGTGTTTGTTGTCTCTCTCTGTAAGGGAGGAAGCCAAAACAGAGAGATAGATCATTTTAGTGATTTCATAAACTATTTAGCACACCATATGATAAATCAGCATACTGTATTAGATACAAGGGTATATATCTCAAGAATAATGTAGTTCTCAAAATATGACCAGTACAAGACAGTCATAGCTTTTACTCTCTTGAAAAAGACTAATTTTGTAGGGTCACTTGAACTTTCAACTTCTTTCTACTTCTGATTTGGTGTACTGTGTGATAGTGCTGAAATTCTCTCTTTATTCTTATTGAAGAAATCTACATATGTAAAATCCTGGTGCAAAGCTGTCTGCTAGTTATTTATTTATTTATTTTTTTAATCTATTTTTTATTAATTATCTACAAAAAATACAAGTACAAAAATAGAAATAGACAATAAATACATATCCACAAAGTCTCAAGTAAACATTGTAAGTTGAACTATACAATGTTGAAGTGTCTTAGGTTCAATATCCAATAGAGTTACATTGCGTGATTTAGCCAAAATTGATGGATAAATAAAACATAAAAAAACAAATACAAAACATAAATATAAAATACACAAAGAAGGAAAAATAAAAGAAGAAAACCTAAAGAAGTTAAATTGAGACACAAAACAAGGTTACAGCAAGTCCGAAGTAAACCTACAGTGCAGGGTTATTAAAGTGGAATGTTACATTTATTGAATTTTCCTTTATTTAAATTTTTTGCTAAAGGTCCCCTTTATCCAGTGAACTTCTCATAGCTCCCACATCATAGAGCTATCTCTCTATTCATGGCCACAACTATATCATTCCATATAGAAATTTCAGGTTACTTCTATTTGCGTGCCAAATGCCATCACATATAATAGTTGTCAAACTGCGAGTCATCGTCACGCTTTGCTAGCTCGCCAAAACTGAGTCCCTCGTGAATCGAGGGACGCAGTTCTGGCCCCAGTTCTGGGGGCCTTTGGCTCATTGCAGGCCGCAAATGCGGACCTCGCGAAGTGAGTGTCCGCGTTTGCATAGGTGGAGGCTCTATGGCGCCTCACTCACGGTAAAAAACAACCCAAAAAAGCGGGACTGTGAAAAAAAAATAAGACCAGCGGGACTTAGAAAAAAAAATCGCTGCTTAGAAAAAAAAATACGACCCACAGGACTTTAGAAAAAACAATTATGAGGTCGCAAAAATAGAAAGTTAACGGCCGAAATGCATTCATCCAAAAACAACAAAAACAATGAAAAATACAAAAAAAAATATAAAAAAACCCTCACACACTGCATGTGGGGAAAGCCACGACATCTACCAGTGAGGTTGCAAACGCATTAAAGTCGAATTTAAGGAGTTTCGAAAATCGCCTAAGCGAGAAAAACAATAGCCGCCAAAAAATATTAAAATGAGGCTACACGACCCCGGACTGCGCAAAACACCGCCAATTGTGTTGCACTTTCACACAGAAACATACAAGATACAAAATACACTATTACAAAGGATGGAAAATGCTTGCGAACCGCGTAGCACATGGACAAACAACGTCAGTTTACAACACTAATAACATTACAATTCTAAAATCGCACTTTTACGCACTAAACCAACAGTTTGCACTTGTGCACGCAGTCTATTTCTAAAACACAGTTGGGACATTCATCACACTTTCTCCTCAGGGCAGCAACACTCCAACTGTACATTGTATGCCGCAGGAAAATAAAAGCAGATTGTTAGCTCTTCAGGCTATTGATTGCTGGATATATTAATTAGAAATAGGTAAAGTATATGAATTTATTAAGTAACTAATTAATTAATTATTAGTTAACAAAATATAGATAGATATATATATATACCTGTCTTTGTGATGAGCACCAAAGGTCCTCAGAGTAGAAAAAGCTTTACATTGTGTGGCAAACAGCATTGCCATGTCTTAAAATTGTATTGGGCTACACCTCCCCTATTAAACTTTCTAGCAGTAATTCCAATTTTAATTCTTATTTGTTGTTTCCTATAGATACATTTATCAATTATCTTCTGAAATAATTCTATCCAATAATTCAGAAAGGGAATAGGAATATTACGTAATACATTTGTGTGGCCGCAATTCTACCAAGCCAGGATAAATTAGCCTTTCCCCAAGAGCGTAATAGATCTTTTATCTTGACATACAACTTTAGATTATCAGAGATCATACCTTCCAAGTTTTTACTTAAAGTAATACCTAAATGGGTAGGTAGAGTTATTTTGCCAATTATAATTACATATTCTCTTCAAGTGGTCAAGTTGTTATTGCAGCAAATTAATTGTCAAAACTTCAGTTTTAGTAAGATTTAATTCGTAATATGAAACATAGCTATATTCCTCGATTAGTTGATGCAGATTTCTTGTCGAAAAAATAGGGTCTGATAAAGTGAGAACTATATCATCTGCAAAAAGTAATATTTTTATGTTCTTTTTCTCCAATCTTGATGTCTTTTATCCCTCTTGAGGATCTAATTGGTGCAGCAAAGGGCTCAATTAACAGGGCAAACATTAAGGGAGAAAGAAGACAGCCTTGCCTGGTTCCGTTTTTTTATCTCAGAAAGGGAAGATCTAAAGCCGATGCCAACGACAGAAGCAGATGGGTTAACAAATAAAGCTTTATTGGCTTTGGAAGCAAAGTCTCCCAAGCCAAATTTTAAGTGCGAACTCAAAAAATTCCCATCCGACTCAGGCTTTCTCGGAATCCAATGAAAGATAGATAGATATAAGGAATCCGTTTTATGTTAAAAAAATCAATCAGGTTCATTAATCTTCTACTATTATTTTGACCTTGTATACCTATAATAAAGCTTGATTGATCTCTCTCTATCAAATGATCAATAACTAGATTTAATCTTAAGGCCAAAATTTGGGCATAGATTTTGATAACTATATTGAGCGGAGAGATAGGCCGAAATTTTTTACAATTAGATAGATCTTTATTTTGCTTAGGGATCGTGACTATAGTTGCATCTAACATCTGCTTTGGCGCTCTACTTTCATTTTTAATTTCATTAAATGCCCTTTGAAGTTGTTTTACAACAAGAAGGTAGAAAATCTTAAAATATTAATTAATAAACCCGTAGGGGCCCAGGGTTTTACATAGTTTTAGGTTGTTTATTGCATCAATAATTTCTTTCTCTGATATATCTCGATTTAATATATCCATATCTGCCAAAGATATTTCAGGCAATTTTATTTGATTTAAAAAATTCTTAATCTCTTGGAAAGAAGGTTTCTTAACCTCAGAGCTTTGTTCCAAATTATATAAGCCTTGATAATATCTGTAAAATACTTCTCCTATCTCATCTGGTCTGGAGACCTTTTCCCCTGGTTCATTGCATACAGTAGATAGTCTATCCTCTTCATAATTGTTTTCTTATTCAATTTGTTTGCAAGCAATTTTCCTATTTTATTACCCTGGTGATAATTGTTTTGTTGAAAACCCCAGAATGATCTATCTGCAATATCTTGTAATATTCTTCTAATTTGGGATTGAACTATCTGAAGTTGTGTCATAATTTAAGAATTTGGAGAAGCTTTGTTATTCTTTTCTAACCTATATAGCTGAATATATATTTCCCTAAGTGAACTTCCCCTTTGTCTCTTCTGTTGAACCTGGAAATTTATAAAGATCCCTCTAATAAAGGATTTATGGGCATTCCAGATGACTACATTTGATTTTACTGATTTATCATTGATCAAAAAACACTGAAGAATGTCTTCCCTGATTAAGTTCTTATTCACATTATCTGAAAAGAGGGAGGCATTCATTTTCTTAGGTTTCCTCACCCGTTTGAAATCATCCATTTTAATTATTATTTTCATCCATTTTAAGTATTTTCTTCATCATTGCGTGGTCTGCCCATGTAATAGAACCTATCTCTACCTTCAATATCTTACGTATAACCTGCAGATTTACTTAAAAAAAATCTAAATAAGATTTAAATCTGTTAGAATAGAATGTAAAATATCTTTATCCTGGATGGAGAGTCGGCCAAGCATCATAAATATTCAAATTACTCAGGCTCTTTTGAAAGGTTCTAGCTTTCCTTAAGATTTGATGATCTGAAAGTTTTTTTTAGATGATCATATTTAGGGTCGAGGCAAAGATTAACTGTCCTTGAGAATATTTAAAAGTTAGTTTTAAGACTCGATTTATAAACTTCTTTTGTCCTTGGTTGGGGGCATAAAATAAAATAAAAAATTACAATGCCACATACAACATTGAAACCTACCAAAATACAAAAAACAATAAGTACATAATATAAAATTAAAAGAGAAATTCTGAAGCCGAGGATGATTTTCTATTCCCCATGCCTTGGACCCTACAAGTCTCACTGGGAATCTAAGGGCAGGGAAACATCAAAATGTCTTTAGCTGACTACCTGGGCTCTGGATATCTAGAAAATGCAAAACTAGAATAAGATATATATTAAATTGAGAGAAAACCCCCCAAATTGGTTGCTCCATAATGCCTCAATGTTTTATAGATTTTCCAAGTTTATGGCTCATAGTCGACTATCCTCCAGAGAGTGACTTTAATATTATCAAGAAAAGAGAATTACCTTAACCCATTCGGCTATTAATCCCAAATTCCACCAGTTTCTCAGAGGAAAACACCTTGAGGCATCATGAGACAAATAGAAGTTAACTGTAATTCAATATTATTCCCTAACAATATGGAACCCTTTATACACCATAATAATAAAAATAATTTTGACGAAGGCGTTCATCGTGAGGCTCGCAAGAGGGGGCCTCGGGATTGCTATAAAGGGGTACTGCTGGGACATATTAGGTCTGGACATTACTATCCATAAGGGGGTAACAGTGGATTGTTATATGGATGTGTAGAGTGACATGTAGGGACTGCTCCTGACCTAGACAGTCCCTGGGGTGTGATGACAGACCAGATCACAGCTCCTGGCCCCACTCACTCACTCTCAGCTCTGACACATTTAGTTTGAAAGGTACATAAACATGACCGCTCAGTACGCATCCCTGAAGAGCTCTCAGAGGCGGGGAATCACCTCACCTACTCGTTGGTCGGTCCTCTTGCTCTCACAGCGATCCGCTCCCCCCAGTTAAAGTTTCCGCTGCTCTGTTTTCAACGGCCTCGGGAGCAGCAGCAGCCATTCATCTCCAGGCAGGGGAGATCAAACAAGCCCCGAGCACAACAAAACCAGGCAGAGCGAGCACCGAGCACACTGAGCCAGACTATGAGAGAGATCAACCTAGTGCAGGGAACATAGAGCAGACTATGGGAGACATAGCAAGGCAAGATCAATAGAGCGCCCAGCGCATTGAGCCACACTATGGTGGGTGAGAAAGCTGGTATAATGAATAGCATACAAAGCCCAGAAATGGGGAAGCCAGGGTAGATAGATGTAGTGCATACAGAGCTGAGACAAAGCATTAAAGGATGCACATACATACAATAAACACAACAAGAGCACAGCTTGGTGAGGCATACAGGAAAAATTATCAGAGCGCCGAGCTGGGCCACAGGGAAGGGAGAGGGGGGAAAGGAGACACAGAGGGGAGAATAGGTGAGGGAGAGTTTGTAAAGAAAGGATACAGGGGAGGGAAAGGGGGAAAGAGACACAGGGGAGGGAGAGGGGGAAAAGGAGAGGGAGAGGGGGAAAGAGACATTGGGTTGGGTGGGGAGCCGAGCTGGAACACATCAAATACGGATGGCTAGAAGAGCATAGTGAGAATAACTGTGAAAGCACAATTTCATATAAGTAAGCACACTTTATCTCTAAATTAGGATCTCGTTCTCAAGCTCACATTTATGAGTCATGCGGAGCAGGCATCATTAAGGCATCTGTCAGCTGCATTCTTTCGCTGTTGGACATCTCCACTTCGGTGCCATCTTTGCTGTAAACAGGGTGCCGCCATGCTGCATCAGCGCTACGCATCTGCTCTCAATGGCCCGCCACCAGATAGAGTGCAGGACGTTCAACGCATTGCCCCCACCTCTAATCAGCCAGAGCGCTCCTTTCCTTTAGTAATTTATAAATCTGACGCTTTTGTGCAGTGGAGCCTTGAGGGTTCTCGAGTTCCAGTCACCATTAAACCCGGTCATCACTCCAGGCTAACCATTTCCTGGGCGTGGTTTCCTCAGCTCTCTCCTAGTTATGAGCTATCCAATAGTCAATAGGTCAATAGCCTTTAGGTTTAGTAATAAATGTTGCCTTTTAGGTATAAACAGTAGGTAGTATACTAATTACAGAATAGCTCAATACTGAAATGTGAAGAATGTTCTAACATTACACTGCGTGTCAGAGTGGCAGAGATACTGCCGGTGCAGCAGGTGCAAAACATTGGGACCCACAACGTAGTAGTGGCCATCTGCTAAGTGGAGTAAAGGGAGAATATTAATACATTAAGTGAGATGTATTCTAGGGGTAATCTGGATCATATACATACATTATTTTGCTATTGTGTTGACCCCCTACAGGCACCTACCTAGAAGTTGCAAGGGGGAAGGGTGTAAATTATTATGCACCTGTCTCTGCCATCACTAGCTCCACCACTGATTACATTGCTATAATCTGTAACCCAACATTTCAGTCTTGCCACCCAGAGTAATGCTTAGCTCCATTAGCAGCAATGAGCTTATAGTCATGCATAGAAATAGCAAGTTACAGGGTAGTACTTGAAGCTAACAGAATGCCAGGCTGTTATAATGTTTTAACATTTGAGATGATAAAAGAAACATTCAAATAATAAATCAGTATATTACATTATACATAGTTAAATTAAAGCAATTTCACCAAGATTATCTGTAAACCCTTTGCGGGTCCTATTTGGAGGGTGTAATATTTTTGCCTCCATTTGCAGGTTACGATATTGAACGTAACAGTTACGGGTTTGACAGATCAATGGATTTGTGCCAACAGAGTTCAGATTTTAACATGCCGTAGGGTTTTTACGCCTGTAAACCGCAGGTGATTTGCTTTATGGTGCTAATTTAATAGCCGTAAGTCTTGCGAGCTACTGTTTTACACGTTGGGGGATATAAATGGGGCTGCAAGACTAATAAAGTGTGGTAGACAGTTTCTAATATTCTGCCACAGATCAGACTTGAAGCACATTAGAAATTAAACCACGACTGCCCCTCATACCTTAAAGACAAACAAGTGGGCTCTTCTAGACAGGGTGACTGTGGGAATTTTGTCTTAATGACTTAATACTTCACTCAGGAATAGTTTTAAAAAGTGCATGTTTATAATATTGAAAATCATTAGCTTTGTGGTTACGTTTTTCACTATTGATCTAATGACTCTTTTGATTCTCTCTTCCCTTACATATTAATACATTTTCTAGCTGATAAAGCAACTAACAAGATCTCTGGGAAGTCAGTTTCTGTCAGAAGCAGGTATGCCATCCAGTTACAAACATTATGCAACCTATCCTATTACTAATCTGTATAAAATGTCTACTGGAAACCATGGAAAAAGACTACAGATGCCACCTTTTCTACATCATAAATATACAGTATATTCTGCTACGAATGTATCAAAAGGAAATTGTGGGTGCTCTGGAAAAACAGACAGAAATAATATTGAAAATCTCATCCCAAAGCTTCAGATCACATCATGCAAAACAGTCCAGAATCTTAACTTACTGTGTAAAAAGCAGAAACTGTCACTGCGGTGCTCTCTGTGTGCAATACAAGATTATCACTACATCGGGTGTCCTCTGGGTTTAACTGTGAAACATAACAGGCAGCTTTCCAAGTTTGTCCATCTCCCTCCATTAGAGTTATGGACTGAAAACTCCATAAAACAAAGCCATCGCTTTAGGAAGTGTTGTCAAGATAACAGTACAAGACACATGGTTAAAGTGCTGGGTAAACCAGAATTTGAAGAAAAGTCTTTGTCTCAGGATAATGCTCCAACAATGTCAAAAATGGGCAGTGGGTTTGGTACTGATCACGGTTCCTCAGTGGAATAAACATCTGATATTCAATGTGGAATTAAAAACGATAAGCTGATGGATAAAAAGACTACTGCAAATTTAGATCCCGGTGCAAGACCCAAGAGAACAGATGTGAGAACCAATTCAGCAACAGTTTCTTACAGGTTAAACCTTATGTCGGCCTACAGTAGTCGCAATGTAACAATGCACAAGAAGTTTAATACTCAGGGTATCAAGAATAAAACAGAAACAGAGCAAAATACATCAACTGAAGTGCCAAATGTTCAAACCAGTGAAAAGGCTCAATCTACAATGATGGAAAGTAGAAAAGAGAGACAAAAACAAACATGTACAAAGTACAGTGAAGATGATAAACCATCTACCAGTCAATCCGTACCCAGAAAACAAGATCTGCAAACAAAAGTAAAACCCTTTTCTAAATTTGTAAATGTCTTTAAAAATGTAAAAGCACTTTACTGCAAGAAAAAGTAAAGATACATCAGGAATGGAAATAGCCGTAAAGCCTGAATATGAAGCCAACAAGAAAAAAATGGAAGGCAATACAATTAGTAGAAAGAAGAAGGGTAAAGAAAAGAATATGGCTAGTTCAACAACAAAAGCACTACTGAGTAGAGAAGTGGACACTGAGGCTCTGAAGAAAGAACTTGATAAAGCATTTAATTTATAAAACTATTCAGATAGAAGCAATAACCTCAACACCAATCCTGTCCAGAGACAAAGTGACAGAACAGCAAGAAAACAAATACAAGGGCAAAATAGTGTACAGAGAGTCCATGGTGTAGGGAGGAAGGGATGGTTGTAAAGATAGAGAGGCAAGGACAATGGTTCTAAAGATAGAGAGGCAAGAATGTGGGAGGGGGGGGGGGGGACATAGACGGGAGAGAGGGACAGTGAAATATGACATATATTTCATTATGATGACCTACTTTTAATAATGTTAGCCAAGGTGTAAACCCTTCATATATTTTGTCTAATGTCTGTTAAAACCAGTTCAACTAGAAGAGAGAGACAAAAGAAAAAGAACACGCTTTTTTGTGGTTAAAGTTATTCAATGGTGTCCAGTGACATCATCACAAGGCACAAGCACAGCACAGGATGGTCTATGTCGCTACACGCCCCACCAGACATTGCTTATTGTGTTAGCATAAGCTTAAACCATATGTCCTACACAGATTACTAAAAGAATGTATGCTGAACATTTATATTAGGAAAATATCATTCAATCTTACCTGCAATATACTAATATATAAATACCAAGGCATCTCTTTAGTAGTGGCTGCAGGATATTCGTTCCCATCTAATAGCAAGTAATATAGTACTTGATTATCACAGTGTATTTAAGGTTATAAGTAGTGGTTGCATTGTTTAGCAACCATAAAGTAAATGTTATAACATCTATTATTGACAATCAAACTTTAAAGTAATCTGGATCACATAAGATCATTTACAGAAAGTGAACATATAAATTACTTACTTGCAGCATATAAAAATAGCAATATTATAAGTCATCTGGTAATGTAGTGGTTGCAGTGCTTTGTAGCCATGAGGTATAATATATTTATTTATATATAATTGCCAAGGAATATAGTATTTGATTTTACCAATATATCTATGGTCTATAATGATTGCATTGTTTAGCAACCATGTGGTGCAGGTTATAACTTCCAACGTTGAAAATCCAATGAAATAGTGATCTGGATCACAATAGTTTATAAAAGGTGCCTTAAGTGAATTTTATATTGCTTCATTAATCTAAGGAGATCCTATACTGAAATGTTACCGATATCATTACCTCTAGCATGAATTAAAAGTAAATCAGATGGGCCAAACAATCATGAATAATTAACAGCTTGCAGTAATTCCTGCTCCCATTTCAGGCCCCGGACCCCAAACCGCTTCAATTGAACTAGCGTTGGTGAAAAACCCAACTGCATCTCGAACCACAGCTGTCCCTCTTGCTCAGCATACAGAGGAATTCTCTATAACCTTTTAAATAAGAGGTGAGGGGTCTGTGAAAAAATAAAAATATAATTTTTTTTCAAATAATCAATCATTTTGGGTGAATGTAAGTTGTAAATCTGGCTGAATCCCATCTCCCAATGTGTTTTACTCAAGCATCACCCAAACCCAACTTGGCAGCCTCTGTCACTGCACTGATCCTAAATGAATGAGTACTAAAATCCTCATTATTAAAACCTGATTTACTCAAGCCCAACTGATAAATGAATAGATATTGAGATAATGATGTGCTATCTGCATACAATAATAAAGCTTCCTCAATAACAGGCCTAAAAGTTAAATATCTTATGGTATTAACATAAGGCCATTTATTATTAATCGGATAAAGAAAAATAGAAACCCCTTTAACCCTTTGATCAGCTTTTGATCTCCTAAGTCTTATTGCTAAAAATGAAACATATTCTTAATAAACAACTCTGGTATTCTAAATGCCACAAAAAAATGTTAGGGAAAAAGCTACCAAAAATAAATATACCTGAAATAAAGAAAAACACAGCTGTGGAAGGACATGAATCAACTTTTTATGTAGCTCAAAAGATAGTGGTCACCTAGAATCCTTCCTAAACCAACCCTTCTTTAGACCCTTTAAGGCTTCAATAATTAATAATTATTTTGTATAATCTCTCATCCCATGCCATTTAAACCAGAAGACCAGAGCAGCCATATATTATTCAACCACAAAAGATGATACACCTTCTTCTTGGTAATATAGGACAACATATACTAAAGCCTCAAAATCCAATATTTTGGCCATTCCAGGAATCTGGATAATGGAAATTCTCCCAATCTTTTCACACTTTCGAGTACGCCATCCAAGTGGAATCAGGTGAGGATGATCTTCTTAAGGAGTTAGATCAGCTCCAACAGATGATCCTGACAAGGTGTCTCTAAAAACATAGCCTGTGGGGCAAGTTCCAGAAAACGTTGCCACTGAAAGGGAGACAAAACATCAGCAATCACATTCTTACAACCTGGTAAATGTTTTGCATTACAGAAAATATCACTTCTCAAACACTGCAAAACCAACTAAGTAATTTAACCACTGGCACTGAAGACATACTTAAAGGTGTTTATAGCCAAAACAACACCAAGGTTGTCGCAGAACCCCCTTCATGCTGATTCAATAATTAATAATTATTTTGTATAATCTCTCATCCCATGCCATATAAATCAGAAGACCTGAGCAGCTATATATTATTCAACCACAGAAGATGATACACCTCCTTCTTGGTAATATAGGACGACATATACTAAAGCCTCAAAATCAGATATTTTGGCCATTCCAGGATTCTGGATAATGGACATTTTTTAATTCTCCCAATCTTTTTACACTTTCGAGTACGCCATCCAAGTGGATTCAGCTGAGGATGATCTTCTTAAGGAGTTAGACCAGCTCCAACAGATTATCCTGACAAGGTGTTCCTAAAGACATAGCCTGTGGGGCAAGTTGCAGAAAACGTTGCCACTGAAAGGGAGACAAAACATCAGCAATCACATTCTTACAACCTGGTAAATGTTTTGCATTACACAAAATATTACTTCTCAAACACTTCAAAACCAACTGTCTAAGTAATTTAACCACTGGCACTGAAGACATACTGAAAGGTGTTTATAGCCAAAACAACACCAAGGTTGTCGCAGTGTAGGGGACATGCTGATTCTGTAACTGATCACCCCAGATGCAGAGAGCAACAATAATAGGGAACAATTCTAACAAAGCTTGACCTGAGCTAACCCAAGAAGCAGGCCATTTTTAACACACCATTAATCCTTAAAATAGGCGCCAAAATTGCAACTACTTGCTACATTTGTGTAAGAATTCAACTGTTCATGACTGATCTGCCTTGCCTGAATTAAAGATCTACCATTGTGTTAAAAATGATTGACATACTATTAAATCCTCTATTATGGAATTAGAGATTCTAATAAAATTAAGAGGCTTCCTAACCCCTCTTGTTGCTAAAGACAATCTTCTTGAAAATATCCTACCCATGGGTAAGACTTTACATGCAAAGTTAAGCTTACCAAGGAGAGATTGCATTTCTTTTAAGGTAACCTTTTTTTTCAAAGCCACAATTGATATACTTTTTGCAAATCTAGCAATTTATCACTGGGAAGACTACATTCCAACTTATTAGAGTCAGTGGTGATACCCTGAAATCTGATAACAGTGGTAGGATCTTCTGTTTTGTCTTCCATTAATGGTTTACCAAACTCATGTATAACCTCTCTAAGCTTCTGATCAACACAGAACACTCATTACCATCCAAACCACCAACTATCAAAAAAATCATCCAAATAGTGTACCATGATTTACTTTCTACAACCCATTGAATGAAACAGCTAAAGGCTTCAAAACAACTGCAAGAAATGGATCATCCCATGGGAAGACAAAGTCTAACATAATAGTTTCCCAGAAAACCACACCCAGCAAATGATGGTTGGGTATACTGGTAATAATCTAAAAACAGATTCAATGTCAAATTTAGCTGCTCAAATAAGTGGCTCCTTGGCTTGCTGAGTCTGGATGGTTCCTGACGTCATCTACACGAGACGGTGTGCATCTCCTAACATGACACACACGTTTCGCATCACAGGCTTCCTCTGAGGTGAGGAATAGGAAGTGGCACTGAGGGCTCTTATAGTGTGATCAATAATGATCGGATTAACCCTTTAGTAACAGATTCCTTCTTGTTATTAAATAAAGAATGATAGAAAATTACAGAATAAAGTAAAAATTATTTATAACTTAATAAACTATATTACATTTATGACATTAGTTCAATTCAAATTAAGTATGTATTTTCAAAACCCAAGGAAATGTATATCCTTATAAGCGTAATTATTATCCATTAATAGATATATTAATCAGATATTAATATGCCAATCTCATATACATTATATCCATATTACCTTATCTTTTAAGTTTTATCCTTAGAATTATTATATCATTGCATAGATAACCACATAATTCAATGAATATTATTAACTAATCATACTAAGCAATAATCTGATGATTTATTTTTTTTATATATTGTAACAGAACAGTCCATAATAAAATGATTCATAAACATATTTATACAGAACAGAAATGTACGGTCTTATGCAGCAATGTACTCATCTGTATATAGTATACAATTACAATAAAATCATGTTCTCACAACCATTATTAGAAATCATATAACCACAGCACAATATTGGATCAACAACCCATATACATCTCTTCTATTAATACTATACATAAATATTATTATCACTAACATTATAGTTCATATTTTATTTTATTATGTTAAAAATGATCTATGTCATTATTGTGGCCTGAATCTCAAATCCTAAGGACTTGTGAGGCACAAAATATGTCATACTTTTATTAGAAAGCAATGGGCATTTTTTATTTATATGAAAACCATAAAATTGTAACTTTCATTTAATCCATGGGGCATCACTGAATTTAAATGTGTAATCCACCTAGTTTCTCTCTTTAGTAATTCCAGTTCTATATTACCAACCTTATTCTATCCAAAATTCTATATGTCAATTGTGGTATACATGAATGCTTAAGGAGAAAGTGTTTAGCAACCGAGGTCAATGTTTTGCCTTTCTGGTAATCTAACCTCCCTCTCCTAATATTGGACAGATGTTCACATAGCCTTCTTCTTATTGCTCTGCTTGTCATGCCAACATAAAGTAGGCCACATGGGCTTTCTAGACAGTACATAAACGCTGAGGTACTGCAATTATAAAATGATTTTAACTGACTAACTGACCATATCGGTTAATTCACTGATTGGTTTCATATACTGACAGCAACTACAATGGCCACAAGAAAAGGTTCCATCTGGTAATGAACGTTTAGTTTTAATATAGTTTGAAAAATGACTTCTAACTAACCAATCCCTTCAGTTACGGAATCGACTCCAACTCATACCAATGGTATTTCCTATCAATGGACCCATCACATTGTCTGACCTTAAAACATGTATATGTCTATGCAAGATTTTACTCATTTCTTGCCACTGATTATTAATGGTTCCGACATAGCAAATTGGCTTTTCAGTTATATCTCTCTTCTTCGGCAGAAGAGGTTCATCCCTTGGGGTATAAAGGGCTCTATAATAAGCTTTCGTTATCATAGTGCCACTATAACCTCTTGCTCTCAACCTTTCTCTTAACTCTCACCTGTCGGAATTCACCTGTTGGAATGGCTTCCTTGGTTACAGATAAATGGGCACTGAAAATGAAGAGTGCTTTTCGCAGCTGTTGGTTTGCTATAAATATCCGATATAAGCTCACCAGAGCTATCTTTGACAATGGTAATATCCCAAAAATCTATAGACTTAGGACTTATCTGTGAAGTTAGTCACAGATTTAAATCATTGGTATTTAAGATATTAATGAATTCATCAAATTCACTTCTGCTTCCATCCCATATCATCAATATATCGTCTATATAATGAAGCCACATTGTAATAGAATTTATATAACTTAAATTGTCTTTGTTAAAGACGATCTCCTTTTCCCACCACCCTAAATATATATTAGCGTAGGTGGGGGCACACGCAGACCACATCGCTGTCCCATGGGTCTGCAAGTAAAATTGTCCATCAAAGATAAAAAAAATGTATTTCAGGATAAAGTCAAGAAGTTCTAAGACAAATCCATTTTTATCATGTTGTTCAATTGATTCTGCACTGAAAAAATATTGTATCGCCTTACACCCAATGGTATGATCAATAGAGGTATAAAAGTATTCGATATCACAGGTTGCTAAAAAACTAGTAGAGCTCAAGATAATACCATCTAACCTATTAGGACTTCCATGGTGTCTTTTACAAAGGACAGCAGACCCAATACAAAGTTTCTCAATCTTGCATCAAGATATTTGCTCGCATTCTCACTGAGATTGCCATTCCCTGAAATTATTGGTCTTCCAGGTGGTAGCCGATTATTTTTTGTGTATTTTCAGGAGCATATATAGTGTTGCCACTCTAGGGGAGGCAATATACAAAATGCGTTGTTCTTTTGATGATACGAGATTCTCAGCTTTGGCCTTAGCCACAAATCTCATTATATTTGGCCAGATATTCACATATGGGGTCCCCACTTAAGCATTTATAACAGCTTAAATCATGCAATTATTTATGGGCTTCCTCTTATACATGTGGACCGGCCAAATTACAATATTGCCACACTTATCAGATGGTTTTATCACAACATCTTCCCATGATTCCATAGCTTTTAATCCTCTATTTTCTTTTTGTGTTAGATTGAATTTATCAATTCCTTTTAATTTCTCAAAATCCTTCATCACCAGCTTTACAAAAATGTCAATTGCTGGATTAAATTTAGACCTAATTCGTAATTTATCAATCCACTCAGAATTATTGGACAATTCCTCACTAGCACCACCTTCAGGTTCAAAAGATAGTAAATGAGTTATATTCTCTTGATCTAGATCTATATCTTAACTAGTTAGTCTTTCTTGCATATCTATAATTAGTTCTACTGCTTTCTAGGGAAAATAAATGATGATCCTTAGTAGCCTCTACTAAGTCAAAATGAACGGTGGGTGAAAAGGCTAAACCCCTCTGTAATAGATTAATGTAATACATTAATTTCAATCTGAGTTAACTCTCTAGAGCAGGGGTCCCCAACCCCCGGGCCAAGTACCAGCACCGGTCAACAGCTGGGCTGCGTACTGGGGAGGGGAGCAGGGGCGGATCTATCGCTGGTGCAATGATGCATTTAACCTGGGCCCTTGCTTGTTGAGGGGCCCATTCTGTTTCCCCCAGGGCCCACCTACAACCCCATTCAGCCCACCCCCCCAGCAGCCCCCTCCTCTTACTTGTTCACTGTGGTCCCTGGTGCGGTTGTCTCATTAGTCAGAAGCTGCATATCCTTCCCGTGCCGGAGCTTCATACTGCAGGGTCACATGACATCATTAGGAATTCTCCTCCCCTGCAGTATGAAGTGCCGGCATGGGAAGGATATCCAGCCTCTGACTAGTGAGACAAGCAGAACAGGGACCGCAGTGATGCTGCAGGTTTTTTTTGGAGCTGAATGGGGCTGCTGGGGGGCTGAATGGGACTGCTGGGGGGGGGGGGGAGTGAATAAGACTTCCGGGGGGAGGGGTTGAGGGCTGCTGGAGTTGAAAGGGGCTGCTGGGGGTGAGTGGTGTTGCTGGGGGGTCATGGGGCTGCTGGGAGAGGATAAATAGTGCTGATGGGGGTTTGTGGGGCTGAATAGGGCTGCAGGGGGGATAAATGGTGCTACTGGGGGGTTGGGGGTTGCATGGGGCTGCTGAGGGGCTGAATTGGGCTGCTGTGTGGTGAATGGTGCTGCTGGGGGTGCTGAAAGGGAAAGGTTCTACTGGGGTGTTGGGGGCTGAATGGGGCCTGCTGGGGTGCTGGTGAATGGGGCTGCGGTGGGGGGGGGGGGTGCAGGGGTTAAAGTCTGCTGGGTTTGAAAGGGGCTGCTAGGGGTGAGTGGTATTGCTGGGGGCTCATGGGGCTGCTAGGAGGGGATAAATAGTGCTGGTGGGAAGTTGTGGGGCTGAATTGGGCTGCTGGGGACTGAATGGTGTTACTGGGGGGTTCGGGCTGAATGAGGCTGATTGGGTGATGAATCACGTTAATGGTTGGTTGGGGGCTGAATGCGGCTGCTGGGGGTGTATGTGGCTGCTGGGGTGTTTGGGGCTGAATGGGGCTGTTGAGGGGCTGACTGGGACTGCTGTGGGGTGAATAGGGCTGTTGGGGTGGTGAATGGTGCTGCAGGGATTTTGAATTATTCTGCTGTGGGTTTGTGGGGCTGAATGGGGCTGCTGGGGGGATAATTGGGGCTACTGGGGGTGAATAGGGCTGCTGCTGGGCTGAATTGGTCTGCTGTGGGGTGAATGGTGCTACTGGGAGGCTGAAAGGTGATACTGGGGTGGTGGTGAATGGGGCTGCCGGGGGGTGTTGAGGGCTGCTCGGGGTGAAAGGGGATGCTGGGGGTGAGTGGTATTGCTGGGGGGTCATGGGGCTGCTGGGAAGAGATAAATAGTGCTGCTGAGGGGTTGTGGGGCTGAGTGGGAGAATAAATGGTGCTACCGTGGGGTTGTGGGTTGAATGGGGCTGCTGGGGGTGAATGGGGCAGATGAGGGGCTGAATTGGGCTGCTGTGGGGTGAATGGTGCTGCGGGGGGCTGAATTGGACAATTCCTCACTAGCACCACCTTCAGGTTCAAAAGATAGTAAATGAGTTATATTCTCTTGATCTAGATCTATATCTTAACTAGTTAGTCTTTCTTGTATATCTATAATTAGTTCTACTGCTTTCTAGGGAAAATAAATGATGATCCTTAGTAGCCTCTACTAAGTCAAAATGAACGGTGGGTGAAAAGGCTAAACCCCTCTGTAATAGATTAATGTAATACATTAATTTCAATCTGAGTTAACTCTCTAGAGCAGGGGTCTCCAACCCCCGGGCCAAGTACCAGCACCGGTCAACAGCTGGGCTGCGTACTGGGGAGGGGAGCAGGGGCGGATCTATCGCTGGTGCAATGATGCGTTTAACCTGGGCCCTTGCTTGTTGAGGGGCCCATTCTGTTTCCCCCAGGGCCCACCTACAACCCCATTCAGCCCACCCCCCCAGCAGCCCCCTCCTCTTACTTGTTCACTGTGGTCCCTGGTGCGGTTGTCTCATTAGTCAGAAGCTGCATATCCTTCCCGTGCCGGAGCTTCATACTGCAGGGTCACATGACATCATTAGGAATTCTCCTCCCCTGCAGTATGAAGTGCCGGCATGGGAAGGATATCCAGCCTCTGACTAGTGAGACAAGCAGAACAGGGACCGCAGTGATGCTGCAGGTTTTTTTTGGAGCTGAATGGGGCTGCTGGGGGGCTGAATGGGACTGCTGGGGGGGGGGGGGGAGTGAATAAGACTTCCGGGGGGAGGGGTTGAGGGCTGCTGGGGTTGAAAGGGGCTGCTGGGGGTGAGTGGTGTTGCTGGGGGGTCATGGGGCTGCTGGGAGAGGATAAATAGTGCTGATGGGGGTTTGTGGGGCTGAATAGGGCTGCAGGGGGGATAAATGGTGCTACTGGGGGGTTCGGGGTTGCATGGGGCTGCTGAGGGGCTGAATTGGGCTGCTGTGTGGTGAATGGTGCTGCTGGGGGTGCTGAAAGGGAAAGGTTCTACTGGGGTGTTGGGGGCTGAATGGGGCCTGCTGGGGTGCTGGTGAATGGGGCTGCCGTGGGGGGGGGGGGGGGCAGGGGTTAAAGGCTGCTGGGTTTGAAAGGGGCTGCTAGGGGTGAGTGGTATTGCTGGGGGCTCATGGGGCTGCTAGGAGGGGATAAATAGTGCTGGTGGGAAGTTGTGGGGCTGAATTGGGCTGCTGGGGACTGAATGGTGTTACTGGGGGGTTCGGGCTGAATGAGGCTGATTGGGTGATAAATGACGTTAATGGTTGGTTGGGGGCTGAATGCGGCTGCTGGGGGTGTATGTGGCTGCTGGGGTGTTTGGGGCTGAATGGGGCTGTTGAGGGGCTGACTGGGACTGCTGTGGGGTGAATAGGGCTGTTGGGGTGGTGAATGGTGCTGCAGGGATTTTGAATTATTCTGCTGTGGGTTTGTGGGGCTGAATGGGGCTGCTGGGGGGATAATTGGGGCTACTGGGGGTGAATAGGGCTGCTGCTGGGCTGAATTGGTCTGCTGTGGGGTGAATGGTGCTACTGGGAGGCTGAAAGGTGATACTGGTGTGGTGGTGAATGGGGCTGCCGGGGGGTGTTGAGGGCTGCTCGGGGTGAAAGGGGATGCTGGGGGTGAGTGGTATTGCTGGGGGGTCATGGGGCTGCTGGGAAGAGATAAATAGTGCTGCTGAGGGGTTGTGGGGCTGAGTGGGAGAATAAATGGTGCTACCGTGGGGTTGTGGGTTGAATGGGGCTGCTGGGGGTGAATGGGGCAGATGAGGGGCTGAATTGGGCTGCTGTGGGGTGAATGGTGCTGCGGGGGGCTGAATTGGACAATTCCTCACTAGCACCACCTTCAGGTTCAAAAGATAGTAAATGAGTTATATTCTCTTGATCTAGATCTATATCTTAACTAGTTAGTCTTTCTTGTATATCTATAATTAGTTCTACTGCTTTCTAGGGAAAATAAATGACGATCCTTAGTAGCCTCTACTAAGTCAAAATGAACGGTGGGTGAAAAGGCTAAACCCCTCTGTAATACATTAATGTAATACATTAATTTCAATCTGAGTTAACTCTCTGGAGCAGGGGTTCCCAACCCCCGGGCCAAGGACCAGCACCGGTCAACAGCTGGGCTGCATACCGGGGAGGGGAGCAGGGGCGGATCTATCGCTGGTGCAATGATGCATTTAACCTGGGCCCTTGCTCGTTGAGGGGCCCATTCTGTTTCCCCCAGGGCCCACCTGCAACCCCATTCAGCCCCCCCCCCCCAGCAGCCCCCTCCTCTTACTTGTTCACTGTGGTCCCTGGTGCGGTTGTCTCATTAGTCAGAAGCTGCATATCCTTCCCCTGCCGGAGCTTCATACTGCAAGGTCACATGACATCATTAGGAATTCTCCTCCCCTGCAGTATGAAGTGCCGGCAGGGGAAGGATATCCAGCCTCTGACTAATGAGACAAGCGGAACAGGGGCCGCAGTGATGCTGCAGGGTTTTTTTGCAGCTGAATGGGGCTGCTGGGGGCTGAATGGGACTGCTGGGGGGGGGGGGGGAGGGAATAAGAATTCCGGGGGAGGGGTTGAGGGCTGCTGGGGTTGAAAGGGGCTGCTGGGGGTGAGTGGTGTTGCTGGGGGTCATGGGGCTGCTGGGAGAGGATAAATAGTGCTGATGGGGGTTTGTGGGGCTGAAAGGGAAAGGTGCTACTGGGGTGTTGGGGGCTGAATGGGGCTGCTGGGGGGCCCTTGCTCCTTGAGGGGCCCAATGCTGTCTCCCCCTCTGTGCCCCAATGCAGCCCCATTCAGCTCCCCCCTAGCAGTCCCCTCCTCTTACTTGTTCACTGGGTGATTTTGGGGCTATATGGAGCTGCTGGGGGACTGAATGAGACTGTTGGGGGGGTGGATAAGACTGCTGGATGGGGGGGTTTGAGGGCTGCTGGGGGTGAAAGGGGCTGCTGGGGGTGAGTGTTATTTCTGGTGGGTCTTGGGGTTATTGGGAGGGGGTAAATGGTGCTGCTGGGGAGTTGTGGGGCTGCTGGGGGCTGAATGGTGCTACTGGGGGGTTGGGGGCTGAATGAGGCTGCTAGTGGGTAAATGGGGCTGCTGAGGGGCTGAATTAGGCTGCTGGGGGTGAATGTTGCTGCTGGGGGGTGAGTAAGACTGCCGGGGGGGGGGGGGGGTTGAGGGCTGCTGGGGGTTAAAGGGGCTGCTGGGGGTGAGTGGTGTTGCTAGGGCATCAGGGGGCTGCTGGGAGTGGGGAAATGGTGCTGGTGGGGTGTTGTGGGGCTGAATGGGGCTGCTGGGGGGCTGAATGCTGCTAATAGGGGGCTTGGGGCCTGAATGGAGCTGCAGGGGGTGAATGGGGTTGCTGAGGGGCTGAATTGGGCTGCTGGACGTGAATGGTGCTGCTGGGGTGCTTTAAGGTGCTACTTGGGAATTTGGGGCTGAATGTGGCTGCTGGGGATGAATAAGACTGCTGGGAGGGAGGGGAGGAGCGGTTGAGGGCTGCTGGGGGTGAAAGGGGATGCTGGGGGATCATGGGGCTGCTGGGAGGGGGTAACATGGTGCTATTGGGGGTGGGTGCTGAATGGGGCTGCTGGCGGGGAATGGGGCTGCTGGGGGTGAATGAAGCTGCTGGGGGGTTGAATTGCGCAACTGGGCAGTTGGGGTCTGAATGAGGCTGCTGGGGGGGGGGTTGGGGCTGCTGGTTGTTCGAATAAGACTGCCGGGGCGGAGTGGGGGGGGGGAATGGGGCTGCTGGTTGTTCGAATAAGACTGCCCGGGCGGAGTGTGTGTGGGGGGGGGGGGTTGAGGGCTGCTGGGGGGTGAGTGGTGTTGCTGGGGAGGTTATGGGGCTGCTGGGAGGGGGTAAATGGTGCTGCTGGTGGTTGTAGGGCTGAATGGAGCTGCTGGGGGGCTGAATGGTGCTACTGGGGGTAAATGGGGCTGCTGTGGGGCTGAATTGGGCTTCTGGGGGTGAATGGTGCTGCTGTGGGGCTGAAAGGTGCTACTGGGCCATTAGCGGCTGAATGGGGCTGCTAAGGGTTGAATGGTGGTGCTGGGGGAAGTGAATAAGACTGCCGGGGGGGGGGTTGAGGGCTGCTGGGGGTGACAGCGGCTGGTGGGATGAGTAATGTTGCTGGGGGGGTCATGGGGCTGCTGGGAGGGGATAAATGGTGCTACAGGGAGGTTGGGGCTTCTGGGAGGGGGGTATCCTTAATTTCTTTGTCCAACTCACTCAAAACTTAATTTTCATAGTCTGACAATATAGCAATCAAAGTTTCTGAACAGGTAGTCAACGTTTGCTCCCACCTATCTTTATTGTTGTCTATATGAAATGTGAAGGATGGGAATATTTTTATTCTAAGTGCCCTCGATCTATGTGAAGGATGGGAATATTTTTATTCTAAGTGCCCTCGGTGTTAAGTGTTTGGCCAAATCGTGATCATGTGAGATCTTATTCCAAAATGAGTTAAGTTACTTTTTCAAAAGTCTTTTCTAAATTTCTCAAACCCTCACTCCAATTACCATCACTCCTATAGGAATATGTACCAATAAGTGCCCTTTGCACCTCCTAAACTCTTTTGGTATATCTCAAACGATAGTCTGATTCTAAATTTACTTCAGCCATATTTTAAATATAAGAGTTACATTCTTAGAATGCTATCATAAATAAACATATAAAGTAATCAAGTCTATCATTTAAGAGAACCCACGGCAGTACAGGGTTAAAGAAACTGGGTGTTTGACCTGTTTTAGGAGCTAGGCAGAATAGCTAAATACTTTAATTTGATTGTTTAAATTCAGTGGTGTGATGGGTTGAATGTTGGTTACATGACAGGTGTTAAACTTATTATAAAATGTTCCCCCTCTCTGTCAGTTGTGACAGAGCTATGACAATAGTGACAACTATATTCCTCTCTGACATCTACTACTCACTTTCTGATACGTTTGGATAGCTATCATTGCTTCCAATGTACTTGATAGGATGTTTGATGAACTTAAGGATGAGGCATTATGGTGTGACCCCGAGTGCTGAGGAGTGCTGAGGACTTATCATCAGGATGAGATGGAGCTTCCAGGAATGCAGGAGGGCCTTTCCCTGCGTCTAGATCTGGTAGAACAGGAAGATGAGCTGTTTCTGTGTCCAAGCACCGTGTCTGCAGCAATCCAGATGGAGCTGCAAGGTTCCTGGAAGCCTCTGATGCAGTCCCAAGCAGAATGGTGCAATCTTGTGATACGTCGTCACTGGATGTCATCATTGCACATTACCACAATGGTAATTCTCAGGTTGCCTGTGATCTGGGGTCTGAATGGGAGGAGGTTATTCAGGCTCAGGAGAATGCTAGAAGTATATAAAACAATTTGAGAAAGAAGGATCTTCAGCATAGAAAAAGGTCTAATTTGAAGTATGAGGTTCTGTGAGTTGTATGATTGGTGTGGATTTACATGGGGCCTATGTTAAAGGTTCTGAGAAGGCTGGAGGACAAGTGTGCACTGAGGGTTGGGGGACAAAGAATCAAGCACAGAGTTTGAGAAAGTCTGTTAGAGTCTGTATGGATGAGCAGGCACAACTTGGTGATACAAGAGAAAGTGGAGTGGAGGTTAGGCTTGTGAATAGCAGGCCCCCATTACTAGCAGGGAAGAAAGCTACTAAAAAGCAGCCGCATATTAAATCTTCAAAGCAGGATAATCGGAGGGAGTTACTCTGCTGCCTACTGCAACTAGAGACATTCATTCTCATTCATTCCCACAGCTCTCATTAAGTATAACATTGGGGGAAAGTGATAGTGATCAGGTTCATGATGTGGCTGCAGAGTTACTGGATGATAACCATAGGAATATTTCTCAAGGATATCACCCTAGCTCATCTACAAGAGATCATGGCCATATAAAACACATGAGGCTTCATGACAAATGTGGCAGTGTTAATACAGAATCCAGGAGCAGATATGTGCATGGCCCTGGTAATATTAGACTGCAATATGCAAATCCATGTGAGGATAGCCATGAGCATCATGGGAACAGACACAGGAATAACCACGCAGGAGCTGTACTTCACCTTATTCTGTCAAAAAAGTCAGAAGTAAGGTTGGTTTTGATTATTCTTCAATAAGGCAAGGATATAGAAGAGAGGAATATAGGTCTAGATCCAGGGAAAATTTCAGACAGCAACATGGCAGGACCAAGAATATGCTATATTCCAGGTTAGGGAAAGGACTAGCAGGAGGAGGGAGAGGTCTCCTTTTTCTTTTCCTAGAATGATGGATGCATCATCTGGACACTTCAAGCCACAGGAATGGGTACCGCTTTCACAGGGGTGAATGTACCCCTCCACCTCCTCCTTGGGTGCCTTACTAGCTAAGGATAGTACTTCCTCAAACATAATGTATACTGACACCTTTACTAATCGATTTTCAGTTAAGTGCTTTCTTAGTGGATTAAAATCTATGGTGGTGCAACAGTTCCTAATACTGTGGGTCCTGCTGTGGGAAGTTCAGAATTTGTTTCTCCTGAGCACGTTTCAGTTTCAGCTGTTGCATTAGATACTGATAACATAGACAAGTCTGACTCTTCCGTCAAATCACAAAAAACTGATGTAATGGTGGTTACAGATACAGGGTAAGCCTTCCTTATATAAGCAAGATAGGTCCTATAGGCATGCACATACCATTAATACACATTAAGTTAAGGAAAATATTTGAAGGAGGGAGTTCATTGAAATGTTCTTCCTTTTGCCTCTGGACAATTATTTTGAAGTAAATGAGACAAAATATGAATCTAAAAAAGCAGAAGAGAGAAAACACAGATACAGGAAAATTCCTAAGACTTTCACTAAATGGCTGCAAGCATATGAGCTGATGACCAGTATCATTAGTGAAAAGTTTCCAGAACTTTACCCATCCCTGTTTTGTTATTTAGATAAATAGATACTATTCATAGAACATATGGTGGTATGGTTGGTGGGTCTACAATGGGCGCTTCAAGCAGCATATGGCAGTTAATGAGGAAATGCATTGGGGTGATAGGGATGCTGATACTTGGATGAGGATTACCACTGCCCTTAGACAAGTTAGTTCCTTTTGTGGTTCAAGTATCCGACTTTCCACCTCTAGTCAGTCAGCGTCAATCAAAAAGGGATTCTGCTACTTGTACAATGGGAGCGTCTATAGATGAAGGTCTTCCTTTAAATGTAAACATGAGTGCTCAGAATGTGAAAGCTAGCACCCCATGTTCCATTGCTTCAATTGAGGTAGGTCAGGTAACTCCGCTATTAAGAGCAGTGACACTGATTCAATTCAAAAAGATGTACCCTTGGCTAAAAAAGTACTGTAAGAGGCAAGCTTTAAAAGGCCGGTTTACTTCTAAATGGTATTAGTTCTGGTAATTTGATGTCCGTTAGACAATATCCTCAAGTAGTGTTTCAAAAACTATCAAAGGATATCGCCTTAGCTAGGATGGCTTGTCCGTTTAAGGAGCCACCAGTTCTAAATTGAGAATTTCACCTTTGGGTGTGGCACTTGTAATGTCATAGGGGTTCATCGGTCAATGATGGTTTTGATAAGATGTTATCTTCTGTACATTATATGTCATTTGATCAAGCCATACAGTTAGAGTTGTGGGTTGTAGAGCCCTAATGGCTAAGATTGGTATTGAATCTGCTTTTAGATTACTACCAGTACACCCAAATTGTCATAATTTTACGTTTTCATATTATAATTATCATTCTTCCCCATCTATTTATCCCAAAAGCATCACCATGGGATGTATTATAATACTTTGGCCACAATACCATTAGTGTGTAAATGCTATGCCTATTTATCAGCCCCGCCATAGCAATAGGGACGTCGGACACTACACCATAACAACAGTTAAGTACAACTAGCCATCAGGTTACTAGTGGTGCTATTAGCACTCAAAGGATTACTGTTACTAGTGAACACTTAAGAACTGTTAATGACATAGTATATGAATCCTTCCATTTAGCTGCAAGACATAGAAACTTACTCGCTGATGATACAGAATGGGAAAGATGTTTAGAAGAAGCAGCACAATGTCAAATGCTATGGCAGATGAGAGAACAATTTGCATTTATTTGTATCTTCTCAAATGCTCCAAATGCATTAGCTTTGTGGGACACATTTAAAAGTAATATGGCTGAAGACTTTATGCGACAATACAATGAACCGATTGCACACTTAAAAGCGTTAATGGAAATCCAAGAAGTATTTTTAACTCATGGATTAAGTTGTGCAAGTTTTAATTTGCCTGATCCAAAAAATGTTGTCTTTTATGTTAAACATTAATCCAGGGAGTAATCGGATCGCCAGTTAATGGGGTCAGAAAGGAATTTATATTTTTACCTCTCTGATACAATTGGCTACGTTTCAAGGAGGGGTTTTACTGTTTGCCTTCCTCTGGATTCAATGTATATTTAACTTAACAATTCTTGAGAAAGAACTTGCATGTTAAAAAACCATTACCTCAAGTTTACAATACTGATTAATTTAAAGTTCAACTGTTCTTACATGCAAATGTTAATACTTTTAATACAAAATGCTTTAACAGTTACTGTTGACCAAAAGAACATTTCACAAAAATAAACATGTTTAATATCACAATAGTACTTATTTCATCATAACTAAAATCTTACAAGTGTCAAATACGTACAGTCAGGTCCATAAATATTGGGACATCGACACAATTCTAATCTTTTTGGCTCTATACACCACCACAATGGATTTGAAATGAAACTAACAAGATGTGCTGTAACTGCAGACTTTCAGCTTTAATTTGAGGGTATTTACATCCAAATCAGGTGAACGGTGTAGGAATTACAACAGTTTGTATATGTGCCTCCCACTTTTTAAGAAACCAAAAGTAATGGGACAATTGGCTGCTCAGCTGTTTCATGGCCAGGTGTGTGTTATTCCCTCATTATCCGATTTACAAAGAGCAGATAAAAGGTCCAGAGTTAATTTCAAGTGTGCTATTTGCATTTGTTGCTGTTAACTCTCAGTATGAGATCCAAAGAGCTGTCACTATCAGTGAAGCAAGCCATCATTAGCCTGAAAAAACAAAACAAACCCATCAGAGAGAGAGCAAAAACATTAGGTGTGGCCAAATCAACTGTTTGGAACATCCTTAAAAAGAAAGAACGCACCAGTGAGCTTAGCAACACCAAAAGGCCCGGAAGACCACGGAAACCAACTGTGATGGATGACCAAAGAATTATTTCCCTGGTGAAGAAAAGACCCTTCACAACAGTTGGCCAGATCAAGAACACTCTCCAGGAGGTAGGTGTATGTGTGACGAAGTTAACAATCAAGAGAAGACTTCACCAGAGTGAATACAGAGGGTTCACCACAAGATGTAAATCATTGGTGAGCCTCAAAAACAGGAAGGCCAGATTAGAGTTTTCCAAACAACATCTATAAAAGCCTTCACAGTTCTGGAACAACATCCTATGGACAGATGAGACTAAGATCAACTTGTACCAGAGTGATGGGAAGAGAAGTGTATGGAGAAGGAAAGGAACTGCTCATGATCCAAAGCGTACCACCTCATCAGTGAAGCATGGTGGTGGTAGTGTCATGGCGTGGGCATGTATGGTTGCCAATGGAACTGGTTCTCTTGTATTTATTGATAATGTGACTGCTGACAAAAGCAGCAGGATGAATTCTGAAGTTTTTCCGGCAATATTATCTGCTCATATTCAGCCAAATGCTTCAGAACTCATTGGACGGCGCTTTACAGTGCAGATGGACAATGACCCGAAGCATACTGCAAAAGCAACCAAAGAGTTTTTTAAGGGAAATAAGTGGAATATTGTGTAATGGCCAAGTCAATCACCTGACCTGAATCCGATTGAGCATGCATTTCACTTGCTGAAGAAAAAACTGAAGGGAAAATGCCCCAAGAACAAACAGGAACTGAAGACAGTTGCAATAGAGGTCTGGCAGAGCATCACCAGGGATGAAACCCAGCGTCTGGTGATGTCTATGCGTTCCAGACTTCAGGCTGTAATTTACTGCACAGGATTTGCAACCAAGTATTACAAAGTGAAAGTTTGATTAATGACTGTTAATCTGTCCCATTACTTTAGGTCCCTTAAAAAGTGGGAGTCACATATACAAACTGTTGTAATTCCTACACCGTTCACCTGACTTGGATGTAAATACCCTCAAATTAAAGCTGAAAGTCTGCAGTTAAAGCACATCTTGTTCGTTTCATTTCAAATCCATTGTGGTGGTGTATTTTTTTTTCTGATAGCCGCTTTTGGTGTTATTGTTTGGTCGGTGGTGATGTGTGTATAGAATTGTGTTGATGTCCCAATATTTATGGACCTGACTGTATATTAATAACTAAACAACTTTCCAAACATACACATCTCATTGCCATCATTTTTTGACGGGCAAGTCGCTAGTCATGATATAAAAAGAATAAAGTTCACTACCTATTCGTCACATTAGGTGTTTAGTATACCACAGATAGATGTTAATCACAAGCTTGAAATAGATAGCTCTAGGAGCTCCTTATAAGAATAAGAATTTCTCTAGGGGTCTACCAACTAACAATCAATATTGGTGAACATTCCTGGGTGAACTAGTCCTAATATCTGTTTCAACTTTTTCTCCATGAGGTATAGATGACACTACCAGTATTGATTTGATACTTCAAGGATGTTTTGGAAAAGAGTTGTAATTAGAAAACATAATATATATACAGGTTTATTTAAACAGTTATTCACGTTCATTTCTAAACTGTGACATCTCTGCATATAAAGAGGCACAGTATATTTGCTATAGAAATTAAAATAATAACAATGTCTTCTACACCAAAACAAGGCTCAGTTAATTTATTTTAATCATCCATATTTTAAGAGTTTTTTTAAATTATGGTCAAAAAATTCAGATTTTAATGAATAATTAAATAACTAGTTTGTGATAAAAAATAAATAACTTTAGCCACAAAAAGGTGTGTTCTTTTTATTTTGTCTCTCTCTTCTAGTTAAACTGGTTTTAATGTTTCATTAGACTAAATATTTGTAAGTAATATAGTGATATAGAGTCACTAATATAGTGAAACAGATACAGAGAGGAAGACAGGGCATGGCGCCAAATTACTACAGGTTAGAGAACACATAAGGTACAGAAGAAAAGGGAGAGGGAGAAAAATACAGACATGGAATGACAGAGAGATGGCTAGAAAGATGGGAAGGGATAGAGAAACAGGTAGTTGAGGATAGATTAGATGCATATCTCCACAGAAAAGATGCACCATTGTAATCTTTACCATCACATATATAGTTGTGAGCATGTGGGCCGTTGCTAACGCTTGCGGGCTCGCATAGCGAGCCCGCAGCAACTGCGGCCCTCGCAAAGCGAGGGCCGCAGTTGCTGACGTGACAATGCGGCCCGCATACTCACAACAGGGCCGCAGTTGCTGGTGTTAGCATGCAGGTCTTTGTGAAGGCTTATGGGCTCTCGCGGCCCTCGCAAAACCCCACCCACCCTTAGTGATGTCATTTTCTGGGTGCGCGGATCAGAGTTGCTGTGACTGCACGGAGTATGCGCCGCGAGGTGGGAGCCCCGCTGCCCAGCAACCACTAACATCACACAGGGCCCGGCCTGAATGAGATGTCATGTCTTAGAGACTCACCACGTGAGAGTCAGCAAGATCGGAGAGGGATCCTTCGGGAAGGCCATCCTGGTGAGGTCCAAGGAGGATGGCAAGCAATATGTAATCAAGGAGATCAGCATCTGCAAGGTGGGGCTCCCGGTGTGGGCACTGGTATTATGGCAAGGGAGAGTGCACTTTATAATATATACTTTACATTGCATCATAAGGGTTAAAATTCACTGACACTAGGACCTGCAATGCATTGCCCCCTCATCCAGTGAAAGGGTTATATGGCAACTGACTACACCCTGCTGCAAACTTATATGACATGAATGCATTAATATAACAGGCACTATATTGTATTATATAGTAAGTGCACAATAATATAACATAAACTGTATTGTATTATATAGTAAGTACACAATAATATAACATGCACTATACTATATTATACAGTAAGTGCACAATAATATTACATGCACTGTAATGACCGCCAACGTGCTCATAGCACACAAACACTTGCAATAAGCACAAAAAACACATCACCGCCGACCAAACAATAACACCAAAAGCGGCTATCAGAAAAAAAAAAACAACAACCAACAGCCTTGCAATAAGCGCCGAAGGCGCACATTGCGAGACACCCGATGAGCGCCAAAGGAGCTCATCGCGAGGCTCGCAATGAGCGCCGAAGGATCTCGGACCACCAACTAAATGAATGTCTCCACCAAACAGCATTACCTGCCTTACATTATTATTGCCGTCATTTTTTGACGGGCAAGTCGCTAGTTACTTAAAAAATTTCACTTCTCATACCATGGTCGAGAATGATTCTTTATGAAGTTGCTATATTGTATTTCATCACTAAATAATGTCCCCTAAGCCCTTATTATTTTACTATAATCTTTACATGACTGTATGAATTTATTGGAATCATAATGATAAATAACAACACCAAATTTGCCCGATAGACTGGTCAAAATAGAAATACCTTTTTGGCAAAGCCCTTAGGGTATTATTTTAAAACATAACCTTTAATAAGAATTGTATTAAAAGTAAACAATAAAAATAAAATACCGTAAATACCGTAAAATGATATTTCCGTTGCTTAATAACAATAAAAATAATGTACTCTGATAACTATTATCGTGCCCTTAATTACATCACAAAAAGCATCATATCATATAGAGTTAATCTCTTAGAGCAACGCCCACTTGATATACTACATAAGGAAGTGAGCAGTAGGGGGCACGCCCACACTTGATGACGCTGACCAGAGAAACACGTGTCAGGAGTCTCCTGATGACATAGTAGCCCATACAGTGACTCCAGAATCTCTCCCCAGTAAGGAGCGTGCAAATGCTGAATATTACATATATAAATAAAAGTTCTTCGTAAAGAGAGATACTAGTGGAACTTAGCACCTCCAGCAACATAGGTAGTATGCAGACTATGCAGCAAACTGAATTCAAACCAACCACATGGCTCAAAGCTGAAGTTTAAGTGATGTGCTTTATAAGGAAACACCATATTGGTAATTGATTGAAAACATGCCATTAGCCTTAACAAGTCAGCAAAGGGAACAATAAGTATTCCCTCTAAATATCAAATTTAACTCTGTCTGGGAAGTAAACAAGCACAGAGATGGACATGTTATATGCACTCTAGAGCAAAGTGTGCAAGTAAATCATACTATTATATGTGTGCCTCCACAGACAACAGACTTGTGAGTGTTTAGGTATAAGCTTAAAATTAAAGACACATCACTAATGACAGCACTTTGATAATGTGCTGTAACTAACAAATATTGCATGTAAACTTTTGATCCATGTGACCTTTTCTCCTTTTAAGTGATAACACCAAATTTATACTTGCAAAAAGTTCTTTCAAAGAACCATAGACTTGCTCAAATATTGCCATAATGCATGGACTGAAACAAGATAAAGAAAGTAATAATATTTAAAATTAAACATCTTAAGACCTATGTTAATCCCATGAAATATTAATTGGGAAAAAGACTTGCTGAGCTGAAATAGTCATAAGCAGTAGTAATTAAAAAATCACTTAACAGGGGAAACTAAGTAACAGTTAACAGAGTTACAGTTAGTTACTGAATCTATTCACCAAAGCACTTGTAATGTGTAATATAGAAATCATTACTGTGTTTAAAGTACCCAACACAGTAGAAATATTAAGTGCTAAGAAGCACAAACCACTGAACTACCTATGAAACTTGGAAGTGCATATCCCATTAAAGAACTTCAAGTAAAAATCTAATTCTCAGGAGAGATATATGTTATGAGAGAACACTAAAGTATATGAAAAACCAGGGAGCAAATATAATAATAAAGAGCACAATAATAGTCATCAGAGTACATTATTTTTATTGTTATTAAGCAACGGAAATATCATTTTATGGTATCATTTTGTGGTATTTTTATTGTTTACTTTTAATACAGTTCTTATTGAAGGTTATGTTTTAAAATAATACCCTAAGGGCTTTGCCAAAAGGTATGACTGGTCTATCGATGCATATCCCAATCTGTGCATCACATAGTTTAGGAATTATTATACTGGAATTTTATTTCATATGAAAAATATATAAATATGTTAGTGTTCACTACTGTGCTAGTTTTTTTGTATGGTGATCTAGAATGTATTATTTTGGTCCAAATGGTTGTTATCATTAACTTTGTGGATGATTTAAGAACCAACAGCCTTATTAAATTGCAATTCGGTAAATTTAAAAGGGCTCTATTTAGGCACACAGCATATTTTATTTGCAGAAGTTTTTAGTTAGTGAACTTCTATCCAAAAGCAAGGTCTTCACTAACTAAAAACTTCTGTAAATAAAATATGCTGTGTGCCTAAATAGAGCCCTTTTAAATTTACTGAATCGCAATTTAATAAGGCTGCAAATGTCTGTATAAATTAATTTAATGTATGCATGGATTTTAATTTAAGTATTGTTTACATTTAATATGGGACACATTATCTTCATTTGTTGATTTTAATACAAAATGTTACAATAGACCCAGTTGTTTGGTCAGACCACTCTTCTATCAATTTCTTCAAACTATTCAGGTAAATAGTCCTTCTCCTTAATGTCTGATTTAGATTTTTGTATACATGAAGGCGACTATGAGGATATTGTATCTCTAGTCCATCATTATAACAAGTGTCACAACACTGGACAAGATGGCTCCTACACTTACACATCATCACTAAGATCCCTTGTTTGATAGAACCATCAGTGAGATAAGAAATAGAGGTTGCATGTGTGAAAGAAGTTGGTTGTAAGTCTTGCACCGTGAAGGACAAACAGCAAAATCATATCCGTGAGTTCCAGTCCACTAAGAATCAAAAGAAGTAACAATACTTGTTAAGAGAAAATGCAGCAGAGAGCCACAGATCACCTCTGCTCTTTCTCACTGTATAACATTTATGTAAACCAAAATGCCTATAGTCTGGTTTACTTGCTTCTCAGTCAAAGTATAAAAATGTTGCTACTTTCTTTGCTGATAAAGGTCCTCATTCAATTGAGCCCTAGGAAGATGCAGTGGTCCATAATGGAGCCTGTACGTTATTTTCCTATTTAATTGGTGTGTTTTTGCGGTCTCTGACTGGGTTACGGGCTGGGTTGCAAGTTATAGCCCGTCCAAGCCTTTGATCTTTCATGCCCACAAGAGTTATGATCGCAAAAATCTCAAATCGCTATTCAATTGCTACAATTCCCCCTCACTAACCACGCCGCCAAGGCCGAAAATGCCAAAAGTCGGACTACAACTTACAGGTTCCAAAGAGGACTAGCAAAGGGCTTACATACTAATCTGTAACACTATAAAACACAATAAAAACATATTAAGGGACTTTAAAATATTGCAAAAGCAATGGAAGGCATTTTAATTAGTTACACAACAGTCCACAATTATCAAATATGTAAATAATAAAAATATGTTTATTGTCATATGTTGGAATGGTCATGCATATGCAAATATGAAAAGCCATGCTGCAAGATGCTGAAAACAAAATGGCTGCCATATTAACCCTTCCTCACTCACAGAGGTTATAATGTGGCCCCTAATCATACAAACATCATCTGATGTACATCTCACTCATCACATCTGTATTTGGGAACACAAATAGTGGCCATTTTCACCCTCACATGGTATTTTATTATTTGTTTTATGTCCGACTCTCTGCGACCCTATGTACTGCAGCACATTTAGCCAGGTTTCTACCTGTGCTGTATTACAAGGTTTGCATGTCAAAGATACTGGAGTGGGTTGCCAGTTCCTTCTCTGGACTGGGATTTGTCTGATCTCTCTGCTATCACCTGCCCACCTACACCTACTTGTGTTAGCATAAGCTTAAACCACATATACTACACAGATTATTGAAAGAATGTATGCTGAACATCTATATTATCTATATTAGATAGGAAAATATAATTTAATCTTACCTGCAATATAATAATATATAAATAACAAGGTATATGTTTAGTAGTGTCTCTCTCTGTGCCCTCTCTCTCTGTCCCCTTGGTCTACTCTGTGTCTTCAGTCTTCCTCTGTGCCCTCTATCTCTCTCATTGTGCCCTCTCTGTGCGCTCTCTGTGCCCCCTGTCTGTGCCCTCTGTTTGTGTCCTCTGTCTCTCTCTTTGCATTCTGTCTCTGTCCTCTCTTTCTCTCTTTGCCCTTTCTCTATGACCTTTGTCTCTCTTTGTACCCTCTGTCTCTGGCACATTGAGAGACAGAGAGCATAGAGAGAGGGCACAGAGAGAGACAGGGGGCAAAGAGTGAGGGCACAAAGAGCGGGGGCAGAGAAAGAAGACACAGAGAAGACTCCAAGAGAGAGCACACAGAGTGAGATGGCACATAGAGAGACAGAGGGGGCACAAAGAGAGACAGAAGGCACAGAGAGAGAGGGCAGAAACAGAGGGCACAGGCTCCCCTATCTTCCTGTACTGTCTGACCCAAATCCATTCTCTCTCGCTTTCTTTCAGTGCAAATTCACTCTGGTCTAAGGCCTAGTACATCTGTGAGATACTCAGAACTGCATTCACAACACCTCAGCAGTGCAAATTCACTCTGGTTTAAGGCCTACTACATCTGTGAGATACTCAGAACTGCATTAACAACACCTCAGCAGTGCAAATTCACTCTGGTTCAAGGCCTACTACATCTGTGAGATACTCAGAACTGCATTCACAACACCTCAGCAGTGAAAATTCACTCTGATTTAAGGCCTACTACATCTGTGAGATACTCAGAACTGCATTCACAACACCTCAGCAGTGCAAATTCACTCTGGATTAAGGCCTACTACATCTGTGAGATATTTAGAACTGCATTCACAACACCTCAGCAGTGCAAATTCACTCTGGATTAAGGCCTACTACATCTGTGAGATTCTCAGAACTGCATTCACAACACCTCAGCAGGTATGGAGGAGACTATGGAAACTGCGCCATCCCTGGAGCCAATATGTTTATTAATATCACTACTGTATGCATGTTATTATATCTTGGCAGATTTAAATATTTCTGACTTTTGTTTTCAATTTTGAACTGTTTCCTATACCCTGCTTTGCCGTTTCCACCTTCCCCCCATCCTTCCCCCATTTATGGCTGGCACAATTACCTCAAATCTCCTCCCTCCTCCTCAAATACCTTCATTCTATGGTCTGTCTCCCATTCCTTCCTAACTCCCCTATCTTCCTGTACTGTCTGACGCAAATCCATTCTCTCTCTCTTTCTTTCAGTGCAAATTCACTCTGGATTAAGGCCTACTACATCTGTGAGATACTCAGAGCTGCATTCACAACACCTCAGCAGGTATGGAGGAGACTATGGAAACTGCGCCATCCCTGGAGCCAATATGTTTATTAATATCACTACTGTATGCATGTTATTATATCTTGGCAGATAGAAATATTTCTGACTTTTGTTTTCAATTTTGAACTGTTTCCTATACCCTGATTTGCCGTCCCCACCTTCCACCCATCCTTCCCCCATTTATGGCTGGCATAATTACCTCAAATCTCCTCCCCACTCCTCAAATACCTTTATTCTATGGTCTGTCTCCCATTCCTTCCTAACTCCCCTATCTTCCTGTACTGTCTGACCCAAATCCATTCTCTCTCTCTTTCTTTCAGTGCAAATTCACTCTGGTTTAAGGCCTGCTACATCTGTGACATACTCAGAACTGCATTCACAACACCTCAGCAGGTATGGAGGAGACTATGGAAACTGCGCCATCCCTGGAGCGAATATGTTTATTAATATCACTACTGTATGCATGTTATTATATCTTGGCAGATAGAAATATTTCTGACTTTTGTTTTCAATTTTGAACTGTTTCCTCTACCCTGCTTTGCCGTCCCCACCTTACCCCCATCCTCCCCACATTTATGGCTGGCATAATTACCTCAAATCTCCTCCCCCCTCCTCAAATACCTTCATTCTATGGTCTCTCTCCCATTTCTTCCTAACTCCCCTATCTTCCTGTACTGTCTGACCCAAATCCATTCTCTCTCTCTTTCTTTCAGTGCAAATTCACTCTGGTTTAAGGCCTACTACATCTGTGAGATACTCAGAATATTGCCTCCCCTCCCCTCCCACCTCAGATTAAATTTATAGAGCCATGGAAAACACCTGACTTCCTACTTGCAGATATATCATCTCAACACTAGGGGTCAGCCAACATACTGGTCTTTCACCTCAGATCCCTCCCCTCTCCCTCTAAAATAAAACTCTTTCTATCTTTCACTTGCCTCCTGGCCCTTGCTATTCCTTATTTGTTACTCTTCCCCAGTTCTCTGCCCTTTAATTCCCTTTAGATTGTAAGTAGCGAGTTTCCAGTCTTGTAGGGTGCTTTGGGATAAAGCACTTTCTGCTAAGATTCTAAGCTCAAAACAGGGCCCTTCAACTTTTGAATTTTGTTAAACGTGTATTTCCCCTGTTCTTATCCCCTGTACAGCGCTACGGAATATGTTGGCGCGATACAAATAAAAGATAATAATAATAATAGGACAGAGGCAGAAGGCACAACAGGGGCACAGAGAGAGAGAGCACGGAGAGCACACAGAGAGGGCACAGAGAGAAAGGGAAGAGACAGAGGGCACAGAGAGAGATAGAGGTCATAGAGAGAGAGCAAAGAGAGGAAGAGAGGGCAGAGACAGAGGTCACAGAGAGAGAGAATGGAAACAAACAAAAGGGCACAGATAGAGGTAACAGAAAGTGCACAGGGAGGGTACAAAGAAAGATAAAGGGCAAAGAGAAAGACAGAGGGCACAGAGCGGGCCGAGGGGACGGAGAGAGGGCCCAGAGAGAGACAGGAAAAAGAGAGAGAAACAGAGGGTACAGAGAGAGGACACAAAGCGAGAGGGCAGACACTGCAAACCTACTAGCCCCAATGGTTACCTGCATGCATCAAATGGGCGGGACCCAAAATTGATCACCAACATTGAGGAGGAGAAACTGCTCATCATTAACTGATTATGATCTTGAAAGCGACACATTGGCTTCCAAGCATATATCTAATGAGCATGATAGAACAGAACTCATAAGAAAGAAATCCAAGCCTGTGGAAAAAGAGAATATGAATGTATGCAGAATTATTACTAAATCTAGTAAAGCCTCAAGCAGTATTTCGAGAAGCCTGACAAAACTATATATAACAGGATGATAAATTACGAGACATCTTACCTGAGCAGCCCATCACTACTTTCAGAAAGAACAATAACCTCAAGAACATCAGTGCTCCAAGTGATAGTCGGAAACCATAATCTCTGCATGCGCCAAATTGAAGGGTACATTCAAATGGTACCAAATTCTATAAAACCTGTTCACATCTGAAGAACAAATACAGAACCAAGATTAGGTCCACCAAGAAAAATAGAGAGTTCAGACTCAGAGACATCACCAACGGTAAAACAGACCATGGCGTCTATGTAGTGACATGTTTTTGTGGGTTGCAGTATGTGGGAAGGACATAGAGGCCTCTCAAGGTCAGCTTCCTTGAACATTTGTATAACACATCCAAAGGTGTACTAACAAATGGTCTGTCAGCACACCTCAAGAGAACCAAAGGGTTATCCTCATACAGGCGGTGGAACAAATAAGGCCAGTTAGGAGAGGAGGCAGTAAAGTATTGAGACTGTGACAAGCTGAGAAAAAGTGGATACCCAAGTTGGGAACACTCAAACCTGATGAAATTGAGATATCGACTAAGCCGCATTTTTATAGACACAGCATATTAATCTAGATTGTTTCAGCTAGCAATTTACACTTGACTACCCAATGAAGTACGTTATGTTTTTTTAATGACGAATGTAACATTGTTAGATATGTTTATATTGAAGTAATTTTCTTCTTTTGTACATACCACCCACCTTTCCAATATGATATAATATATGTATATTAATATAGATGATAGATTATTTCTATTCTTTATCATTTTTCATCCACCATATTTCATCTGGTACACATTCCAGATATTCTTTATATTTTTATATACAAGTTTATCGTATGTTTAGAAGGTGTATGTATTTATATGTGAATATACATTCTAACATTTTTCAGGTACTTTTTATTTAGAATTCAGATTTTAATTTGGTACTCATTCCAGATATTTTATATTTTTTTATATAAAAGTTTAACATATATTTATAATGTATAACCATGTGATATTTTTTGTGTATTTTTATGTGTACATTTTATTTAGGATTTTGAAATGATTATTAATATTATTTACATTGAAACCTTTGGTGTGTACATAGTGCATGTGTATTTAGTAATCAAGTCTATCATTCAAAAGAACCCACGGCCGTACAGGGTTAAGAAAAGTGGGTGTTTAACCTGGTTTAAGTACTAGGCAGAATATCAGGATACTTTAATTTGATTGGTTAATCAAATTCACCGGTGTGATGGATTGAATGTTGGTTACATGAAAGGTGTTAAACTTATCACATTTCCAGTCTGTCTGTCAGTTGTGACAGAGCTGTGACAATAGTAACAACTCTAATCCTCTCTGATACCTACAACTCACTTTCTGATACTTTTGACTAGCTATCATGGCTTCCAATCTACTTAATAAGATGTTTGATGAGCTTAAGGAAGAGGCATTATGGGGTGACCCCCAGACTCTCGAAAAAGAAAATGTAATTTAAAAAAGGCCTTAAATAGATTAGTTTTGTTTTTTATATAATTACCCTAATACTATTTTATATGTACATGGGGCCTATGATAATGGTTCTGAGAAGGCTGGAGAATGGTGGGGGGACAAAAGATCAAGCACAAGAGTGCGAGCAAGTCTTTGAGAGCCTGTATGGATGAGCAGGCACAACTAGGGGATACAAGGGGAAATGGAGTGGATGTTAGGCTTGGGAATAGCCGTCCCCCATTACTTACAGCAAAGATATTATTATTTGGAGAGTAGACAGGGTAATTTGTCACCCAGATCCCAGCAAGTGAACAGTTTGCAGTCTCCCGTGTGCTCAGGTTCGGCATGTTGTGGATTGGGTGGATAAATTATTGGGAGGAGCTAGAAATGAACCAGCGGTCTTGGTACTTATTGGTACCAATGACAAAGATAATGGAAGATGGAGAGTCCTAAACAGCGATTTTATAGAACGAGGTAATAGGCTGAAGGCACAGACCTCCAAGGTAGTATTTTCTGAGATACTACCAGTGCCACGTGCTAGTCCAGGGAGACAGAAGGAGCTTAGGGAGGTTAATGCATGGCCTAAAAAGCGGTGCATTAAGGAAGGGTTTGGGTTTTTAGAGCATTGGGCTGACTTCTCACTTGGGTACAATCTCTATAGCAGTGATGGATTGCACCTTAATGAAGAGGAAGCTGGTGTGCTAAGGGAAAGGATGGTAGAACGGCTGGGGGAGTTTTTAAACTAGTAGGTGGGGGGGGGGGAGACTAGATAGATGTAATGGGTAGAAAGTGTAGAGGAAACAAATTAACTAATCAAGGGTAAGGAGATGGGGGAGGGTTAGTAAAGTCAATTGGGAGGTATTGTTAAGTAACTCAAGTACAGTGGCAGGCACTTCAGAACTACAGACTAATAACATAAAGTGTATGCTTACTAATGTCAGAAGCTTGCCAGCTAAAATGGGAGAGTTAGAATTATTAGCAGTTAATGAGAAATGGAATTTAAAAAGGCATTACTGAAATGTGGTGGGATTAATCTCATGACTGGACTGTTAATCTGGATGGTTATAACCTATTTAGCACACATTGGGAAAATGGTGAAAGAGGAGGAGGGATTTGTCTGTATGTTAAGCCTGAATTTAAGCCTATAGTCAGAGAAGATATTTATGGTGGAACTAGCGATAATGTTGAATTGTTGTGGGTAGAGTTACATAGCAGAGGAGCAAATTCTAAAAGAATATTGCTTGGAGTATGCTATAAACCCCCAAATATAACTGAAAGTGAGGAACTGCAATTATTGTTACAGATTAGAAATGCAGCTAAGCATGGGTACATTTTAATAATGGGAGATTTTAACTATCCTGAAATAAATTGAATAAATGAGACCAGCAGTTCAGCAAAGGGGAGCAGGTTCTTGAGCACACTCAGGGATCATTATCTGGCCAAGGTTATAAAAGAGCCTACTAGAAATTAGGCTATCTTGGATTTAGTTATCACAAATAATATTGATATAGTTACAAATGTTGAAATAGGTTAACCTTTGGGAAACAGTGATCACAACACAGTCTCATTTGAGATTGAATTAAAAAAACAAATCTGTAAGGGGGCAACAAAAACTGCTTTATGTGAGTACAAGGAATTTAACAGGGCTTGCAAATTGACTATTAGACTGGCAAAAATAGAAAATGAAAAATGAGTTGCAAAGGAGAGTAAGACTAAAACTATTTTTTAAATATATTAATAGGAAGAAGGTCAGGAAGGAAGCTATAGGAACATTACAATGTGACACAGGCTGTCTGACAATTAGTGACCAGGAAAAGGCAGATAAGCTAAATAGGTTATTTTCTTCAGTATACACAAGGGAGGTGCCAGTGGTTGGGTCACTGCAACATAATAGGGCTACACTACCTTCATCAAATAATTAGTTAACGCAGGAAGAAATCCAAAAGAGGTTGTAAAAAATAAATGTTAATAAAGCCTCAGGTCCTAATGGAATACATTCAAGGGTACTGAGGGAACTGAGTTCTGTAATAGCCAAACCATTACAGCTATTTTTTTAAGATTCACTCAACACAGGGTCTCTACTAGATGACTGGAGAAAAGCAAAGGTGATACCTATATTTAAGAAGGGAGCAAGAACAAATGCAGAAAATTATAGACCTGTAAGTCGCACTTCTTTAGAAGGGTTAATAATGGATAATATACAAGAGTATGTCTATTTAAACACGATTATGAGTAAGAATCATCACAGATTTATGAGGGATAGGTCATGTCAAACAAACCTAATTCGTTTCTATGAAGAGGTTAGTAGGAACTTGGATCAAGGCAACTCAGTTGATTAGTCGTTTTGGATTTTGCAAAGGCTTTTGCTACAGTGCCACATGGGAGGCTATTGAGCAAACTAAGGGAAACCTGAATTGCAGTAAATATCTGCTCATGGATTGAGAGCTGGCTAAAAGACAGGAAGCAAAGGGTTGTTGTAAATGGAACATACTCAGATTGGAGGAATTTTGTAAGTGGGGTTGCTCAGGGTTCAGTATAAGGTCCTCTCCTTTTTAACATATTCATTAAGGGGAGGGCCTAAGTTATGAAGAAAGACCAACCAAATGAAAAGTATTTTCTTTAGAAAAAAGGTGTCTAAGAGGAGATATGATTACCTTATATAAATATATCCAGGGTCAATACAAGGAGTTTTCAAGTGAGCTTTTTGTGACAAGAGTTTTTCAACTAGCAAGAGGACATCAATTGAGATTAGAAATAAAAATATTTTTTCACTGTTTTCACAGTAAGGGTGGAATTTTCTACCTTCTCTTTTTTGTGTGTGTTTTTTGTGTTTTTGGATGTGTGCGGTTCGGCCGTTAAGTGGCGATTTCCTTTTCAAAGTGTTACGTGCCGTAATTTTTCCACGCAATTTTTTTTCAAAGTGTTACGAGTCTCGCACTGTGAATTGTGTATTTGAGTTTTCTGTTGTTCTGTAGTCCTGCAGGTCTTGGGTATGATGCTTAATGAGTGCAGGGTCGAAGGGATGAGCGCCTACGGCTCTCATCTTCACCAGCGCAGTGAGCTCCTTCGGCGCTCCCTGCCAAAGTCATACAGGGTCGTAGGAATGAGCGCCTTGGGTCTATATGAGCACCCAGCGCCTATATATAAATATATATATATATATATATATACATGTACTGTATATATTATTTATATATAGATGCATAATCTGAATAATCAATAATTGCAGTATATAGGTATATAGTGATACCTTTTTTGTTGGACAAACATATTCATAAATATTATGACTAGCTTTCGAGAGCTTCCTCTTTGTCAAGTCAAGAGCAATACTATATATGTACTGTAAATACATACAGTATATAGTCCACCTGTCACCCTGACACTATTTTGATTGGTCAATGTTTTCCCAAGGCAGGGGATCCACCCTGATTGGTTGCTGTTATACATAAATAGGATTTGTTTTTACCAATAAAGTGTGCTCTATTTGAACACATAAACCGAGGTGCGTATTTCCTTCTGGTCTCCAAATGGAAAGGCTCTTTATTATTTTTGTATCCTGAAACTTTGATGGGCCCTAATGAAAAGTTAGTTGCAAAGGAGACTAACCCTATTTTACTTTTAATGAAAAGAAGACCAGGAAGGAAGCAACAGGAAAAGTGAAATGTTAAATAGACTATCTGATAAATAGTGACTAGGAAAAGTCAGATGAGCTATATATTTTATTTTCTTTGGTAAACACAAGGGAGATGCCAGTGGTTGGGAAACTGCAACAATATGGGGGTTACACTACCTTGGCCAAATAATTAACGCAGGAAGAAATCCAAAAGAGGTTGGAAATAATAAATGTTAATAATGGAATACATCCAATGGTACTGATGGAACTGAGTTCTGTAATAGCAAAACCATTATATCTATTTTTCAAGGCTCACTCACTATAAGATAATTGAAGAAAAACAGATACCTATATTTAAGAATGGAGTAAAAACACATTTAGAAAATTATAGGCCTGTAGCCCTCACTTTTGTAGTATGAACGTTTTTAGAAGGGTTTATAAGGGACAGTATAAAAGAATATTTCTATTTTAACTGGATTATAAGTAGGAGTCAACATGGATTTATGAGGGATAGGTCATGTCAAACAAATCTAATTAGTTTCTATGAGGAGGTTAGTAGGAACATTTACATTTTAATGTTTGAATGTTTTTTTCTGTTTACCTTCCTCTGGATCAATTAACATTTAACATTTAATCCACATATTACAAAAATCAGATGAGATCGAAAAAGGTTGAACTTTTTATACTAAAAGTATTTTTTAACCTCAATTACTATGTAACTATATAACAAGGCAGGTACCAATGTTTAGGACCATGCTATAAAATGGTTAAACTGAGGAAACTGACTTCTGTAATAGCATAACTGTTATATAAAATTTTTCAAGACTCTATAGCATCGTTACTGTGAGTATCTGCTTCTTCAGTCAGGCTTGATACGGCAGTTGTGGCCAAACCTACCCAGCAGACATTTCAGATTATTTTGATTCCATTCACCAAGACAGCCAACATCTCTTTAAAATGCCCTTACTCTTTATGCAGCATTTAAAAAAAAATATGAACTCAGGCTCAGCATTATAAAACTCAGGAACTGCTTTAATTGCTGCTGTAATTCATAACAGGTTCAATAGATGTATATTCAAACTTAATCTGATAACAGTCTGTAACAGTTTGTGTATCTTCTGGACCTTCTATAAAGCACTATTGACAAGGTTTCATCTGCAAGGCATCACAATATCCATTTCAGTCATACAGTAATAATGCTTATCTTATTACCTCCCTTTTCTTTAGGAGCATAAGTCTTCAAGCTACTCCATCTCCCTTTTCTTTAGGAGCATATGTCTTCAAGATATGTCACCTTCCCTTTCTTTAGGAACATATATCTTCTTTAAGACATTCAACACAGCAGTATATCAACTGCCCACAGAGACACCATTACATCTCTCTCCATGTAACTGAAATCTCAACTGACTCTCTTTGACAGTTACTGACTTACAACAGAACATTCTAAATTATTTAACACTTCAGGAACCAAATATGCAATATACAGAGTCAAACACCCCAAGTCAATTGCACATAGGGAAGCAACACAACATCCAATAACCAACATACAAAGGGTAATCAACTTAACATAAAAACATATTAAATAACAATAACAATTACTAAACCCAAAGGATGATGAGGGGGATCATGACAGGTACCACTACCAAATGACTGGAGAAAGGCAGATGTGATATCTTTATTTAAGAAGAGAGGAGAGCAAATTCAGGCAACTATAGGCCTGTAAGCCTCAGTCCTGTAGTGGAAAAATGTTTGGACTCATAAGGCACCGTATACAGAAATATATCCATGTAAATAAGATAATAAATATGAGTCAACATGGTTTTATGAGGGATACAGTGGGAGAAAAAAGTATTTGATCCCCTGCTGATTTCTAACGTTTGTCCACTGACAAGGAAATTATTAGTCTATAATTTTAATGGTAGTGTATTTTAACAATAAGATACAGAAAAAAAAAACAAGAAAAACACATGTCAAAAAAGTTATAAATTGATTTGCAGGTCAGTGAGGGAAATAAATATTTGATCCCCTATCAATCAGCAAGATTTCTTGCTCCTGGGTGTCTTTTATTCAGGTAATGAGCTGAGATTAGGAGCACTCTCTAAAAGGGGGTGCTCCTAATCTCAGCTCGTTACCTGTATAAAAGACACCTGTCCACAGAAGCAATCAATCAGATTCCAAACTCTCCACCATGGCCAAGACCAAAGAGCTGTCCAAGGATGTCAGGGATAAGATTGTAGTCCTACAAAAGGCTGCAATGGGCTACAAGGCCATTGCCAAGCAGCTTGGTGAGATGGTGACAACAGTTAGTGTGATTATTTGCAAATGAAAGAAACACCAAATAACTGCCAGTAATCCTCGGTCTGATGCCCCATGCAAGATCTCACCTTGTGGAGTTTCAATGATCATGAGAACGGTGAGGTATCAGCCCAGAACTACACAGGAGGATATTGCTAATTATCTCAAGGCAGCTGGGACCATAGTCACCAAGAAAACAATTGGTAACACACTATGCCGTGAAGGACTGAAATCCTGCAGTGCCTGCAAGGTCCACCAGCTCAAGAAAGCACATGTACATGCTTGTCTGATGTTTGCCAATGAACATCTGAATGATTCAGAGGAGAACTGGGTGAAAGTGTTGTGGTCAGATGAGACCAAAATTGAGTTCTTTGGCATCAACTCAACTCGCCATGTTTGGAGGAGGAGGAATACTGCCTGTGACCCCAAGAACACCATCCCCACTGTCAAACATGGAGATGGAAACATTATGCTTTGGGGGTGTTTTTCTGCTAAGGGAAGAGGACAACTGCACCGCATCAAAGGCAAGATGGACGAAGCCATGTACCGTCAAATCGTGGGTGAGAACCTACTTCCCTCAGCCAGGGCTTTCAAAATGGGTTGTGCATAGGTATTCCAGCATGACAATAACCCAAAACACACAGCCAAGGCAAAAAAGAGGTGACTCAAAAAAAAGCACATTAAGGACCTGGAGTGGCCTAGCCAGTCTCCAGAACTTAATCCCATAGAAAATCTGTGGAGGGAGCTGAAGGTTCGAGTTGCCAAACATCAGCCTCAAAACTTTAATGACTTGGAAAGAATCTACAAAGAGGAGTGGGACAAAATCCCTCCTGAGATGTGTGCAAATCTGGTGGCCAACTACAAGAAACGTCTGACTTCTGTGATTGCCAACAGGGGTTTTGTCACCAAGTACTAGGATGAAAGGGGTCAAGTACTTATTTTCCTCATTGACCTGCAAATCAATTCATAACTTTTTTGACATGCATTTTTCTTGTTTTTGGTTATTCAGTCTCTCACTGTTAAAATACACCTACTATTAAAATTATAGACTGATCATTTCTTTGTCCGTGGCAAAACATTCAAAAACAGCAGGGGATCAAATATCCCCCCTCCCCGCCCCCCACTGTAGGTCATGTCAAATATATATAATTAGTTTCTGAGGCTTTAAGTAAAGACTTAAACCAAGGCAACTCAGCAGATCTACAGCCTCATTAACTTGGAGGCCAGTAACTCCAATGTGAGGCCCGCAATGGCTGCAGGCTTAAAAATCCCCCATGTTAAGGGGCTATGAAATTGGAAGGGGCTGTGACCAGAGAAGCTAAACCACAATGCAGTCTGTCGCACGTTGGGCCGTGAACAGGATCAATTATTCTAACCCATAATAATGGGTTAGACGTAGCCAATCAGAAGGCGCAGATGCTTGGAGCCAATCAATTCAAGATCCCATTTTGATTGGCTCACACATTTGCACCTTCTGATTGGCTGAAATATGATTGACAACGATTTTAGTCAATCATAAGGCACCATTTCTATTTTTGAAGCGGCGCATGCGCAGGAAACTCTATTTGCTGCGGGGATCTCCTCAAGGGAGGAGCTCCATTAGTTTTTTTTAGTTTTCTAGAATGTTGGGATATTTTTGGGAGGGGCCCTGCCTGTGACAACTCATTGAAGACTGGAGCATCACTGGAGGGGCATTTTGGACAGGTAAGTGGACTATTCAGAATTTATTATATTACATATTGTATGTATGTTTATATTAACTGTAATGTTTCTTTTTTTTTTGTAGGTGTGACCGGACCTGTGGACATTTTTGGAGGGCCCTGTCTGGGACGAAGAACTGAAGACCAGAGCATCGCTGGACGGGCATTTTGGCAAAGCTTAGACTTTGTGTCATGAGTGTCCTGGAGTACTCTCATGGCACTTATAGTGTTAATTGTGAGGGTTAAATATAGACCCTTATAGGACTGATGAGGGTAATTAGAGGCTCATGAGGGTCTATATAGCCCCCCATGAGTGATGGGGTTAATTTTAGGTGCCAGGATACTTATAGTACCACCCGCAGCAGGGATTAATTTTTAAGTTAGCCCGGGTCCTTTAAGGTCCTTTAAGGACCCGCGAGGCAGGAATTTAAATGTTTTAATGCAGCGGGTCCCCATATTACCCCTTGCAGCCGGGGTCTCGATTGGGACCCCCGCTGCAAGGGGTAATATGGGGACGCTGCGGGGGTCCCGACAGCGACCCCCAGCATAGGTTAGTTAATTTTAGGTGCTGTGGGGAAACTTCAAGTTCCCCCACGGCAGGGGTTAACAGTTTAATTTCCGTGGGGGTCCTGATCGGGACACCCGCAGCAAGGGTTAATATTGGGTACCTGCAGGGGTCCCGAACGCAACCCCTGCAGCAAGGGGATTTATTTGGGGTGCAGGGGGAGCTTTAGGGGCTGGAGGGAGGTTTTGGGGCCAGAGTGGGGGTCTCTTCTGCTGCTCCCGCAGCAAACATAAGGGCTGTAAAAGCCTTTGTGAGTCCTCCCCAGAACTCGTTGGGCTTTGACCTCCATTTGCATGCTGCAGGCTAGCTTGCAGGGGACTTTTTTGCCATTTAATAGCAAGAATAGAACGTAGCAGGTACGGGCTTGACAGATAAAGTTGTGGGCTGCAAAGTTCTACATTCCACGTCCCCGTAGGCATTTTCAGGCCGTCCTGCGTTTTAACTTGGCAGGATTTGCCCACTCTTCTTTGCAAAAACACTCCAAACTGTCAGATTGCGAGAGCATCTCCTGGGCTGGGCCATTCCAAAAGTTTAATCTTCTGCTGGTGAAGCCATTCCTTTGATGATTTGGATGTATGCTTTGGGTCGTTGTCATGCTGAAAGATGAAGTTCCTCTTCATGTTCAGCTTTCTATCAGAAGCCTGAAGGTTTTGTGTCAATATTGACTGGTATTTGGAACTGTTCATAAATCCCTCTATCTTAACTAAGGCCCCAGTTCCAGCTGAAGAAAAACAGCCCCAACGCATGATGCTGCCACCACCATGCTTCACTGTTGGTATGGTGTTCTTTTGGTGATGTGCAGTGCTGTTTTTGTGGCAAACATATCTTTTGGAATTATGGGCAAAAAGTTCAACCTTGGTTTCATCAAACCATAACACCTTTTCCCACATGCTTTTGGGAGACTTCTGGGAGCCACATTGGCAAGATAACAGTTACCCTGATAGTCTTGAGGTAGCCACTTATAAGCCTATTCTCCACATACATAATATAAGTGATAGGGCAGTGGCACACATGTGGCTATGTGTACATGACTTTGTATAAGGATATTCAGCCACATTAAATTCAAGCACCGTAAGTGCAATGTGAGACCTGCAAAAGCTGCGCGCTGGAAATTTGGCCGAGATACTGTGCTATTAAATTTGAACGGGCTGCAAAATACAAGCTTGAGATGCAAACCCGTAAACCATTTGTTGAACGTTGGGGGCGAGTGATCAATTAGTCAAACGCGTAGTTAAGGTTTTAGATGGAGCCAATGGAAACAGAGATGGTTATCATAGTGTCACAGGAAGATGGAGGTTGGATTTCAAAGTCTTACGGGGTTCAATTACGAGTTACAATCAGACCCACATTCCAGTTGTAATGCAATAATCATAAAAGCCGTAAATATGATATTCTATCACATACAGTATATGTATTAACACGTTGATTGCTGGGATCAATATAACACAAAAATTAAACATGAAATAAAGTATTTTTCAGGCCGATTTGCAAGCTTGAGAATGTTATGTTATTAATTCTAAGACCTAACATCACTTTCCCTTTTTATAAAAGTACAGTAGTGTGGTGATATTTGCATTTAAAGTGCTACAGATTAGACTTTACCCCCCTTGCGAGTCCTCTCTATCACTTGTTGGCCTTTGGGCTCCATTTGCGTGTTACGGGGTTGAACGCAAGTGAAATTGTTGCAATTTAATAGCTTGATTGTAATTCTGGCGGTTACGGGCTTGAGAGAACAAAAGATTTGCGGCTGCAAAGTTCCACGTAGGCTTTTTTCGGCCTTGCTGCGTCTTAATCTGCAAGTCGTCTACGGGTTGCTTTAAGAGGCGAATTCAATAGCAGTAAGTCTAACGGGCTACAATATGAGCTACGGTAGCCCAAATTTAATGGGGCTGATAGTTTCTAGTTATGTTCAGTTCCATGGGCTTACAACAGGGAAGAGTACAACTAGTATCAGTACATATATGAGTGGCATTGATAATGGATTTACAGACATTATTACAGGATGGCCCACCTACACTAGCAATGTTTACATCAAACTGTTCACCCATCCCTCATACCTGAACATGAGTATTATATGCCTGGGGTATCTGATAATCCCATGTACTGTTTCCCATATCAAATTTTCCCTGGTGCCACACACACACAAATCCCCTTGCAGGACGAGCCAGTATTAATTGATACTGAGTCACATCAATATGGGCACCAAGATTATCAGTCATATCACAAGTAATCCCCTTGTCCTGATAAAATTGAGTCCATTCTTCATCTGTTTTGTAGATCCATGAAACATTGAAGGGTAAGGCATACAAGGGTAGTCCCAGAGCAGATGCATATGGTATGGCACCACACACCCAGCAATTGGATTTGTTGAACGAATGTGCCATCCCCAACAAGAGCTCATGAAAAGTATTGTGAATCTCATACACTGTACTACAGGCAGCAAGGAAACAGCATATCAGTATCCAGCATTCTTGTTGAAGACCCATCGTTAGAAATCAGTAGGTATCAACCTGTAGGAAGGAATATAGACAGGGTTAGTTTGACCTTGATACAAAACAAAAAATGTTCCCCCTGGTCCAGCTGCAATGACCTCTCCATGTGTCTTTTAGCATGTTTACCTCTGACTGAGGGGGCTATCCATACATGTGTTCCTACTACAGGTATGTTTGTTTGCAATGTCAGTCTCTGAGTCTTGGGTACCAAAATCAGCTGCTTACCTCCTCCTCCACCAATAACTCATTTTTCAGTTTACCCAGCCTATGCACCTGGAGGAAACCATTGTTATGATATTGGTGATACAAAGTTTGGAGTCCAGTAGCCAGATCAGCAAAACTCCCTGCCAGAGATAGCCACTCGTTACCCAGGTGGTTGAGCCCCTGAGCCTTGAGTGGCTGTCTGCTCTGAAGCAGAGATGGGAGTCAGGAACAGAAGGATAATAATCTTAGTGAGGCAAGCCGAGGTCAGTGGGAAGGAGAAGCAGCAAAGTCAAAAACAATCCAAGTTCAGCAACAGGTAGGAGATACAGGAACAAGCTTGATTAGAGAGTTCCAGAACCACAATAATCTGGCAAGCATACAGAGACAGGAAGTGCCTTATATAGGCCAAGAACCAGACAGCTGACCAGACACAGCTAAAGAGTTGTCACTGATTTCATTGCTTTTAGAGTCAAGGTATCAGATCTCAGGCAAATCTGCAAGAGGCAGGCTGGTGTACCGGTAGGGCAGAGGTTTAGCAACATGCAAACCAGGGTTCGAATCTCAGCAGAGTCAATTCCTCACAACCATATTCCCATGAGATATCAGATTCCCACAAAGCAATTTTTCAGCCTCATTTTTAGGAAGAAAATATACATGGGCTGGTGGGGAAATTTTAGTTATAATTGTGCTCACTATGAAGTCTTGGACCTGACCTATTAAACGCTGGGACACTTGCTTTCACTGGAACAGTAGTATCTATTCCTTGTTGGGTTAACTGTGTATGGTGAGTTACCACCACTACCATTTCAACTGTCTCTTGATGGCCCGCTAACATACGCTCATATGGCGACACCCCCGCCCCCCGCCCCCCACCACTCTTTGATTAAGCAATTATAAGTAGTTTGTGTGTGGGAGTCAGTTTACACAGTTGTTGCTTCAATCGCCCATTCATCCTTTCGATTATGCCAGATGCTTGTGGATGATAGGGAACGTGGAAGATCTAGTTGACGTCATTCTATTTGGCCCATTCTTGCACCCCTTGTCAAGTAAAATGGGTACCATTGACCGACTGTATTTCCACTGGCAATCTATATGCTTGTGTCATTTTATGCAAAATCTTTAATGTTGTATCTTGATTTGCTGATTTAGAGGCCAGTATCATCAATAAACCACTGTAAGTATTGACAGTTGTGGCTATATATTGTATTTTGTAGCAATGTCCATAGCCATAATCAGGGTTATGCGTATGCCCTTTGCTTTAGCATACTCATAGGTACCTTGTGCTCCTCTATGTCCACTATATTGATGGGCCCAAAAAGTGAGACGTTCTAGCTCTTCCTGTTGAGGATCCTTCTCTAGGCCGAAACTGCTCACTGGATCATCTAATAACTTTTTCTTCTCTTGCTCGCTAACATTTTGCCTCCCACCTTTTGTATCCCACAGACTTTGGATAACTGATCCACTTCTTAATATGCAGGTACATGAGAGTGTGCATCGAAATGGTCCATAACAATGTCCTGTACATGGGCTGTGTCCTATAGCTTCTGCTAGACTTCAGCATCTCCCCAAATTGTTTTATTGTTCACAGTCCATTTATCTGCATGTGGTCATCCATGTAGTAAGACTTTTATACGCTGCCCAACTATCAGTATAGTTTACGAGCGGGGCGGAGACTTCTTCAGTTACAAGAAATACTACCATAAGTTCAGTGTTCAGTGACCTTCTCCAGTCATGTGCAACAGTACCATTGGAAGGTTGATATGCAGCAGCAGTCCAAATGCGGCCCTTGGCTGTAAGGGTGGCTGAACCATCTGTATACCATGCATGCTTGTGGCTCTCCTTAGGCAGCAATTCCCATGATACTACGTTCTGTAATGGCTGATTTACAGGAACCTCCACTTATGGTGACTCAAAATCCCCATGGCCGCACATCTGTTTAGGCACTTCAGCAGGGTTTTCACCTGAGAAACCTTCTCTGTACTGCAAGTACCATTCCACTTCTGTAGCGTGTGTTTCGGGGCTATGGAAGTGCGAGACTTGATGGAATACATCCAAGGGTACTGAGGCAACTGGGTTCTGTAATAGCCAAACCATTATATCTAATTTTTCAAGACTCAGGGTCGCTACCAGATGACTGGCGAAAAGCAGAGGTTATACCTATATTTAAGAAGGGAGCAAGAGCAAACCTGGTGAATTATAGACCAGTGAGCCTCACATCTGTAGTTGGGAAGCTTTTAGAAGGGTTAATAAGGGACAGTATACAAGAACATGTCTATTTGAACAAGATCATAGGTAGCAGTCAACATGGATTTATGAAGGATAGGTCATGTCAGACCAATCTAATTAGTTTCTATGAGGAGGTTAGTAGGAACTTGGATCAGAGCAACTCAGTGGACGTAATGTTTTTGGATTTTCCACAGGTTTTTGATACAGTGCCACATGGGAGACTTTTGAGCAAACTAAGGAATACAGGAATTGCAGTAAATATCTACTCATGGATCGAGAGCTGGCTAAAAGACAGGAAGCAAAGGGTTGTTGTAAATGGAACAAACTCCGATTGGACTAATGTGGTAAGTGGGGTTCCTCAAGGTTCAGTATTAGGTCCTCTCCTTTTTAACATATTTATTAATATTGTAGAAGTAGGACTCGAAAGTAGCGTCTCCATTTATGCGGATGACACTAAGTTGTGCAAGGTAATTAAATCAGATAATAATGTACTTTCCCTACAAAGGGATTTGCATAAATTAGGGAAATGGGCAGCTAAATGGCAGATGAGATTTAATACAAATAAATGTATGGTTATGCATTTGACAAGGAAAAATAGCCATGTCATTTATAATCTTAATGGAGTAAATCTAGGGGTATATGAAAGGGATTTGGGAGTGCTTGTGGACAACCACCTAGGTAGCAGTGCTCAATGCCAAGCAGCAGCTGCAAAGGCAAGTAAAATATTAGCATTTATTAAGAAGGGTATAGAAGAAAGGGAAGCAGATATAATTCTGCCACTTTACAATTCCATAGCAGACCCTCATTTGGAATATGGAGTACATTTTAGAGCTAAAAAAAAGTACAGAGAAGGACAACAAAACTAATAAGGGGAATGGAGGGGCTAAGTTAAGAAGAAAGACTAACCAAATTAAATGTATTTTCCCTAGAAAAAGGGAATCTACGATGGTCAATATAAGGCATTGTCAAGTGAACTTTTTGTACAAAGAGATTTTCAACTGACAAGAGGACATCCCTTGAGGTTAGAGGAAAAATATTTCACCTTAAAGAAAGAATAGGGTTTTTCACAGTTAGGGTGGTTAAACTGTGGAATTCTCTACCAAAGGAGGTGGTGACAGCAAATTTGATAGATAACTTTAAAAAGTGGTAAGATATATTTTTAAATAAAGAGGGCATTCAAGGTTATCCTAGATAACTAGCAAAGGAATATTAATCCAGGGAGAAATTTGATCGCCAGTCTCTGGAGCCAGAAAGGAATTTTGCTTTTTTTTTTTCCTTAGGAGACAATTGGCAAAGTTTCAATGTTTTTTTTTTTTTTTCTGTTTGCCTTCGTCTGGATCAATTAACAATTATTAACAAATAGTCCACATATTAAAAGGAGCAGAAGAGATCTAAAAAGGTTGAACTTGGTGGACTAACAGTCTTTATTCAACCTCAAATACTATGTAACTATGTAACTATGTGAGACTCCTGTCCATCCTGCTATCAGCAATTCAGCATGCATAGTCAGAGGCTGTTGTTGGGCAGTGCTCCCCACATGTTGCTAGGCAGTATATGCTGCCAAAAGATGTTTCTTCAATTGACTGTACTTTCTTTGTGCAGGGGAGAACTGCTTAGACCAAAAGCCATTTGGCATCTTAAGGCCTCTGGGTTAAGCATTCTTTTGCTATAAGCCCAATGAAATTCCATGGTTTGTCACTAAAACATCTAGGTAGAATGGGCAGTCCGGCTTGACAGGGCCCAGAGAGTTGTTTTGTTGTATAACTTCTTTGGCAGCATGGAGTGCTTCATGCTATCCTTTACCCCAGCCTTCTTCCTAGTTACATTGCAAATGGTGCCTAATATCATTACCAGATACGGAATTAAATATCTCCAGAATCCAAATAGCCTAACAAAATTCTGTGATTCCTTTACTGAAGTGGGCTCTTTTAGTTCAGCTATAGTATACGGCACAGGCTGTGGTATAGTTCTTACTGGACCAAACCACATCATCCCCAGGAACTTCCCGGATTTTGCCGCTCCTTATATTTTATTTTCATTCATCCAATACTCTTTGTCGCATAGTCGCAATCAATGTATCAAGATCCTCTCTCCCCTGTTCCTGTTTAGCAGCAGTAATCATAATATCATCAATGTAATGATAATGGTAACGGCAATGCTGAAACTTTACAGTTTCCAAGTCTCTGGCCACAATGCCAAGGCATAGGGCAGGGCTATGCAAGTAACCATGTGGGAGTACTTGTAGTGTGTACTGTCTGCCCTCCCATGTGAAGGCAAACTGATCTTAGCTCTCTGGATCTCTGGGAATGCTGAAAAATGCATTTGCCAAATCTATAACAGCATGGCCGTTGCTCCAATCTCCTCTACCAGTGTTAACATATCAGGTACAGCAGCTGCCAATTGGGGAGCTCTTTTGTTGAGTCCCCTGTAATCAATGGTCATGCGCCAGCTACCTCTGATTTCTTCACAGGCCACAAAGGAGCATTAAATAGGCTTACAGCAGGACGGATTCCAATAAGACTTGAATGGTCTCAGCAATGTTTTTATGTCCTCCTTGCAAACAGTACTGTCTGAGATTCACTGACATGTCAGGGGGAGGAATCTTGAGAGGAGTTAATTTAGCATTTTCTCTCACTATGGGCTTTGCAGCACACACCTGAAATATCCTGCTCCCAAACACAAATCTATCTAAGCCAGTGCTAATAGTCTGCAATCTCAAAATATCCATTCCCAGTATGCTATAAAATTTGGCCCATTTCCAATCTGTAGCTTGAGCATGATATGTGTAGCTGAGGTAGTCTTTCCTCCCAACCCCTCTATGGCTACAATAGCCCCATGTTGATGGTTTGATGTTCCATGTGAAAGAGTAACCTCAGCCCTGGTATCTAGTAATGCAGTGATAACATGTGGAAACTGTCTCTCTCTCTGTGTACAGTTACTTTTATATATGGGTGGGGATATTCTGCTTTCATTGAATATGTGCAAAGTTTTTATAGCCGGAGATTTACTGACTTCCTAGGGGAGTGGCATTTGCACTACAAACCCCTCCTCACAAATCTTAGCATAAGGCCCTGGATTGCTCCCAGAAGCTCTAGAAGAGGTTTGGTCTTCTGACATAGGCTGTGAGGTGTCAAAGGTGGAGTCAGAAGGAGTGGGTGGGTTAGTAGGAGTGATTTCTTCCATGTCACTCAGGGCCACCTTCTTGGATGGGGCTGGTTACAACAACCCTTTTTCCTTCAGTTATTTCCAGCATTGCAACAACACAGCTGTTTGGCTTATTTTCAATGTCCTCCATCCGTACTCCACTGTTGATCTGAGCTAACCACAGACTCCTACGTGAGGTTTTAAGTCTGCTTTTCTCCTTTTTCTGCTATAGCTTTCTGTTATTAGGCTTTTCAAACTTTACCATTTCTCCTAAAGCTCCCAATTAAAAGACTGCATCATATACTGTACTCTTCTTTACTTCTAAAGCACTGAGCACGGTGAACAAACTCTAAGATTGTCAGGGGCAGATTGCACCAATTTCTGTTTCATAACAGGGGTAAACATAGACATGTCTGGCCCCTTCCAATTGACCATCACACCTTGCACCTCCCCCTCATTAACTGGTTGGTTTAAAGTCACCCCTCTAACACAACCCATTAGTCTTAGTCTAGTAATTCCTTCACTTAGAGAAGTCCAAGGGGATGTGTCAATTAGATCAATGGGGGAGTATACACATTGTGCAATGGAATCCCTTATCAAATGTAATAGGGATTAATTCACATTGGTATCTCGAGCACATTTATTGTAAAGGCATGCCCTGGCATCTCTCACTATACTCCCGAATCCTATCGCCTCCAGGTTGGTTAAGATAATACCATCTCCAAACATGCTGTGTTTGTATTTCTGTGTGCAGTATTTCAATAAAACTACTCAGTTCTTTTAATACCTGGAATAAAATCAACCCAACAGTGGTCCCCCCTCATCTCTCTGACTTTTCCTAAATCTAATTTAACTGCATCATCCCCAGGATTTGCAAGTAAAAATCCCTTTGCATATTTCTGACATTCCAATGCTATAGCAATCCACTGGCCCCAATCCTAATCCAGGAAGGCAAACGCTCAGAACAGGCAGGCTTGCTTTCCTTTTTAAACATCAGAAACATGATTAGCCAAATCCTGCGAACTACACCAAATGTGTCAATGTGACACAGTTTTCCAAAACTGCCAACCACAGTTTACCAAAATGATGAGAAGTTCTACCAAACTCTCATCTAAAAGGTCCCTTTGGCTTGTGGTGTATGTATCCAACTTTGACTAATCAAACAACACAACAATAATAATAATAATCATATAACAATGTTTATTATACTTAGCTTCGACTGTTCAAATGACATAAGGCTGGAGGACCCCACAGCATTGATCGGCTCAGCAGAAATAGCAAGAGAGAGGCACAGAAATCTGTTCAAGTATGAAGTCTACATAGATTGATAAGGTCCCTATATTTATTGCAAATCATAAATAGGAAGTTTTAGCAATGATTATCACATATTTTCATTAAATAAACAAGCCTTTGGTTGCCATGACAGGGAGTAGTCCTCAATTGGACAAGTCACTCTATTTAATACAGACTTGCAGAGCTACATTACAAATTCAAGTAATTGTGGTTTGGACAATTGGGGCGCATTATTTTTACTGGAGTTTTCAATTAGCAATATCTTTTTGTAGTTGGCTAATTTTCTTATCTGTGCTTGAATACTTAATAACACTTTCATTATGTGTTAATGTAGTAGTTCTTTAAAACATTCAAGTTTAATGTATATCTCTTAGAGGTAACCCTCTTTGTTTATGTAATGCCCTGCCTAGGAGACCAATAGGCCTCTAATAAAAGCTTTATGCAGATTTTATAATGTTGTCTTAGATGTTATAGAATTACTATGCAAAAAATAAATCAAGTTCTTATTGGAGCAGTTCTTTTTTTAGGAGTTTTAAATAAAGATGAATCCATCTTCCATAAGTTACCTAACCTAAGTACATAATTACCCTTTAATTCCATTTTGATAATAGCATAGTCTGCCCAACTAATCAAACCAATCTCAACTTTATTCACCCTCTCTAAATTTACTAAATCTACCAAAAAATAATCAAGTATAGACTTGTATAAACCTTATGTCTTGGGAAAAAGAAGGCATAGTCTCTATTGTATGGATGGAAAGTTTTCCAAACTTATTTTTTCAAACTATGAGAATATAATTTAGCTCTTTTACAGGTTGTTTTATCCATTTGAATTTTCTCCATTGATTTACAATTGTCTTCAATGTATAAACACATATTAAAATCTTCACATATTATCAACTTGCATTTCTGTTTAATATCTATTCTATTCAATAAATGATAATGTTTGTGGATGTAGGCAGATGTATTGACTATTCTGCATTTTTCTTAAGGAGCCCAGCCAAATGATAAACTTTCCATTTATATCAACTTCTTTAAATTCTTCCATTATTCTTAAATTTCTATTAAATAGAATACCACCCCCATTGCATTTATCTTTAAAAAATGATCTAATCTTAACATTATATGTCTTAATGTTACATTTGGGCTCACTATTATTTGTCCAATGTGTCTCTTGAAAGCATACAGTATGTTTTCTATATGAATATGGAACATAACAACTTTCATTTAAAAAAAGTTTAACACATGTGCATTTTTGTGTTACAATTTTTATTCCAATTTAAGTAAATGTATCATTTTTGTCTCCTCTATGAAACCCTCTCCTCAATTAGTACTTTTTCCACTTCCCACATAAACCATAAATTTAACTTTATACTATACATATATAAGTGAACAACATTAATAAGATGAAACATCTTAAAAATCTATCTTGACAAGATTAGATATGATTGCTTGTCAATTAGAAAAACAAATCGGCAGACTGAGAGAAGCCTCCCTGATCTCTATTTGATCTGGCGTAAATCCTTTTATTGCATTCTTATAAGACACCCCTATATTAATTTACACCCAGAAATAGATGTTAATAGCTATGTATAGAAAATGAATATTGCAATCCAAAATAAACATATAGAAGCTTCTTAATTAATATATTAATCTATTACCATAATCGTTGTGTTATATCTCTGTTATGACCCTATAATTTTATCTCTGCACTTGGCTGTGATATATACTAATATATATTATTTACCTTAAAGTATGCTTTATATTTTTCATAGTCAGTTTTAATACCATAATTAAATTACTTTATATTCTAAATATTCCTTAATAAAGTGAAGCTCATTTTACGTGAAATCTATGAACCTATGATTTTTATTAAATACTTGTACCATATAGTTCTGATTATTGTGCTTATTGTGCTTGTGAATTTTACATAAATAGTTTCTTAAAAAATTCATACACTATCTCAAAATTATCATAAAAAATCCACTTCCAATTCTAAAAATGTTGCCTTTTGTGGCTATGATGTTTAAATATACACTACTCTAAATATAACATGCTAATATAAATGCATCCTTCTACTTATCCTCAATAAGTGTACATTTCCAAATATATATTTACCTTAGGGGCTAAATATGATGCCATATATTTAATTATATTATTATCAAATTCCTTTCCACTAATATACCAAAATGAAATTTTATTTCAAACCTTCTTCCATTCTTGTTCCTGTAATCTCAGTTGTTTCCTACTTAAGCAGTAACTCTATCTCTTCCACTGGATTCACTCTTACACTCTCTCCATCTTTAGAAATTAATCATTTAGGAACCCTTAATAATTTAAAAAAACTGACTTTTTAGATGATTCTCTGTTTTCTGTTAATCAAGATCCAGCTAGATAAATCTGAAAAAAATCATTACATTTATAGAACGGCTATTTTGTGTAGTTAGTACTGTAGTTAGTCTGGCAATCACATATATAGTTGTGAGCGTACGAGTCGTTGCTCACGCTTGCGGGCTCGCGTAGCGAGCCCGCGGCCCTCGCGTAGCGAGCCGCGGGCCTCGCGAAGCGAGGGCCGCGGCTCGCGCAGCGAGCCGCGGCCCTCGCGTAGCGAGGTCACTGGGCAAGGGCCTCAGTTGCTGGCATGGAGCGCCGAAGGTGCTCCATGTCAGCAACTGAGGCCCCTCGCGAAGCGAGGGCCTCAGTTGCTGGCAAGGTCACTGGGCACGGGCCTCAGTTGCTGGCATGGAGCGCCGAAGGCGCTCCATGTCAGCAACTGAGGCCCCTCGCGAAGCGAGGGCCTCAGTTGCTGGCGAGGTCACTGGGCAAGGGCCTCAGTTGCTGGCATGGAGCGCCGAAGGCGCTCCATGCCAGCAACTGAGGCCCCTCGCGAAGCGAGGGACTCAGTTGCTGGCGAGGTCACTGGGCAAGGGCCTCAAACCCTCGCAAAATTCACGTCGCTACTCAAAAAACACGACACACAAATTACGACACTCGCTAAATTTTACGAGCAACGCAAACAACGTACGAAACACGTTACCACACATTACGACCTCGCAAACATCGGACGCAACACGCCGACATACAAACATTTAAAACACAATACATACACACAGCACATACATAAAAAAATTACCTACACCAAGAGGGAGCACCCAGGACCTCAAAAATGCAACTTACACCTCGATTTTACTCGAAATAAAACAGTTTAGAGACTAAAAAAAAATCTAAGCGAGAGAAAAAATGGCCGCCGAACAAAACGAAAACGAGGCTACAGCACTCTAAACTCGCAAAACACCACAAAACACCTACGGATATTCCGATACAGACCTATACCACACATTACTCGCCATTTTACACCAATGCGGAAGTACACGACTACGCTAACGGTTTGGTCTCGCGCACGCACAGTGTTACACTGCACACGTTCATCACGCTTACACAGCAGCTCCACACCACTAATGCTGCAGCAACATCAACACAGATTGCCAGCTCTTCATCACAATGCTTCAAAATAGGTACACTATATTCATTTACTAATTTAGCTACCTTACAATTTCATTGCCGTCATTTTTTGACGGGCAATTCGCTAGTCCTATAATAAATGCAGGGAGTTCTGTTATTGATAATTCAGATTGTTTCACCTGAGGTGGGAAAGCATTTGTTTACAAAGAAAGGTCTAAATAAGAGCATTCAGAGGTGTTTTCTTTTTCTTTAGCAGAAAAGAAGTTTGTAGTCATTCTATTATTAGATTTTTTATCCTTAGTTTTTCCATCTTTTAATAATAATAATAATAATAATAATAATAATAATAATAATCTTCTAATAAATAAATCAGTATATAAATAAGTCAGTATATAAATCACTGCTAGATGAGTATATAAATCACTCCAAGAGCAGTTCTCATAAAATGAAAAAGATGAAAGATGATTCCTAACTTTTTTTTTTATAAATGATTATTAAGCATGTAGCTCACCTCTTTTAAAGGTTAAGTTATTTTCATATCAATGCTTAAAACTTGTTTGGCAGCACCGGTCCCCATCTTTTTTTTATCCATTCACTTATCCATTCAGTTGTGCCACGATTTACCATGGGAGAAAAAAATCTAAATACTGCTTTTCTAGGATTTAAAAAACAAATAATCTATAATTTCAAAGACGCATATTAATGTGACCAGGTAAAATTGCTGGCTTCTCCTATTACCCCGTTTTTAGAAACTATTGTATGTGCACAAACTGAATCTTGAGGATACAGTACACCCTTTAACAGAACCCGATAACAGACTTCAGACTTAATGGATAAGTTGTTCATCTATGCATCCCTGTGTTTTACTATTAACATGTCATTAGTCATGTTTATGTAATGCATACATGATTCCTTTGCTTGATTATATCTGTTGTGATGTGTTTATTTTGTTCTGCGTTGTCAGGAATATGATGTGGAGAAGCAAACTGTGTCAAAGAAAGTACACAACTCCTCAAATGTGTGTTATGTATCATTGTGCCATTTGTTATTGGGTTTCATTGCTGAACTGTAGATGAATATTTTATGAACATTCAAATTTAATAGACATCTGGCAATAACGGACACCTCCTTCTCCTAATTAATCTGTTAGATCAAAGGTACACTGTACTTCTGAATCCACATTTGCCTAAGGAAACACTACTGATTTGGTACTAGAAATATCTTACTGCCAACAGGTCATGGTAGAGAAGAAAACACTAGATTTTTATTATTTATAAAGAAAACTAGCAACTTTTATTTACCACTGTTAAGTATATAATTTGTGGTGGCTACTCTTCCACTTCACATCCAGACAATTACTATGGAGGCTGTGAGACTCCAACTCTTGCAAGCTCTTCTCATGAGAGTAGGGTTGGAGGGCCACTTTCCTCTGCAGTTGTATTGTGTTAGGTTCAAATCATGAATTCATTTGGAACTGTAAATGGGATTAAATAAATACATATTCCTTTATATACACACACATATATATATATATATTCCATTGTCAGTGCTATCAGTGTTGATTTTATTGAACATTTCAATGCATTCTGTGGTCTGTCTGAGATCACAAAACATTAGAATGGACAGCAGGATTCCACTGGCACTTGCTGGGCTCTGGATGAATCTGTGATCTGGGTGATTTCAGGGATGTCATTGTGATCTGTATAATTCCCTCATCTGGATGGTTCGCTCATTTGGATAATTCTATTATCTGGGTGATTCCCTCATCTGGATGGTTCGCTCATCTGGATGATTTGCTGATTTTGATGCTTTGTTAATCTGGGTAATTTTCTCATCTGGATGATTTGTTTTTCTAGGTGATTTGCTAATTTTGAAGCTTCATTAATCTGGGGAATTTCCTTCTCATCTGGATGATTTGTTTTTCTGGGTGATTAGCTAATTTTGGTGCTTCATTAATCTGGGGGATTTTCTCACCTGGATGATTTGTTTATCTGTATGATTTGCCCAATTTGATGCTTTATTAATCTGGTAAGATTTCTTATCCGGATAAGTAGTTTTTCTGGGTGATTTGCCCATTCGGATGCTTTATCAATCTGACCAATTTTTTCATCTGGATGATTTATTTATCTTGGTGATCTGCTCCTGTTGATGATTTATTAATCTGACGAATTTTCTCATCTGGATGATTTGTTTATCTGGATGATTTGCTCATTTTGATGATTTATTAATTTGACAAATTTACTCATCTGGATGATTTGTTTATCTTGATGATTTGCTCATTTTGATGCTTTATAAATCTGAAGAATGTTCTCATCTGGATGATTTGTTTATCTGGATGATTTGCTCATTTTTACGTTTTATTTATCTGGGGAATTTTCTCTACTGGATGATTTTTTTTTCTGGGTGATTTGCTCATTTTGATTCTTTAATAATGTGGCGAATTTCCTCATCTGGATGATTTATTTGTCTAGGTGATTTGCTCGTTCGGATGCTTTATTAATCTGGGAAATTTCCTCATCTGGATGATTTGTTTATCTTGGTGATTCACTCATCTGAATATCATTCATTAATATGGGTGATTTGTTCTTTTGGATGATTCGATAATCTGTGTCATTCACTCATCTGGTGTATTCGTTATTCAGACAACATGGATCTATCCCAGACAATATCAGGTATGTTCATATTTTTATATAAGATAAAATAACTTGCAAAATATAACAAAGGAAGGGGATGCTCTTTTGGTGGGATCAGCATGGTGATGGTATCCTTTACATATTTATGTAATTTACCATATACTGGAGCATCCTGTAGAGATCAATAAGTTACACATACAACACTGTGAACGCAATACTGACTTAGGCATAATACCTTATAAAGATCAGCTTATGAGCAACTGTCAACAATTGTTAATAGTTTAAAATAAAATATGCTTAAAAATTACTGGCAAGAAAGTTGAGGGCAGAAAGAAAAGTTTAGGGGTCTGTTTACTCTACCCTTGCCACAGACTAAATACACATAAGCTCCTTGCATTTATAATAGAAAGCAGGTATGTGTTTTATAGCTTTAAAGAGTAATGAGGAACTTCTATAGAAGAGCTTCTTAATAAGACAGCAGGATTCAAATAACCAATGTTTGTGTAGATCAAAGAGACAACCTAGGTTGTCCTGAAATCATAATGCTGCCACCTAGCATAATTAATTAAATAATTTACATGTGACTCCAAATATTAGGATGTGTTGAATGTATACATAAAATGAGAAGGAACTAAAGACACCTATTTCACATCCTTACATGCATTTTTAAAGATTCATTTAACAGACTGGTGCTGCTTATTTTTAGATTCAGCCCTTGTTAACCTAACTTAACTTAACCTCTATAGTAGGACTGTCCAGTGCTAACCTTTGGTGAAACCCAAGCCACATTTTCTATTGCTTGAGTACAGTTGGATTAATCAGTAGCTCAATCATTTTTAATTACTCACTGGTGCTGAAAACGTGGATTGAATTGGCCCCTGAGAACAAACCTATGTAGAGTGTGAAACTCATAAGAGATATGTATTTCCCGGCAGTGTTAACCAAGTATCCCAATTACATAGATTTTTAAGGACATGGAAGGTTTATAGGATTCACTAGGAATATAATATACATTGGGGGTGGGGGGGGGGAGTATTTGATCCCCTGCTGATTTTGAATGTTTGTCCACTGACAAAGAAATGATCAGTCTATCATTTTAATGGTAGGTGTATTTTAACAGTGAGAGACAGAATAACAAAAAAACAAAACAAGAAAAATCCATGTCAAAAAAGGTATAAATTGATTTGCAGGTCAATGAGGGAAATAGGTATTTGACCCCTTCAACTTAGTACTTGGTGGCAAAACCCTTGTTAGCAATCACAGAGGTCAGACATTTCTTGTAGTTGGCGACCAGGTTTGCACACATCTCAGGAGGGATTTTGTCCCACTCCTCTTTGTAGATCCTCTCCAAGTCATTAAGGTTTTGAGGCTGATGTTTGGCACCTCGAACCTTCAGCTCCCTCCACATATTTTCTATGGGATTAAGGTCTGGAGACTCCACTTAATGTACTTCTTTTTGAGATACTCCTTTGTTGCCTTGGCTGTGTGTTTTGGGTCATTGTCATGCTGGAATACCCACCCATGACCCATTTTCAATGCCCTGGCTGAGGGAAGGAGGTTCTCACCCAAGATTTGATGGTACATGGCCCCATCCATCATTCCTTTGATGTGGTGCAGTTGTCCTGTCCCCTTAGCAGGAAAACACCCCCAAAGCATAATGTTTCCACCTCCATGTTTGACGGTGGGGATGGTGTTCTTGGGGTCATGGACAGCATTCCTCCTCCTCCAAACACAGCAAGTTGAGTTGATGCCAAAGAACTTGATTTTGGTCTCATCTGACAACAACACTTTTCCCCAGCTCTCCTCTGAATTATTCAGATGTTCATTGGCAAACTTTAGACGGGCCTGTACATGTGCTTTCTTGAGCAGGGGGACCTTGCAGGCACTGCAGGATTTCAGTCCTTCACAGCGTAGTGTGTTACCAATTGTTTTCTTGGTGACTATGGTCCTAGCTACCTTGAGATCATTAACAAGATCCTCCTGTGTAGTTGTGGGCTGTTTCCTCACCATTCTTATGATCATTGAAACTCCACGAGGTGAGATCTTGCATGGAGCACCAGACCGAGGGAGACTGACATTTACTTTGTGTTTCTTCCATTTGAGAATAATCACACCAACTGTTGTCACCTTCTCACCAAGCTGCTTGGTGAAGGTCTTGTAGCCCATTCCAGCCTTGTGTAGGTCTACAATGTTGTCCCTGACATCCTTGGACAGCTCTTTGATCTTGGCCATGGTGGAGAGTTTGGATTGTGATTGATTAGTTGCTTCTGTGGACAGGTGTCTTTTATACAGGTAACAAGCTGAGATTAGGAGCACTCCCATTAAGAGAGTGCTCCTAATCTCAGCTTGTTACATGTATAAAAGACACCTGGGAGCCAGAAATTTCTACTGATTGATAGGGGATCAAATACTTATTTCCCTCACTGTATCTATTTATTTTACTTTATTTTATTCAGAAGTGCTTGGAAGCTCTGTTTTCTGTCCTAAAATTATACAATTTGTACCTTTTTGGGTCTTTCATCCTCAGCCTATGCAGCTCATTAATACATGGACTGTGAAGTGCAGTGTTTTAAATTAGCCCATGAGTACCCTCTCTCAAGTAGCATGTTATAGAATGTTATCACTGATTACTGGCTACTATGGTTACTGTGGTTACTGCGAGACAGTGTAGCTCCTGTACTTACAAGTACACTGTTTTCATGAGCTACAGAGGGAAGGAACTATTTATAAGAGTTTTAGGCACACAAAAACAGAGTTTTTAAGCCCTATTTAATAAATTAAAATGGACAAAAGTAAATAGATACATTATATTCCTAGTGAAATCCTGAATTCTTCCATGTCCCTCTAAGGAAAGGCAAATACCAATACAGATAAAACATGCATTGAAATATGGGCAAGTTCAAATAATGGAAAATGTTATCAACTCTGAAATAAATGAGAACAACAAAGGTGGTGGTGGTTGGAGTGAATACTTTTGTAGCTCAAGCAGAGTTGGGAGGGGGTCATTAATAATAATGATATAATATCAAATACTGAAGTGTGAGAGTCTAATTTGAAATTAATTAATTAAATTGGCAATAAATTGGTTTAGGATTTCGGCTAGGTAGCTATGGACTTGTTTAATTAAATCGATCTATAACTGTTGCAAATGAATGGAGGCCAAACTATTGTAGTAGTCAATCAAGATTCTGGTTGACTGAATGTTATGGAACCATTGGTGCATAAACTAAAGTAATGCACTGATTGGCAGATAGAAAATAAAGATCAGTCTTTACACACAAGTAATTAATTGCATATCAATACATATTGTGTGTAAATAAACGTGAAATACATATCATGCAAGAATGATGGAAACTAGTATAGATCAATAGCTTGCCGTCCTCTCAAAGAAAAAAAACTAATTTACAGGATGTATAGTTAATTTTGGTATTTTTATTTAATTCCTGTTTAAGCCGCCTCATAACTATTCCCTCTGTAAGCTTGTTGCTTTTTATTGTGGATTTGTTATTTGTTTTAACTGATACATTTGAATGATACATGCTAATTAATAAATCCCTTCAATTATGGCTCATGTATTTGATATTACATTTTGTAACCGTTTCTCTGTATTATCATATTTTTTAGCCTTTGTGTTAAAAACTTCTTACACTATAATGAGAAGAGAGTTATTCTTTTAAACAAGATTGTAACACAGTATATCTTCTCTATATAACACCATGAATTGAAAGTATTTATTATGGACAAAAAAAAGATTAAATCTCAAATATAGATATATATATATTCTGTAAATTAATTGCAATAAAGTTAGATTAATTAACAAGCAATGTATGAACCATTATTTTATTAACTGATGCAAAGAGACTCATAGATAGATGACCCAATACCCCACATTTTCATTTTATCTTTTCAAAACAGTTATCTGTTTTAAAGCACTGTCCAGATAAAACTCAAACAAATGTCCAATCTATATGCTTTTTTTCTTTTCTTTCTTGAGCTTTGATCACATATATAGCAAGCGGGTTGTTGCTAACGCTGCAGGCTTCAACACTATTTACACTTCACACTGCACACATTGCTCACACTTACACAGCAGCTCCACAGCACTGAAAACTCATATTAGATGCTGCAGCAACATCACAACAGATTGCCAGCTCTTCAATACAATGCTTCCTGCATATATTACTTCAAAATAGGTAAAGTATATTCATTTGTTAATTTATTAATTATTTCATTAGCATACAAAAAACTACCGCCAACGCTGCTCATAGCTTACAAACAACCAACAGCCTTGCAATGAGCGCCGAATAATCTCGGAACACCAACAAAATTAATGTCTCAACCAAACACCATTACCTGCCTTACAATCTTATTGCCGTCATTTTTTTACGGGCAAGTCGCTAGTAATTTATAATCTGGTGTTTTTTTTCTCTCTGTAACGGAGAAACACTAACTGAATGATAGGGGTACTTTATTTTGTGACCTTCTAAAGTATTTAGCACACCCTACCATAAATCAGAATACAGTATTAGAGACAAGGGTATATATTTCGAGAATAATGTAGTCTACAAAATATGACCAGTACAAGGTGCTGATAACTTTTATGAACTTTCAACTTCTGCTTTCTTTTGTGCAATGTGTGATAGGCTAAACTTAAAAGTAACAAACAGGAATCACCTATGCACCGAAATTCGTATTGTTCTCTGTTCTGATAGAAGAAATCAACAAATGTTAAATCCTGGTGTAAAGCTGTCTATTAGTTGTAAACTATCCAATAGTCAACATTTCAATGGCCTTAGGTTTAGTAATAAATGTTGCCTTTTAGGTATAAAGAATAGGTGGTATATTAATTATAGAATAGCTCAATACTGAAGGATATTCTAACATTACACTCAGTGTCACAGTGGCAGAGCTACTGTCGGTGCAGCAGGTGCAAAACATTAAACCCACAATGTAGTAGGGACCATCTGCTAAGTGTAGTAATATGAGGCGTGATGAGCGCCAAAGGTGATGATTGTGAAGCACGACAGTCGTGGGTTGACAAGGCCTGCAATGAGCTAGACCGTCAGGAAGCTTGGAAGCAAGGTGGGCTATGATGCCACTGGCCCTGCCTATTACATCATTAAGTCCCTCTACACTGTCTACACTGAAGTAACAGCTCTATTGTAACCTGCTTGCAGCTGTCCCATATGCCCTACCCAGAGACATTGCACAAGCCTTCATAAACCCGCACTCTTTAGTGAGCATGCTCAGTCTGTACAAGAGTCTGACTGGTCAGACTTTTTTAGGCCAGTTTCCAGGCATAACTGGCCATGTCCCTCGATCGGTACAGGTAGAAGGAAATAAGCAGCTCTGCTTGAGGGAAAACTTACATATTTTAAATTAAGTAAAAATGTTAACCCTATTTTAAACTGCATACGTTTTTTTTAGTTAATGCCAAAAAAACAAACAACATATGAGCTATACTTGTAAATGCATCACAATGGTCCATTATGTTTCAACTAAAAAGTAATAAGGTTGTCCCTGAAGACATTAGGCAGTAGTCAAAAGGTCTGATTTCTTATCACTAAGGTATGACTTTTATTAAGGAAGATATTTTGAATATGATGGAAGCCTGTATGTGCACCATTGCAAGCTGGAAAACATACCTACCAGTGCATTCCTTAGCTTTAGTGGAAAGCTCAATCGGTTACAAAGGCACAGCCTTTTGTAACACAAGCGTTGAGAAAACAGAAGGTAAAGTTTTGATTTGCTGTTGTTTGGATGAATATTTTTTGTTAATGTTGAACTAAAAATAGGTTTAACATGAAAAGGTCTTATACTGGTGTTTTAAGAAGGAGTTTGTAATTTACGGTTCATAAATTGCTATCATGTATTTTCTAAGTCCCGCGAGTCTGGTGTTGTTCATGTAAGTGTTACTGTCTTTGCTGTCATGTATTTTTTAAGTCCCGCGTGCCTGGCTTGGGTCAGCCTCATTTTCATGCAGTTTCAGATTTTTTTAGTTTTTTCGTCCGCCATTTTTTTTCTCGCTTAGCCCATTTTCGATTGACGAACTACAGCAAAAAAGTCTCAAAATCCCTTGCAACCTCACTCCAAGGCTTCCTGGCTCGCCCCCAGTGCTGTGTGTGAGTGTCTTTTAATTTACTTTTATTACTTTTCGTGTTTTTGGTCTTTTTCAATTTCCGCAGTTCAGCCGTTAACTTCTTCTTTTTCCGTGGTAGGATAATTCATTTTTTTTTATTATTATCGATTCCAAAGGACAAACTAGCATATTTGTTGGAACAGTGAGATCATTTCCAGTTCCTTGTATTGTGTTGGTCTTTTGCATTGGATGTGGGTTTTCTCTAGGGCATCTTTTGACTGTCTCTTGTCTGTATTTTATTCTGGGCTGGCTTACGTCATAGGCTAGTGGAACTAACCCAGAGACAATATTAAAAGAGGAGATAGAGAGCATGACTATATATTGTTCATACAGTAACGAAATCTTACAAACACACATATTTATATATCTTTAATATGTATAATTGGAAAGGGTATATATTGAGTAAGTTAGGTTGATACTATTATGCTAGTACCTCCTATATATTGAGTAAGTTAGGTTGATACTATTATGCTAGTACCTCCCAAAAAATCAAACCAATCTCAGCTTATTCACCCTCAATTCAATTCTAAAATTACTACATCTACAAAAGATATTCAAGTCTTGTATAAAATGTATGTCTTTGGGAAAAGAAAGTGTAGTATTTCTTTATCGTTTGGATGGAAAGTTCATCAGACATCAAATTTAATTTATTCGAAAATTAAATGTATTAATTTATAAGAAAATATTTTAACTCTTTTACATATTTGTTTATCTGGTTGAATTTTCACAATTGATTTACAATCTACTTTTACATCTAAACACATACAAGATCTCCTCATATTATCAAACTTCCACTTCTACTTCTGGCTATCTTTTGCAATACTCTATTCACAAAATGATGTTGTTTTTGGATGGGTGCATAAATATTGACTATTGTGATTTTGTTTTTCATATAAAGAGCAGAGCCAAATGATACATATTCCCTTTGTATCAACTTCTTTAAATTCTTCCATTATTCTTCCCTTATTTCTATTAAATAGAATAGCAACCCTTCTGGATTTATCTTTAAAAAAAGAATCAATCCTAACATTTTATATCTTATCATTGAGTTTGGTTTTATTATTAATTTTCCAATGTGTCTCTTGAAAGAAAGCAATCTCTATAATTTCTATATGGAAATGGTACATAAACACTTTAATTTTTAAAGGCTTTTTTTTATCCTTGTGCTTTTTGTGTTATAATTTTGATTTCATATTCAATCATATACAAAAAGTATTTTTTTGGTGCTTAATACCTGTTTATGAATAGAAAAAAGAAGAAAAAAATCTTTATTAAACATCAAAAAGTACTGAGTGCTATAAAAAATAAAAATAAGATATAAGGGGTACTAGAAAGCTAGTCCAATGAAATAAGTGCATAGGGATATATAAACAAATCCCCAAAAGAGTGACCAGAAAAGTAATATACTGTCACAAAATAGTGAATAAGTAAAAAAGGTGTTGTGAAGAAATAACAAAAATATACGTGTGCTAATATGCACACTACATGTACTACACAATAATTGGGATTTAGGAGTAAAGTTGCTGAGAAATACACAGCACTGTACATATAAGTGAAATGAATAGAATGCAAGGAATATATATCCCCACTAGGATATATTTAATCCTTACAAAAAAAATATTTGAAGTGAAGTGTGAGCTATATAGGCTCTCCTCGTTAGGAGGATTAAATCATCAGAGAGCAAAAAAAGTAATAATATTGATTTCTATTTAAGTAACATCATCATTTTTGGCTCTTGTAGGAAACCCTCTCTAATTAGTACATTTTCCACTTCACACATAAACCAATACCATACAATTAACTTTAGACTATACATATATAAGTGAACATCTTCCAAATCTTTCCTGACAAGATTAGATAGCATTGCTTGCCAATTGGAAAATCAGTCCAGCAGACTGAGAGAAGCCTGTCTGATTGCTATTTGACCTATTATTGCATTCTTATAAGACACCCCTATATCAATTAACACCCAATAATAATCTGTTATCCTTCGACGTGATATTTTTATAATAGGATGTTGTTGATAGCTAGGTACTGAAAGTGGCTATAGTAATAAAAATAAACAATAAACATATAGAAGCTTCTTAATTAATATATTTATCTATCCCCATAATCATTGCCTCTTATCTCTGTTATGACCCTATAATTTTATAACTGGGCACATAGCTGTGATCTATAATAATTTTGATTACCGTATATACTCGAGTATAAGCCGACCCGAGTATAAGCCGAGGCACCTATTTTACCACAAAATACTGGGTAAAATGAGTGCCTCAAGTATAAGCCGAGGGTGGGAAATGTGCTGCCCCCTGTGTCCATCTTGTGCCTTTTATTGCCCCTCTTGTGTCCCCCTCTCTCTCCCGTGTCTCTTCCCCCTCTCCCTTCCCTGTGTCTTTCCTCCCCCTCCTCATTCTCAACCTCCCTTCTCAACCCCACTCCTCATCCTCAACCTCCCTCCTTAACCCCACTCTCAACCTCCCTCCTCATCATCCATCCTCATCCCCCTCATCCTCAACCCCCTCCTCCTCAACCTCTCCTACTCAACCCCCATCCTCCTCAACCCCCCTTCTCCTCAACCCCCCTCCTCAACCTCCCTCCTCAACCCCCATCCTCATCCTCAACCCCCCATCCTCAACCCCCTCCTCAACCCCCCTCCTCATCCTCAACCCCCTCCTCAACCTCCCTCCTCATCCTCAACCTCCCTTCTCATCCTAAGCCCCCCTCCTCATCCTCAGCCCCCCTCCTCATCCTCAACCCCCCTCCTCAACCTCCCTCCTCATCCTCAGCCCCCTCCTCATCCTCAGCCCCCTCCTCAACCTCAACCCCCCATCCACCTCCCTCCTCAACCTCCCCATCCACCTCCATCCTCAACCTCCCTCCTCATCCTCAACACCCCCTCATTCCAAAGCCCCCCCCCCTCATTCTAAACCCCTCCCCTCATTCTACCCCTCACTTACCTGCATCTGAAGCTCCTTCTCTGGCCTTCGCTCCTTCCGGCGCGCATGTGACGTGGCGAGCATGTGACGTCACAGCATTAGCATATACCGGGTGCTGTCACATGCGCGCCACGTCACAGGCGCACCGGAAGGAGTGGAGGCCGGAGCAGGAGCTTCAGATTATAGAGACACGGGGGGGAGAGTGACTCGAGTATAAGCCGAAGGGGCCCTTTTTAGCCTTAAAAAAAGGGCTGAACAGCTCGGCTGATACTCGAGTATATACAGTAATTTACTTCCAGTATGTCATTTAAATCACATAATTAAAAACATATCACATTTATTATATACCTTAAAGAATGCTTTACTTTTCTTAATGGTCCCTTTTATTACTATAATAAAATTACTATATATTTTAAATCTTCCCCCAATACCATAGAGCTCATTTTATGTGAATTCTATGAAGCTATCATTTTTAGTTATTAAAAGTGTTTTATGTTGTGCTTCTTTTTATACGATGCTTGCAAATTTTACATAAATAGTATTAATATTCTAAAAAAATTAAAAAAAATGAATTTCCAATTCTAAACAATATTTATTATGTGACTTCTGTGGCTATAATGTGTAAATAAAATACCACGCTAAAAATAACATGCTAATTTAAATGCATTCACCTAATCCTCCTCAATGTAAATTTATAATATATATTTATCTTAGGTGCTAAATATGGCCCCTATGCTAATCCCTGAAAAATCAATTATGAGTGCCTTAGCATCATAGTATATCCTACATAGTGCTACATAGTAAAACATACATAATCCCACATCCCTAAAACATTGCAAGAAAACGCCTACAGGTCATTGCTACGAGTGAACTGCACGACAAAGCCAAAAAGCAATGGACTGACAATAAATTACAAGTTACTCCCTCACTCCCTGACACCCATCCCTATGCTAATAAGACTTTTTGGGTAACTCACAAATCAGGGAACTGCCGTAACTACAAAAAGCCAAAGAAAAATGTATTTGGACCAAAGACCACTCACAACTGGTTCCCGGAGGCACTTAAAGTGACAGTATAGCACAAGAAGGACTACAAAATGGTGAAATGTCAACATTATTTGACACTCCATAGTTTGATAACAACATATCTGTAATTAAAAGTTTTATTATACAAAATACAGGGTAACACACAACTGAGTAGGTTTAATTTACGTCACAAAACCATGTTGCCTAGGAACAAATTCTCTGATACATTGTCTATAAATATATCATATTTGAACACAAAATAAACACTTTCTTACTGATTGCAGCTTTAATTACAATTGTCACATCTTTTTAATATCAAAATATATTTTAAATTAAAAAAACTATTATTTTATTACATTCAAAATAGCTCTGTTTCATTGCAGCAGCCTATTTACGGCAATTCACATCTCCAATTGGCTCAGAGGGCTGTCTCATCTGTAAAGCTTGGTTTGGCTGCTCACTGCAAATAAATCTGTTGCGTCTAAGGCATAATTTATGGCTGTACACTGAGTGCTGCAATCTGGGGGAGTGAAAGATTTACATTAGTGTAGAAGTTAGGGTAAAAAAGCTCCCACAGCCAATTTTACGGCAGTGCCCTAAATTAGAGCACTTAATTTACATAGGGCTTTATGTTGCTATATATTAAATTAGATTATTCTCTAATTCCTTTTCACTACTATACCAAAATGAAATGTAATTTTATATGTTCTTCCATTCTTTTACCTGTAATCTCAACTTACATCGTTTCCTACTAGATGTGGTTTCAGAAGGAACCTCCCATTCTTTAAGCAGTATCTCTCCCGCTTCTAAAAGCTGATGTTATATTGCTGTATTATTTTCTTTTAATCAATGCAGTGCCAGATAAATCTGAAAAAAATCATCAAGTTTTCATAGGGTGGCTATTTTGTGTCATCTCAGATCTTAAGGAAGTTTGAAGTTTGAAGTATGTGAAAAGGGATTTCATTGACGATACAATAAGTACCGTAGTTAGTCTTGCACCCCTATAAATAAATTTTGGGGTTTCTGTTATTCAGATTTTTTTAACTTGAGGTGGGGAAGCATTCACTTGCAACAAAATGTTTAAGTAAGACATTTAATTTATTTCCCTTTAGTGGAAGTGTGTAGTCATTTTTGTATTATGCTTTTTGTCCTTTCTTGGGTTTTGCTCTCTGTTTTTCATCTTTTAGTAAATAAGTCAGTAAATAAATCACTGCTTTAGACCTCATAGAGAAGTTCTCAGAAAATAAAAATATGGAAGATGATTCCTATGCCATTTTATTTATAAATGATTGCCAATCATGCAGCTCAGCTATTTTAGAGGTTAAATTATTCTCATAAAAATCCTTAAAACTTGCTTGGCAGCGCCAGTCTCCATCTGTTTTGATCCATTCACTTAAGCTGTGCCACAATTTACCATGTGAGAAAATAATTCTAAACGCAGCTTTTCTAGGATTTAAAAAAATTAGTAATCTATCATTTCAAAAACATATATTAATGTGACTTCATGTAAAATTGTTGGCTTCTCCCATTGCCCTAATCTTGGAAACTATTCCCAAGACTGAATCTTGAGGATTTAACAGATCCCTTTAACAGAACCCGATTTAACAGACTTCAGACTTAATGGATAAGTTGTTCATCTATGCGTCCCTTTGTTTTACTATTAACATGTCATTAGTCATGTTTATGTAACACATACATGATTCATTTGCTTGATTATATCTGTTCTGATGTGTTTATTTTGTTCTGTGTTATCAGGAATATGATGTGGAGAAGCAAACTGTGTCAAAGAAAGTACACAACTCCTCAAATGCCTGTTATGTGTCATTGTGCCATTTGTTATTAGGTTTTATTGCTAAACTGTAGATGTACATTTTATGAACATCAGGTTTAATGGAGATTTGGCAATAATGGACACTCCCTCCTCCTAACTAGTCTGTTAGATCAAAGGTGTACTGTATTTTCTTAGCCACAATTGGCTAAGGGAACATTACTGATTTAGTACTAGAAATGTCTAGAGAAGAAAAAAATAGACTTTTATCAGTTATAAATATCTAGCACCATTTGCACACCAGTATGCAGAATATGATTTGTGGTGGCTACTCTTCCACTTAACATCCAGACAATTGATAGGATAGCATGATTACACTGTCACCGCTGAAAGTTCTAATAATGTCAATTTTTAACTACCCTAAAATGACTCTTTTTTTCCTTATACTCACTGCACAGAGCTGTCTGTCTGGGGACTTTCCAGTGAAACATGTAAACAGAGATTTAATTTAGAAACTTCTCAGTGAAAAATGCACATATTTCAAAAGTTCAAAAAGTATTTAAATATGATTTTAGGAGATCTTTACAGGGGTGTGCTTTAAATTGTGCTGAATAAGTGGCCCTTAGAAAAGTAATTAATTGGTCCGCTAGGTATTGACATAAAGATCCTGGTCAGATGAAGGCTAGGGAGGGAACCATTGGTATTGCATCTATAAATGCATAAACTGAAGTAATACACTGACTGTCAGATATACAGGAAATAAATGGTCTATAGACACAGCTTATTAATTGCATATCGAAACATGCTTTATGTAAGAAAACACAGTATTTCTTCTCTATAAAGTATATAAATACTTGAAATAAAAGCAATTATTGTGGCCAAAAAAAAGTGTAGTGTAATTAATACACAATGTGTAAATCATACAGAGACCCACAGCTAGATGACCCCAAACCATTGATTTGTATTTTCATTTTACCTTTTCAAAAAATAAAAGTTCTGCTTTAGAGCTTTGTCCAGATAAAACCAAGGTAAAATATAAATATCCAATCTGTATGTTTTTTTTCTTTCCTTTCTGAGCTTTGATCATTTATATCCTGGTGTGTTTGTTGTCTCTCTCTGTAAGGGAGGAAGCCAAAACTGAGAGATAGATCATTTTATTGATTTCATAAACTATTTAGCACACCATATGATAAATCAGCATACTGTATTAGATACAAGGGTATATATCTCAAGAATAATGTAGTTCTCAAAATATGACCAGTACAAGACAGTCATAGCTTTTACTCTCTTTAAAAAGACTCATTTTGTAGGGTCAGTTGAACTTTCAACTTCTTTCCACTTCTGCTTTTGTGTACTGTGTGATAGTGCTGAAATTCTCATTGTTCTTTATTCTGATTGAAGAAATCTACATATGTAAAATCCTAGTGCAAAGCTGTCTGCTAGTTATTTATTTATTTATTTTTTTAATCTATTTTTTATTAATTATCTACAAAAAATACAAGTACAGAAATAGAAATAGACAATAAATACATATCCACAAAGTCTCAAGTAAACATTGTAAGTTGAACTATACAATGTTGAAGTGTCTTAGGTTCAATATCCAATAGAGTTACATTGAGTGATTTAGCCAAAATTGATGGATAAATCATATATAAAAAAACAAAACATAAATATAAAATACACAAAGAAGAAAAAAAAAAGAAGAAAACCTAAATAAGTTAAATTGAGACACAAAACGAGGTTACAGCAAGTCCGAAGTAAACCTACATGCAGGGTTATTAAAGTGGAATGTTACATTTATTTAATTTTCCTTAATTTCAAATTTCTGCCAAAGGTCCCCTTTATCCAGTGAATTTCGCATAGCTCCCACATCATAGAGCTATCTCTCTATTCATGGCCACAACTATATCATTCCATATAGAAATTTCAGGTTACTTCTATTTGCGTGCCAAATGCCATCACATATAATTGTTGTCATTCTGCGAGTCATCGTCACACTTTGCTAGCTCGCCAAATCTGCGTCCCTCGCGAATCAAGGGACACAGTTCTGGCCCCAGTTATGTAAGCCTTTGGCTCATTGCAGGCTGCAAATGGGGACCTCGTGAAGGGAGTGTCCGCGTTTGCATAGGTGGAGGCACTATGGCGCCTCACTCACGGTAAAAAACAACCCAGAAAAGCGGTACTGTGAAAATAAAATACGACCCGGGGGACTTAGAAAAAAAAATCGCTGCTTAGAAAAAAAAAAATACGACCCACAGGACTTTAGAAAAAACAATTACGAGGTCGCAAAAATACGAAGTTAACTGCCAAAATGCGTTCATCCAAAAACAACAAAAACAATGAAAAATACAAAAAAACATTAAAAAACCCTGATACACAGCATGGGGGGAAAGCCACGATATCTACCGGTGAGGTTGCAGGCGCATTAAAGTCGAATTTAAGGAGTTTCGAAAAGAGTCTAAGCGAGAAAAACAATAGCCACCAAAAAATATTAAAATGAGGCTACACGACCCCGGACTGCGCAAAACACCGCCAATTGTGCAGCACTTTCACACAGAAACATACAAGGTACAAAATACACTATTACAAAGGACAGAAAATGCTCTCAAACCGCGTAGCACATGGACAAACAATGCCAGTTTACAACACTAATAACATTACAATACTAAAATCGCCCTTTACGCAACTAAACCAACGGTTTGCACTCGTGCATGCAGCCTATTTCTAAAGCACAGTTGGGACATTCATTACACTTTCTCCTCAGGGCAGCAACACTCCAACTGTACATTGTATGCCGCAGGAAAATAAAAACAGATTGTTAGCTCTTCAGGCTATTGATTGCTGGATATATTAATTAGAAATAGGTAAAGTATATGAATTTATTAAGTAACTAATTAATTAATTATTAGTTAACAAAATATATATATATATATATATATATATATATACCTGTCTTTGTGATGAGCGCCGAAAGTCCTCAGAGTAGAAAAAGCTTTACATTGTATGGCAAACAGCATTGCCATGTCTTAAAATTGAATTGGGCTACACCTCCCCTATTAAACTTTCTAGCAGTAATTCCAATTTTAATTCTTATTTGTTGTTTCGTATAGATACATTTATCAATTATCTTCTGAAATATTTCAATCCAATAATTCAGAAAGGGAATAGGAATATTACGTAATACATTTTTGTGGCTTCAATTCTACCAAGCCAGGATAAATTAGCCTTTGCCCAAGAGGGTAATAGATCTTTTATCTTGACATACAACTTTAGATTATCAGAAATCTATTACTAAAAGTAATACCTAAATGGGTAGGTAGAGTTATTTTGCCAATTATAATTATATATTCTCTTCAAGTGGTCAAGTTGTTATTGCAGCAAATTAATTGTCAAAACTTCAGTTTTAGTAAGATTTAATTTGTAATATGAAACATAGCTATATTCTTCGATTAGTTGATGCAGATTTCTTGTCGAAAAAATAGGGTCTGATAAAGTGAGAACTATATCATCTGCAAAAAGTTATATTTTATGTTCTTCTTCTCCAATCTTGATGTCTTTTATCTCTCTTGAGGATCTAATTGGTGCAGCAAAGGGCTCAATTAAGAGGGCAAACATTAAGGGAGAAAGAAGACAGCCTTGCCTGGTTCCGTTCTTTTATCTCAGAAAGGGAAGATCTAAAGCCGATGCCAACGACAGAAGCAGATGGGTTAACATATAAAGCTTTATTGGCTTTGGAAGCAAAGTCTCCCAAGCCAAATTTGAATAGTGTTAACTCCAAAAATTCCCATCTGACTCAGGCTTTCTCGGAATCCAATGAAAGAGAGATAGATATATGGAATCCGTTTTATGTTAAAAAAATCAGGTTCATTAATCTTCTACTATTATTTTGACCTTGTATACCTATAATAAAGCCTGATTGATCTCTCTCTATCAAATGATCAATAACTAGATTTAATCTTAAGGCCAAAATTTGGGAGTAGATTTTGATAACTATATTGAGCGGAGATATAGGCCGAAATTTTTTACAATTAGATAGATCTTTATTTTGCTAAGGGATTGTGACTATAGTTGTCTCTAACATCTCCTTTGGTGCTCTACTTTCATTTTTAATTTAATTAAATGCACTTTGAAGTTGTTTTACAACAAGAAGGTAGAACATCTTAAAATATTAATTAATAAACCCATAGGGGCCCAGGGTTTTACATAGTTTTAGGTTGTTTATTTAATCATTAATTTCTTTCTCTGATATATCTCGATTTAATATATCCATATCTGCCAAAGATATTTCAGGCAATTTTATTTTGATTTAAAAAACTCTTAATCTCTTGGAAAGAAGGTTTCTTAACCTCATAGCTTTGTTCCAAATTATATAAACCTTGATAATATCTGTAAAATACTTCTCCTATCTCATCTGGTCTGGAGACCTTTTCCCCTGGTTCATTGCATACAGTAGATAGTCTATCCTCTTCATAATTGTTTTCTTATTCAATTTGTTTGCAAGCAATTTTCCTATTTAATTACCCTGGTGATGATCTATCTGCAATATCTTGTAATATTCTTCTAATTTGGGATTGAACTATCTGAAGTTGTGTCATAACTTAAGAATTTGGAGAAGCTTTGTTATGCTTTTCTAACCTATATAGCTGAATATATAATTCCCTAAGTGAACTTCCCCTTTGTCACTTCTGTTAAACCTGGAAATGTATAAAGATCCCTCTAATAAAGGATTTATGGGCATTCCAGATGACTACATTAGATTTTATTGATTTATCATTGATCAAAAAACACTGGGAAATGTCTTCCCTGATTAAGTTCTTTTTCGCATTGTCTGAAAATAGGGAGGCATTCATTTTCTTAGGTTTCCTCACACGTTTGAAATCATCCATTTAAATTATTATTTTCATCCATTTTAAGTATTATTTTCATCATTGCTTGGTCTGCCCATGTAATAGAACCTATCTCTACCTTCAATATCTTACGTATAACCTGCAGATTTACTAAAAAATAATCTAAATAAGATTTTAATCTGTTAGAATAGAATGTAAAATATCTTTCTCCTGGATAGATAGTCTGCCAAGCATCATAAATATTCAAATTACTCAGGATCTTTTGAAAGGTTCTAGCTTTCCTTAAGATTTGATGATCTGAAAGTTTTTTTTAGATGATCATATTTAGGGTCGAGGCAAAGATTAACTGTCCTTGAGAATATTTACCAATTAGTTTTAAGACTCGATTTATAAACTTCTTTTGTCCTTGGTTGGGGGCATAAAAGAAAATAAAAAATTACAATGCCACATACAACATTGAAACATACCAAAATAGAAAAAACAGTAAGTACATAATATAAAATTAAAAGAGAAATTCTGAAGCCGAGGATGATTTTCTATTCCCCATGCCTTGGACCCTACAAGTCTCACTGGGAATCCAAGGGCAGGGAAACATCAACATGTCTTTAGGTGACTACCTGGGCTCTGGATATCTAGAAAATGCATAACTAGAATAAAATATATATTAAATTGAGAGAAAACCCCCAAATTGGTTGCTCCATGATGCCTCAATGTTTTATAAATTCTCCAAGCTTATGGCTCATAGTCGACTATCCTCCAGAGAGTGACTTTAATATTATCAAGAAAAGAGAATTACCTTAACCCATTCGGCTATTAATCCCAAATTCCACCAGTTTCTCAGAGGAAAACACCTTGAGGCATCATGAGACAAATAGAAGTTAACTGTAATTCAATATTATTCCCTAACAATAAGGAACCCTTTATATACCATTCGGTTCAATATATAAAAATATTAACTACAAGAAATAATTTTGACGAAGGCGCTCATCGTGAGGCTCGCAAGGCCCATAAGATAGAGGGGGCCTCGAGATTGCTATAAAGGGGTACTGCTGGGACTTATTAGGTCGTGACATTACTATTACTAGCCCCTATTACTATAAGGGGGTAACAGTGGATTGTTATAGGGGTGTGTAGAGTGACATGTAGGGACTGCTCCTGACCTAGACAATCCCTGGGGTGTGATGACAGACCAGATCACAGCTCCTGGCCCCACACACTCACTCTCAGCTCTGACACATTTAGTTTGTGGGGTACATAAACATGACCACTCACTGCGCATCCCTGAAGAGCTCCCAGAGGCGGGGAATCGCCTCACCTACTCGTTGGTCGGTCCTCTTGCTCTCACAGCGGTCCGCTCCCCCCAATTACAGTTTCCGCTGCTCTGTTTTCAACAGCAGCCATTCATCTCCAGGCAGGGGATCTCGAACAAGCACCGAGCACAACAAAACCAGGCAGAGCGAGCACCGAGCACACTGAGCCAGACTATGAGAGAGATCAACCTAGTGCAGGGAACATAGAGCAGACTATGGGAGACATAGCAAGGCAAGATCAATAGAGCGCCCAGCGCAATGAGCCACACTATGGTGGGTGAGAAAGCTGGTATAATGAATAGCATACAAAGCCCAGAAATGGGGAAGCCAGGGTAGATAGATGTAGCGCATACAGAGCTGAGACAAAGCATTAAAGGATGAACATACATACAATCAACACAACAAGAGCACAGCTTGGTGAGGCATACAGGAAAAATTATCAGAGCGCCGAGCTGGGCTACAGGGGAGGGAGAGGGAGGAAAGGAGACACAGAGGGGAGAATAGGAGAGGGAGAGGGGGTAAAGAAGGGACACAGAGGAGGGAAAGGGGGAAAGAGACACAGGGGAGGGAGAGGGGGAAAAGGAGAGGGAGAGGGGGAAAGGAGACACTGAGTAGTGTGGGGAGCCGAGCTGGAACACATCAAATACGGATGGCTAGAAGAGCATAGTGAGAATAACTGTGATAGCACAATTTCATATAAGTAAGCACACTTTATCTCTAAATAAGGATCTCGTTCTCAAGCTCACATTTATGAGTCATGCGGAGCAGGCATCACTAAGGCATCTGTCAGCTGCATTCTTTTGCTGTTTTACATCTCCACTTCTGTGCCATCTTTGCTGTAAAAAGGGTGCCGCCATGCTGCATCAGCGCTACACATCTGCTCTCAATGGCCCGCCACCAGATAGAGTGCAGGAGGTTCAATGCATTGCCCCCACCTCTTATCAGCCAGAGCGCTCCTTTCCTTTAGTAATTTATAAATCTGACGCTTTTGTGCAGTGGAGCCTTGAGGGTTCTCGAGTTCCAGTCACCATTAAACCCGGTTATCACTCCAGGCTAACCATTTCCTGGGCGTGGTTTCCTCAGCTCTCTCCTAGTTATGAGCTATCCGATAGTCAATAGGTCAATAGCCTTTAGGTTTAGTAATAAATGTTGCCTTTTAGGTATAAACAGTAGGTAGTATACTAATTACAGAATAGCTCAATACTGAAATGTGAAGAATGTTCTAACATTACACTGCGTGTCAGAGTGGCAGAGATACTGCCGGTGCAGCAGGTGCAAAACATTGGGACCCACAACGTAGTAGTGGCCATCTGCTAAGTGGAGTAAAGGGAGAATATTAATACATTACGTGAGATGTATTCTAGGGGTAATCTGGATCATATACAAACATTATTTTGCTATTGAGTTGACTCCCTACAGGCACCTACCTAGAAGTTGCAAGGAGGAAGGGTGTAAATTATTATGCACCTTTCTCTGCCATCACTAGCTCCACCACTGATTACATTGCTATAATCTGTAACCCAACGTTTCAGTCTTGCCACCCAGAGTAATGCTTAGCTCCATTAGCAGCAATGAACTTATAGTCATGCATAGACATAGCAAGTTACAGGATAGTACTTGAAGCTAACAGAATGCCAGGCTGTTATAATGTTTTAACGTTTGAGATGATAAAAGAAACATTCAATTAATAAATCAGTATATTACATTATACATAGTTACATTAAGGCAATTTCACTAAGATTGTTTTAATATTGCAGATTCCAAGCAATACATTTAGTTGATAAAGTTACATTGTGTCCCAGAGAGTTTTCATTAACTCTTTCTCTTCTTTACTGCAGATAATGATATAATGTGGGAGCTGTTTATTATGAATCGTCAACTCCTGTACAACCTGCCTGGTTTGTTAATCCTAGTTTTGTTCATGGCCCTCTTCATACTGCTTACTGGTAATGACGCCACACATTTGAAGAACAAGGTGAGAGTTGGGGTGAATTTGACTAATTAAGGGTTTAGTCATTGTATGTAATGTATTTTTATTAAAAAGAAGATTGTGTACTTATTGGAAATAAAATCATGTACTTGTTACTATGATCACATTATTCTAGGACCTGAGGTACTTAGCTGGAGGCTGGTCTTCCCACCTTACCAAACAAACCTACTAATAAAGCACAATCAAGTAGGAACTGAACCTGTTACAGTGACACACTATATGTTCCAAATATGGTATAATTTAAAATAATAGTTAATAATAAGTACTTTAACAAATATTATATTCTAAAAATAAGTTTTCCCACAGTAAAATAACATTAAAGTTTACAATTTTGAGCTGGTAGATAGCCTCTCTGAGCAGCCCATAAACTGAGATTCATATATTTTGTTAATGAGACTGCCATTAATTATTGATAAGCAATGTCTGCACAAAAATAGACTTGCAGCCCGATTAAATTCCCCCAACGTGTAAAACCGTAGCTCGTAACCTATGGCTATTAAATTGCCATCTTAAATCTACCCCCAAGTGAGCTGTGGGTTACAGGTGGAAAAATCCTACGGGATGTTGAAATCTGAACTCAGTTGCTGCAAAACCTTTGATCTGTCAAGCCCGTAACTGTCACGTTTGAAAATCGCTATTAAATTGCTACGAATTCCCAAAAACTCGCTGGCGTTCAAACCCGTAACCTGCAAATGGAGGGAAAATATTACGGCCTCCAAAAAGTACCTGCAAAGGGTTTACAGAAAAATTCTCACACTGTAAAAGGCAATATAAACATACCAGTGGTCTTTCAAATATGGTGGAAAGCATTGAAAGGCATTACAATTACTGGCACAATAATCACATATTCACACTGTAAAAGGCAATATAAACACACCAGTGGTCTTTCAAATATGGTGGAAAGCATTGAAAGGCATTACAATTACTGGCACAATAATCACATATTATATTTGTCTAACTACGAATCGTTGTCACGCTGCGTTGCGTAGTGCGTACGACTTAGCGATGAGCGCCACAGGCGCTCATCGCCCGGCTCGCCTCGTGTAGCGAGGCGAGCCGTTAAACCGTAGTGTTGCGTAGTACGTACGACTTAGCGATGAGCGCCGCAGTCGCACCGTACCACTTTGCCGATCGTACGACTTTGACATCGCTTGGCGAGCCTCGCGTAGCGAGGCGAGCCGTTAAATCGTACCACTTTGGCAATGAGCGCCGCAGGCACTCATTGCAGGCGAGCCTCGCGTAGCTGTGATCTGGTCTGTCATCACACCCCAGGGATTGTAGCCGAAAAAAATGAAAACGAGGCTATACTACTACGAACTGCGTAAAACACAGCCACAGGCGTATGTGTTTGAAAAACAATGAGATAAAGGATGCGGATTAACCGAGCAATGAGTAAAAAGACAGTAGCGAGTACATTTTACGAAACAATATTACCGATTTACGCATTAACACAGATTTCCCGCCTTTGGCTCGCGCCACATAGGATTTCTCGCCGAAAAAAAAGCATTTGGCTCGCGCAACTGCGGATTTCCCGCCTAAAACTATGAATTTGTCTCGCGTACAAACCCTATATATAGGGAACATTTCACACATGACTCACACTTTCTCTTCAGGTGATGACAGTCTGATTGGATGTTTTTTGATGCCGGCAAATCGCAAGAGATTGTTAGCTCTTCAGTATACTGCTTCAGCATTATTACATTAAAAAAGGTAAATATATTATTTATAATTAATAAATAATAAATTGGTACTTCATTAATAATTAATAGATAAGAAATGTAATTAATAGAAAATTAATATTGTGCTTATTATTTATAATTATTAATTAATAAATTGGTACTTACTTAATAAATAATAGATAAGAAATTTAATTAATAGAAAAGTAATATTGTGCTTATTATTTATAATTATTAATTAATAAATTGGTACTTAATTAATAAATAATAAATAAGACATTTCATTAATATAAAAATAATATTGTGCTTACCTGTGTGATACAATTGTGAATAACATTAATAATGTAGATTAATTAATTAATTATTAATATCAAAATTAAAAATGTCAATAAAAAAAAACATATTTATTAATTAATTATTAATGTACATTAATTTAACAATTCTTTTGTTATATGTCGTGATTACCTGTGTGAAACTATTGTTAATAACATTCATAATGTACATTAATTAATTAGGAATACATTGATTCATTAATTATTAATGTACATTAATTTAAGAACTATTTTGGGATATGTCGTGATTACCTGTGGGTAAGAATTGTAAATAACATTCCTAATGTATCATTACTAATCATTAATATTAAAAAAGGTTAACGTTTAAGAATGTGCATAAAAAATGGAACACGTTGATTAATTAATTATTAATGTATTTACATTATTTAAATAATTCAGTTCTTATATATTTTGTATACCACTCTAAAAAAAAAAGGGAACATGGTTATGTGTTGATGTTATATTTAGTCAGACATTAATTTAATATTAATACACATTCATTGATTCTTATTTAAAGAATAACAGTAATATTGAGTGTATGTTTATAATCTATGCTTTCATATGTGTGTTCATGTTGATTTATTGATATATTTATTTCATGTTTTTAATCTATGCAAAAATAGGTATGTTAAGCCTCATTGATTAATACAGATGAAGTAACATATTATACATAAATTTTACTATTTTGTATAATTGCAGTGAATTCTACGTGAATGACCAGAGATAGTGACGTTTGCACAAATTGAACATCATAAGGATAATTTGGACAGGTATAGAAATTTAATTATATTACTATGGCAAAATATTAAAAAAGATGATGTTATTAATGTAGACAAATATATATCTGTTGATGTTCATTTAATGATATTGATGAAGCAAAAGTTTAAAAATATTATCTATTTCATTTTACTTACAGTTTATTCGGATCTGCAAGGGAATAAACTGACAGTGTGACGTTTGCAGCCTTTGAATAACATCAACATCATCTTCACAGGTATAAAATGTTATTTTGTAGTGACGCATAGAAAAAGGCTATGGGCCTCATTCAATTGCGATTTGGCCAATTGAATAAGGCTCTATATAAGCACATAGCATATTTTTTTACATAAGTTTTTAGTTAGTGAACTTCTATCCAAAAGCAAGGTCTTCACTAACTAAAAATGTATGTCAAAAAAATATGCTCTGTTCTTATATAGAGCCCTATTCAATTGGAAAAATCACAATTGAATGAGGCCCTATGTATTATATATTTGGTGAAAATTTACATTGATTGAAAATGGATAGTACTTATTGAGTCATTAATTTATGATATTTAGTTAAAACTTTAAAAAAAGTTGAAAAGACAATACTAAGTAATAATAATATTTAAAGAAAAGAAGCTTACAACACTTGCAAAAAAATAAAAGGATGGTATGCTGTGAATTCAATCAAGAAGGAATGTCATTGAAAGATTAGTAATATAAAGATGGATATGTGCAGCTATTTCCGATTTCATATATGTGAATAAAATACTTTGAAAAATGGTTTCATTTCTTTCAGACTAAAGTGCAACAATTTTAAAATGTTTTATTAGTTTATTCATCTACTTTAATCTAAAAGTACAAATCGGAAAAAAAATGTATATAAAACAAAGAACAAACAATAATTACATAGCTATTTAAAATTACAGATTAAAATGGCGGACAATGGAGAAGACAAAATTGAATGCAAAAGAAGATTGGCAAGGGAAAGGAAGCAAAGGTGGAGAGATGCTCAGACACCGGAAACTTCACAACGCTTGCGAGAAGAAGATTGACAGAGACTTTTAAATAAAAGAAAGATGAGTAAGAAAGCCGCAAGTGAGTGTGTTGGGGCTTCCAAGAAACGTAAAAGTAAACAAAAACATCTCTGTGAACCATTGTCCAATGACTCTATTTTGCAGAATGACTTAAATGTAGAAACACAAGAAAAAAATGTACATATAGAAAGTGGGTCTGATATTTATGTTGAAGAAATACATGATAATGTGTTTACTACTGCAGTAGAAGTAGATACTCATTATTGTGGGTTACTTAATGTGGCTTGTCAGTTTTGTGGGGCCTATCATTTTATAAAGGAAAGACCAACTGATGGAAATTTCATTAGTTGCTGTCAGAAAGGAAAGGTGAAACTTCCAGTAAGACACAATTTCCATATTATTTAGAATGCATTATGAGTGATCCAACATTTCCAAATTATAATAATTTCAAACAAAACATAAGGTCTTATAACAGTGCAATTTCATTCGCTTCAATGGGTGCAACATTAGCAGAAAATGTACCAGGACATGGTCCTTACTGTTTCAGAGTTCAAGGTCAAATATACCACCGAACTTTACATTTACAACCACAAGAAGGACAGCAAAGGAAATTTGCACAGTTATATGTCTTAGATACGATGGAAGCTGTGGAACAAAGAATGACACTTCCAGAAAATAGACAGTGTTTGCGCATAGTCTTTGAACAGCTTGAAAAAATTATGGAAAAAAACCCATATAGTCAAGCATACAAACAATTAGCACAGCTTGAAAAAGAACAACAGGAACATGCTCAAAGACATCAATTGCCTACACCAAGAGTCAATATGGTGTTAAAAAGAGATCGCAACACTGATCAAAGAAGATATAATTTACCTACTGTAAACAAGTCTGCCATGGTGTTTAAAAATGAAGATGGTGAACCACCTTTTCAGCGGGATATTAGAATATATCCACGCAATGAGGAACAACCATTTATCAACATTAATATATTAAGCTGTAATTTAGATCCAATGACATATCCCATTTTCTTTCCAAATGGGGAACCAGGATGGGAACCAAAATTACAATTGGAAAGTTATCCCAATACTAAACTTCGTATTAGATCTAATATTTCCATGCTGGAATATAAAGTGGCACAAACTGCTATCCGTGATTGTTTTAATCCAATTTTACACGGAGGAAAACTTACTCAACAATGGATTATTGATTCATATTTACAAGTTGAAGCCAATAATCTAAATTTTATTAAATTACGAGTAGAACAGTATTGTGGATTAATGGATTATGTGGCAGATTTAGCTTCCAACAGAGACATTCCAGCTGGAAGAGCAATTATTTTGCCATCCTCTTTCCAAGGATCTCCTCGCAATATGCGAGAAAGGTATAATGATGCCATGGCTATTGTTACAAAATTTGGAAAACCAGATTTATTTATTACATTCACGTGTAATCCACAATGGCCAGAGATCAAGGAAAATTTGAATCTGGGACAAAGTACTTCTGACCGACCAGATTTAGTGGCAAGAGTATTTAAAATCAAACTCAATTCATTAATTCATGATATCACTAAAGCACACTTATTTGGACAATGTGTGGCTTTTGTTTACACCATTGAATTTCAAAAAAGGGGATTGCCACATGCTCACATACTTTTAATACTGCAGGAAAAAGACAAGTTGAACACTGCAGAGAGAGTGGATTCAGTAATTTGTGCACAATTGCCAGACCAAGAAAAATATAAAAAACTTTGAGAGATTGTTACACATAGAATGATTCATGGCCCATGTGGAGAAATGAATCCGAATTCACCATGTATGGAAAATAAAAAATGTACTAAAGAATTTCCAAAACAATTTCAACTGGAAACTTATGCAAATTGTGATGGATATCCTTTGTATAAAAGAACACAAGGACAAACAGCTATTATCCCAGGACAAAAGGTTGATAATAGATTTGTCGTTCCATACAATCCACATTTGCTCATTAAGTACAATGCACACATCAATGTGGAAGCTTGCACTTCAATTAAATCAATTAAGTATGTGTATAAATATATATACAAAGGATATGATGCAGCTACTGTTGTTGTACAAGGTGTTGGAAATGAAAACGAAAATCCAATTTTACATGATGAACTATCAAATTATTTAGATGCTCGGTATGTTAGTGCTCCTGAAGCAATGTGGTGCCTTTTGAAATTTGAGATGCATGATCGGTCACATGCTATCTATCGTTTAGCTGTACATTTGCCGCAAAGTCAGTTGGTTTGCTTTACTCAAGGAAATGAAAGATCTGCATTATATCAAAGTGAAGACAGAGATACTACGCTTACTGCGTGGTTTAAATTAAACTGTCAGGATACGGAGGCCAGACAATTTTTAGACATAGAGATACCATATCACTATGTATTTGTAAATGGTCTATGGCGACAACGAAGAAGAGATACTCATAAAATCATACCACGCATTTATACCGTCAGTCCAAGGGATATTGAACGTTTCAGCTTAAGATTACTTCTGCTACATGTTCCCGGTGCACAGAGTTTTGGGCATTTACATACAGTGAATGACATAGTTTATGATACATTCCTATTAGCTACAAGACATCAAAATTTCATAGCTGATGATACAGAATGGGAGAGGTGTCTGGAAGAAGCAGCACTATGTCAAATGCCTAAGCAAATGAGACAACAATTTGCATTCATTTGTATATTTTGCAATGTACCTTATGCTTTCACTTTGTGGAAAACATTTAAATTAAACATGTCAGAAGATTTCTTGAAATGTTACAGAGAACCAATAGCTCTGTTAAAAACATTGATGGAAATCCAAGAAATATTGTTGGCTCATGGATTAAATTGTGCAAGTTTTAATTTACCTGATCCAGGACTTATAGATTACATCAATTTTGATGATTATGACACTGAGCTTCAAAAACAAAAAACCCAAGAAAAACTGGCAACTTTAAAATACTTTACAGTTAGAAGCATTTCATGCCATCACAAATGCTACAGATGATGAAATGGTCAAAGACCGGTATTTCTATCTAGACGGACCAGGTGGATCAGGAAAAACTTATCTGTACAATTGTTTGATGAGTTATATTCGATCACAGGGTCAGATAGCTATGCCATTTGCAACAACTGGAATTGCTGCACTTTTGTTAGATGGTGGGAGAACTGTGCATAGTGGATTTAAGCTGCCAGTTCCCATTTTGGAAACATCAGTGTCAGATATTCGACTCAATTCCATACAAGCAAAAAAATTCAAACTAACTAAACTAATTATCATAGATGAGGCAACAATGATGTCACTGCTATGTATTGACAGATTCTTAAAAGAAGTAATGGATAATAAGTTGCCTTTTGGTGGAAAGGTGATGCTAGGCAAACATTGCCTGTTGTGCCACACGGAAATAGAACAGAGATCATTGAAACATGTATCAAGACCAGTAAACTGTGGCAAATATTTACACATCTCAAATTAGAATTAAATATGAGATCTGAAGGCCAAAATGAATTCAATGACTGGCTCATTAAAATCGGAGATGGAAAACATCCAGAAATACAGCATTTACCAAATGATACCATTGAAATTCCATCAGAAATGGTTTGCAATGAATCACTCATATCAGCCATATTTCTAAACACTCTTAATAATGAGGATTACACAGACATTGCAAACAAAGTAATATTAACATCAAAAAATATCGATGCCTTGAATGTAAATAACGAAATTTTAAAATACATCAAAATACATCACCATAAAATAATTATTACAGTGCAGATTCTATTCTGTCAGATGATAAAGACAGTGAATCGAATTTTAGTATCGAATTTATTAATTCGTTAACACCATCTGGAATGCCACCACATATTTTACAATTGAAAAAAGGTGCAATTGTTATGTTATTGCGAAATATGAATCCAAAAAAAGGACTTGTAATGGGACCCGATTAATTGTGCATGAGTTAAAAGATCATTTTATACATGCAGAAATTATAACTGGTACCCATAAAGGTGAACAAGTTTTTATAACAAGAATTGATTTAGCTCCAAGTGAGAGTGGTTTGCCCTTTGTCCTTCAACGGAGACAATTTCCAGTTATAATGGCATTTGCTATGACCATCAATAAATCCCAAGGACAAACTTTTAAGTCAGTTGGGATTTTTTTAAAGGAACCAGTTTTTGCACATGGACAACTCTATGTGGCTTTTTCAAGGTGCACTAATCCAAAAGAAATTAAAGTGCATGTTGAAGAAAACGAAACTCAGGGTCATTTATTGGACAATGGATGTGTTTACACCAAAAACATTGTCTACTATGAGGTGTTGGAAAGATAGAGGACAAAGGTTTCATTTTAATGCCAACATTTTATGGGACTCAATATGATTGCACAAAAAAAACATTTCACATAAAACATCCAAAGAATAAACAGTAAAATATCCTTAAACAGATTGGAATGGGTTCAAAATTTTATAGTTACATGATTGGCCCCACAAAACAATTAACTGACTTTTTCAAGTTTATAACAGTTAAATGTTATTGTTTGATGTTAAAATTTCTGATGTTAAATATGTGTTTTTGGAATTTTGAAAAAAGTTTGGTCAATATATATGTGGTATAGTCAAATATGTATTGTTAGTATAAAGTTTAACTATTTTAATAATAATTGGAAATGTATTATTTAAAGACAAAGGGCCTCATTCAATTGGAATTTGGCCAATTGAATAGGGCTCTAAATAAGCACATAACATATTTTTTTTAAAGAAGTTTTTAGTTGGTGATTGACTTGCTTTTGGATAGATGTTTACTAACTAAAAACTTCTTGAAAAAATATATGTTATGTGCTTATTTAGAGCCCTATTCAATTGGCCAAACTGCAATTGAATGAGGGCCAAAGTATTTATTCAGGGAGAAATCCGATCGCCAGTTAATGGGGTCAGGAAGGAATTAATTTTTTTCTCTCTTTGATACAATTGGACAAGTTTCAATAGAGGGTTTTTTTATTGTTTGCCTTCCTCTGGATTCAATGCTAATTTAGTTTAACAAGAGTTTTACAAATATGTTACAAATGATAAAAAGCATGTTATTGTTAAAACAATTTACTTACTCTAAGTTAATATAGTCCGCAGTTACTCAGTGATAAATATGTATTGAAAAGTGTTAGTATTGTTAACAAAATGTTGACCGAATGTTTCATATACAAGTTTCATGTTACAAAGTTTCATGTTTATGAAATATAAGTTGAAAGTTAAAAAAATAAAAAGTTAAAATAAATAATGTGTTTTTATTTTTAGAAAAAAAAAAAGGGAACAAATGTAGGTGACTCATTTTGTGTTGCAAACAAATTTCACAACATTTAATTTTTATTGACCGTCATTTTTTGACGGGCAAGTCGCTAGTAATAAATAATCCCCAAATAATAAATAGGCATTTAAAAAATAATCTATTTCATCATACGTTGGAATGGTCATGCATATGCCAATATGAAAAGCCATGCTGCAACATGGATAAAGCAATTAAAGAGACACTACCCGATTACATTGCAACACAAACACATGAAACTGATGCCATATTAACCCTTTCTCACTCACAGAGGTTCTGATGTGTACCCTGGAATATACATATGATTGCATATACATATCGCTCATCACATCTGCATTGGGAACACAAATAGTGGCCAAATTACACTGCCACATCACAAGTATGAAGGGAACATTTTATTATTTGTTGTTCAGTCCTTCAGTCATGTCCAACTCTCTGTGACCCTATGGACTGCAGCACATTTAGCTAGGTATCTGCCTATGCCGTTCCATAAGGTTTGCATGCCAAATATACTGGAGTGGGTTGCCAGTTCCTTCTCTAGTGGACTGTGATTTGTCTTACCTCTCTGCTATGACATGCCCACCTACAGTTGCCCTGCTTAATTGAAGTATACAAGCCCCTTCACCACCACTACTTAGCAATCCAGAAGGGTACCAGGGGAACATACACCACACTAATGTAAATTGATGAATAGCACAACATAATGGGAGGTCACCAAATGGGAATGGCTATACATCTTGGCACATGGCCACCAGCAATGGTGTGGGACTCTCCAGGATGGGCATAGCAGAGATGGAGGTTAGTTGTCTGTTGATCCTCGTGCCTCTGCACAGCTTCCATGTGTTTTTGCGCCCCCTCCTGATGGTTTAGAGTGGATTAGTGTGATGTACGTTCCCCTGGTCCCCTTCAGTGATGCTAAGTGGTGGTGGTGAAGGGACTTGTGTACTGCAATGAAGCTGTGAGCTATACCATGTAGGGTCACTCTAGGTGAGCAGGTCATAGCAGAGAGGTCAGACAAATCACAGTCCACTAGAGAAGGAACTGGCAACCCACTCCAGTATCACCTGTCATATTCCTATCAGGCCCTCAGGAGAATGTTGATATGCCACAGTATCACTAATTGGACTTTGCATGTGTATTAACCCTGTATTTTGATTATGTATGCTATTTATCATTATATGATATCTAATGCTATTATGACTATTCTTCTTCTATGTATTGATGTATTGCATAGTACCTAGGGCTCATTAGTTTACATATATAGGAATGTGACACACATGTGATGTATGTGGTTGTCCCCAACCATTGAAAACACACTGACACCGTTAGAAAGGTATAACGAAGCTTTATCTCATACATAGAGCACAATCTCAAATGTTCAAGACTGTGCATTATTATTATAGGTGTAGTGCGGGCGGATCCTGGGAGAGCAAGAGGCTTGTGGGGGAAAAGGGGATAACTACAGGGGGTAATGTCATAGTTTAGAATAAGCATGATGCATAGCACCTACCAGGGTCAAAGTACCATCAGAAATCACTCCATTTATTTGAAGAAACCATTAATGTGCATAGCACTTACAACTTGTCTAGATCTGCTCAATGAAACAGATGACCTCTGGACTGTGTAATCCAATCCAGTTTCCCACATACAGTGTGGTGACAAAACAAAATCTGAAAAAAAGTGGTCAACGAAAAAAGGCGGAGGAGGATTAAAAAATATAATCAACATGTATGTACAGTACAGTGCTAAATACTGTAACTGTAACAACATAGCAACTTAACTGATTCCCATCTGCAAGCATTACTAACTATTAGCTAGGTCTCTGGATAATCAGAAATATGGGAAAATACACATTAATACGGAGAGGACATAAAGGTCAGCAGCCAGATTCACTGTACTTACATCAGACCCAAGGATCTGTTCTCAGACCGATACTGAGGTCAGGATCACATGCTTCACTAGTGCATATATTAATGCTGGCTGTCATTAACATGCCATTGTGAGACTTTGCAAGTCCACTCCCATAGCAGTATTAGTCTACATTCAAGCTAAAAACAATCATGTCTTAGATATCTGGCTATATGATAGCTTTAAGATTGTGGGAGCTACATGTTAAGGGCGGCTGTCATTGAAGGTATGTCTACCTGAGAGGAACTGTGAAAACCGTTCACCTCATTAATTTCCTTCACAATGCTTGCAGATGCAAAAGATGCCTTCATGGCTGGGGACCAGAGCACGTTGCATGGCTTCTGCTGTGACTCCCTGGAAGATGCTCTGCTCTGGCCCAATCCAGGTAGGACTCAGTCATTAGATAATACCTCCTCTGCTCATTATTGCGCCTGGCCAGGCTGCGCATGACCTCAGCATGATTTCCGTAGATGCTTGCCTGGAATCCACAAAGACACTCCATCTGCTGACGCAAGAGGGCCAGCATCTCCACCTGCGCTGCCTGGCCTGATGTTGGGGATGGAGGCCCCTGGTATGTGGCCTGGTGAGGAGGTGGTGGTGTGTGATTGGGGAGGGTCTGGGGCCCTTCTGGAGGATGTTGCAGAATGGGCGGTGGTGTGGTTTGGCCCTGTGGTGGTAACCAGTCCAGCGCACTGCTGTGTGTGTGTGTGTGGGGGGGGGGGGGGGCGGGGTTGTTTGACTGCTATCATCCCATGTGTGGGGGATAGTGAGGTTGTATCAGGGCCCTCGGTTCCACTTCTCTCGTCCTCCCCCTGTGCTGGTTCCTGCTTCAATGGAGCCAATGCCCCCGCCTCTGGCTCGCCACTGGACCCAGACCTCCTTGATGCTGAAAGATAGAAAACAAAGGTTTATGTCATTAGTATGATGAATAATGCATTGTTTTGTGTGCATTCCTAACTACCTGACATCTAGGCTTGAACCTTCATGATTCTCCTAATTGCAACTCAGATTAGCTATCATTTGCTCAATATGATCTATTCTTTGGTTCTTGGTCTTGATTGTTCTTTGCTCCTAACGCTACCTTGATTCCGGCTGTAGCCTGTAACTGCATAGGCTGCAGTGGGCACACCAATACATGGACTATCTATTGGTTGATTACTGTTGTTGTGCCCATGAATGACAGTGATTTTTCAGCTTCATGGACTTAATGATGCATCCAATTATCCCTTGTTAATTCCATAGAGCTGACATGTCAGCGTCCTTGTTGGTCATCATGTACATGTGTAGTGTGTGTGATGTACATGTTGTGGCATGTTGGTGTATGTGATATTCACCTGACATGGAGGTTGGATCCTGTTGGACCACGAGGCCTGAAGCTCCAGCGGCGGGCACCTGGCTCAGAAGGTGCTTGACGGACCACACATCCTTTGGCACTGTGCCTACTGCTGTAACCTCAGCCGCTACCTCCTTTCATGCCTGAGCCCTAGGCCCTGATCTAACTTCCCTCCCCTATGCAAGAATCACGGGGCGGCCACGGATAGCACCAAGGAGGACCGCATTCTCCCTGTGCATGTATATGTGGGCCCTAGAGTGACCTAGCTCTATATGTCTCTATGTGTGTTGTTTAAATTATGTGTATTGCAATTATGTGTAATCTGTAAATATGTGTTCTCAAGGATTAGGTGTTAATTAGTAAATAGTATAAGATAAATCAACAAAGCTGCAAATTACTGCTCTCAAAATACTCCTGCTCTCTCTCTCTCTCTCTCTCTCTCAAACCTCCAACTCCGGGACGTGTGTGCTACCTCGTCAGAAAATACAACACAGTCAACGCATGGGCGGATGGAACGCAAATTTATAATTTTCCTCTGTTAATCATCTGCGGCTAGAGCGCTTTCTATTGGCTGAGAGGCCTGTGTCACACTATGTTTTACCGCGATTGAAGAGTAACAAAAGTTTGCGTGTGAGGAAAGGGTTTACGGGCTTGTGTCTATAGCCCATATGGTTGAATGTATTAGCTCTGTAATGCAGCAGAATGTGTCAATTACCCTTATTGACAGAAATGTAACTAAATATAGACATGTCTGTGCATATGAACACCCAATCATTGACAACTTAAGGTTGCCTGCTGCTGCATTGAAATGTGCTTTCCTAGGCCTGGGCAGAAATACACCACTAAATATTTAATTGACAGTAAAACACATAACTTGATGCAAATGTATTAATTATCCAAAAATCCCAGCAAACATATATCATGTAGTGGTACTATGCTTGAGAGCACACATAGAGACATTATATGTGTGTATAGAGATATGCATATGCTACATTAATCTGTACCTTGCCAATATAGATGAAAGTGTCAGCCAGAGGGGTGTGAAATCATAAGTCATCTCAAAATTCATGCAGGGTTGTCTGTAATGACTTTAATGGCTTAACTAGAATGATGGCATTCATCTACATACATGATTATGATGCAGTAATGTAAACACATATTGAACAGAATATTTACACCCCTAACTGATGGTGATGAGCACATCTATTGACTTTCAGGTAATTGTTGTTATGGAAAAGCTATAGTATGAACATTAGCGAGGCTAACACAAACAAGATAAATAATATTTAATTTTATAACAAATTATAATAAACATGCCAACAAAGCCACACAGTGACACATTATCACAGGTATGCAAAGTTTCATGGTGGAGGTAGGTAGGATACAGAGTTCTAGTAACACAGGTAAATAGGAACATAGGAACAGAATGCTGACAGTGGGGATGGCATTGATATGGATGATCAGTTGAGGGGGATTTACAGTGTATCATCCAACATGAGGCAATATAAGATACATCATATTATTACAGATATCAAGAGAATAACATTCAATAAGCAAAAACAATAATACAGATTAAGGAGATATACTCTTGGGGGGAAGTAAACTGTAAGCTTGTGTGTCCAACAGACACCTCTATGCAACTGCAGAGGTATACATGCTCAGTCAGTTAATGTTATAACACAAATAGGTCAGTTCTCTCTCAATGCTAATCCACTATGAGAGCAGCCTCGCTATACCTAAGTTTGGACACTCAGATGGGGACCTGGCCGGGATCATATCAGTGTGTTCTAACCTATGCAAGAGATTCACTCACAACAAACCAGCCAATTTGAGGGGAATTCTGTTCTCTGAATTAGCATCTCTATTATCTGTTGTTGCATATGCATAACTGAAGGTCAAGGTAACCTCATTAACAGTTATGTTCCCAGCCTACAGTTACCCTTCCCCATATATACAGAGAGGATCACATCAGCACTGAAGAAGAGATCTGGAAGGAAGCATGATGTAGCCTTCACAATAGTCCAAGTAGAGGAGAGAATAGAATGTTTAAAGTCATATGTACTGTAACAGAGTGAAGCAAAGAGTGCCCCTAGAGGTGGGTTTAATTAAAGAGGCTGATTAGAGAAGGAAAGAGTTAATTCCGGCCAGTGATCAGAGGCTAATTGAAGCCCAGCTGTGGATTAACTTTAAAACAACAGCAGAGAGATGGGTGGAGTCTCTCTCACTTAGGCTTGGGCCTAAGCAGTGTGGGAAGTGTGTGAAATCTGCTCATGTTGGTGAGCAGCAAAAGAGCAAGCTACAGAGAGAAGCTTGCTGCCTGTTCCCGATTGCAGTCAGAAGACTGTTTTGTACCAAAGATTGCTCGAAGAGAAAGCTGTATCCCAGAGGAAGCTGTGTCCTAGAGAGAGCTGTGTCCCAGATGAAGCTATGTCCCAGAGGAAGCTGTGTCCCAGAGATTGAGAGTCAAGGATTATATTTTCCTTACAAGAATCTGTGTAAAGTAACGCCAGGGAGAAGGCAGTAGTCTAACTGCAAACTGGATAGAGTCCCTCAAAAGACTGTTTAAGGATCCCTGGAGGTTGGAGTATTTCTGAGAGACGGGCGGGCCGAATGCTCCCCTTTTCTACTGAGGAAGATATATACAAGAGAATTGTGTGTTTTGTCATACCTTTGCTGATGTAAGCCATAATGTGGTTTACTTTTTGGACTAATAAAATGATTAAAAGAATACATTCACTTCTTGCTGTTAATCTAGGGGGTAGCAGGTCAAACTACCACAGTACATATAAATCTATGTAGAGTATGCAAACGCATGCTGTGAATATGCAAGGAACATAGTGTGACATATGTCACATGACATCTGTATTGTATTCTGCAGTTACAGCTTTACATGTATTAGCTAATCAGTAGTAAGAACCAGATATTTTAACGGATGCAAAACATGAACGATAATGGCACATGAAAATACATGATGCAATGTGACAATAGCATGGTCATGGAATGTGGGGATGCTCATCATCCTGCGTTGTTCTGACTGTGAGGAATGTGCAACATCTTTGTGATCTGTAAGAAACATACAAGGAACATGTTAATATGAACATTACACATGCTATATGAGCGCCTACCTTTTCACATACAAGACATGCTGGTATTTTAAAACAGATGTTTTCACTGTTATTTTCTTACATATGAAACAAACTACTCATACTCACCTGGCAGATGATGAGGAAGGATATTTCTGATTACTAATGATATAGAAATATCACACCATTTACACATTATAGAGCCACATGTGGTGTTTTACCTTGGAGGTGGTCCCGAGATTATTCACAGTGGGATTTGTCGCACCAGGACACGCGTGCTGTGGATCTTTATTATTTTGGACCCCTTACAGATTGCTTATGGTATATATTCTGGTAATTGAAAAGTAAGCCTACATTTATGAAGTTATTATTTATGTGTTATGTATGTGTCCTTCAGCATACATGCCCATGATATTCAGCAAATACTCACTATGTAGTTCACATTGATGTAGTCGTTGGCATGTTGCTGCACATGTTGTTTTTCTTTGTCTATGTTGTTGAAAGATAAGTTGACACATGGCCGCAGTTCTGTAATGGCAATATGATGTGATTGTGATGTGAGTCACACATTATCCACTGCAATCATTTTGCTTTCAACATTGAGTTAAAATATGATTAGTAATCAGATATTTTTAGTTTATGCAGAAAATATATTCTCATTTCATATCTGCAGATATGCTGACTTGTTGGGGATGGGGTTATATAGCTTGTTGATTACAGCATCTGTTAATAGGCAGGTGGATTTCAAGTTTGGAATCGGTCACCTGTTGATCTGGAACTTATCTGGCATTCCAGCTGATGATTGCTCTGCTCCATATACTGTATAGATCACACTCACTGTTTGATGCAGGGTAAACAAATGGTGTTAGTGACAATGCTATCAGATTATTGATTGATTGATTCAGGATGTCTCTGATTGCATTCTTATAGTTAATGCTTTGGTGTTTGTTTTACTGTAGTGGCAGGCCTCCACATGGCATTTACTGATCACATGTATTTCTTGACCTGTGAATTTCATTTGGATTGATATATTACATTGCTCTTTTGTGCCTCAGTGTTTGGTAAGTGATGATATCTCCCATAGTTCAATGGTTGTACATGGTTTTATATAAGTGTGAAATCTCTTTAAATGCTGCATCAATTATTTTTGGCAATGTGTATAGCAGTGTTTCCCAAGCTAATCCTCAGGGCTAGCCGGACAGGTCAGGTTTTCTTTTTAACAGTGTGTAAACACAGGTGAGGCAACTAGTATTCAATGGTTAATGATTCTATCTGGCCTGTATGGGGAGGAAAGGCTCATGAACCACTGGTATATGATGCTTATACAATGAATGTCACTTGAGGAGAGGGGCACGTGTTTTATTATGACACTAATGTGGCAATGGGAATGTTAAGCATGACAAGCTGATGAACTTCCCTGCTTTTGTAGTGTTTAAAAGTGGTTTACCGTCTTTTTAAGGGCTACTAGGGCACTCTTACATCTCTGTGGGAACCCTTTGTGGGTCCTATTTTTATTTCAGTGTCCACATGAGTGAGGAAGGGTTAATATGGCATCAGTTTCAGGTTTTTGTGTTGCTATTTAATCAGGTAGTGTGTCTTTAATTGTTTTCTGCATGTTACAGCATGGCTTTTCATATTGGCATATGCATGACCATTCCAACATATGATAAAATAATATATTTTACTAATGCTTATTTTTTATTTGGGGATTACTGTGCAAATAATTGTAATGCCTTTCCATGCTTTCCCCATACTTTAAAGTCCACTGGTGTGTTTATATTGTCTTTTACAGTGTTGAGAAATTGTCTGTAAACCCTTTGCGGGTCCTATTTGGAGGCTGTAATATTTTTGCCTCCATTTGCGGGTTATGGGCTTAAACGCCAAGTCGTCTTTTCAATTTAGGTATTTGTTGCAATTTAATAGCGATTTTGAACGTAACAGTTACGGGCTTGATAGATCAAAGGATTTGTGCCAACAGAGTTCAGATTTCAACATGCCATAGGGTTTTTACGCCTGTAAACCGCAGGTGATTTGCTTTATGGGGCTAATTTAATAGCCGTAATTCTTGCATGCAACGTTACGAGCTACGGTTTTACACGTTGGGGGAATTAAATGGGGCTGCAAGACTAGTAAAGTGTGGTAGACAGTTTCTAATATTCTGCCACAGATCAGACTTGAAGCACTTTACAAATTAAACCCTGACTGCCCCCTCATACCTTAAAGACAAACAAGTGGGCTCTTCTAGACAGGGTGACTGTGGGATTTTTGTCTTAATGACTTTATACTTCACTCAGGAATAATTTTAAAAAGTGCATGTTTATAATATTGAAAATCATTAGCTTTGTGGTTACATTTTTCACTATTGATCTAATGACTCTTTTTATTCTCTCTTCCCTTACATATTAATACCTTCTCTAGCTGAGAAAGCAACGCACAAGATCTCTGGGAAGTCAAACTCTGTCAGAAGCAGGTATGCCATCCAGTTACAAGCATTATGCAACCTATCCTATTACTAATCTGTATAAAATGTCTACTGGAAACCATGGAAAAAGACTACAGATGCCACCTTTTCGAAATCATAAATATACAGTATATTCTGCTACAAATGTATCAAAAGGAAATTGTGGGTGCTCTGGAGAAACAGACAGAAATAATATTGGAAATCTCATCCCAAAGCTTCAGATCACATCGTGCAAAACAGTACAGAATCTTAACATACTGTGTAAAAAGCAGAAACTGTCACTGCGGTGCTCTCTGTGTGCAATACAAGATTATCACTACATCGGGTGTCCTCGGGGTTTAACTGTGAAACATAACAGGCAGCTTTCCAAGTTTGTCCATCTCCCTCCATTAGAGTTATGGACTGAAAACTCCATAAAAAAAAGCCATCGCTTTAGGAAGTGGTCTCAAGATAACACTACAAGACACATGGTTAAAGTACTGGGTAAACCAGAATTTGAAGTAAAGTCTTTGTCTCAGGATAATGCTCCAACAAAGTCAAAAATGGGCAGTGGGTTTAATACTGATCACGGTTCCTCAGTGGAAAAAACATCTCATATTCAATGTGGAATTAAAAACGATAAGCTGATGGATAAAAAGACTACTGCAAATCTAGATCCCGGTGCAAGACCCAAGAGAACAGATGTGAGAACCAATTCAGCAACAGTGTCTTACAGGTTAAACCTTATGTCGGCCTACAGTAGTCGCAATGTAACAATGCACAAGAAGTTTAATACTCAGGGTATCAATAATAAAACAGAAACAGAGCAAAATACATCAACTGAAGTGCCAAATGTTCAAACCAGTGAAAAGGCTCAATCTACAATGATGGAAAGTAGAAAAGAGAGACAGAAACAAACATGTACAAAGTACAGTGAAGATGATAAACCATCTACCAGTCAATCCGTACCCAGAAAACAAGATCTGCAAACAAAAGTAAAACCCTTTTCTAAATTTGTAAATTTCTTTAAAAATGTAAAGCCCTTTACTGCAAAAAAAAGGAAAGATACATCAGGAATGGAAAGAGCTGGAAAGCCTGAATATGAAGCCAACAAAAAAAAAATGGAAGGCAATACAATTAGTAGAAAGAAGAAGGGTAAAGAAAAGAATATGGCTAGTTCAACAACAAAAGCAGTCCTGAGTAGAGAAGTGGACACTGAGGCTCTGAAGAAAGAACTTGATAAAGCATTTAATCATAAAACTATTCAGATAGAAGCAATAACCTCAACACCAATCCTGTCCAGAGACAAAGTGACAGAACAGCAAGAAAAGAAATACAAGGGCAAAATAGTGTACAGAGAGTCCATGGTGTAGTGAGGAAGGGATGGTTCTAAAGATAGAGAGGCAAGAATGTGGGAGGGGGGGACATAGAGGGGAGAGAGGGACAGTGAAATTTGACTTATATTTGTTTATGATGACCTACTATTAATAATGTTAGCCAAGGTGTAAACCCTGCTACTTTCATATATTTTGTCTAATGTCTGTTAAAACCAGTTCAACTAGAAGAGAGAGACAAAAGAAAAAGAACACACTTTTTTGTGGTTAAAGTTATTCAATGGTGTCCAGTGACATCATCACAAGGCACAAGCACAGCACAGGATGGTCTGTGTCGCTACACCCCCCACCAGACATTGCTTATTGTGTTACCATAATCTTAAACCATATCTCCTACACAGATTACTAAAAGAATGTATGCTGAACATTTATATTAGGAAGATATCATTCAATCTTACCTGCAATATACTAATATATAAATACCAAGTCATCTGTTTAGTAGTGGCTGCAGGATATTCGTTCCAATCTAATAGCAAGTAATATAGTACTTGATTATCACAGTGTATTTAAGGTTATAAGTAGTGGTTGCATTGTTTAGCAACCATAAAGTAAAGGTAATAACATCTATTATTGACAATCAAACTTTAAAGTGATCTGGATCACATAAGAACATTTAAAGAAAGTGAACATATAAGTTACTTACTTGCAGCATATAACAATAGCAATATTATAAGTCATCTGGTAATGTAGTGGTTGCAGTGCTTTGTAGCCATGAGGTATAATATATTTATTTATATATAATTGCCAAGGAATATAGTATTTGATTTTACCAATATATCTATGGTCTATAATGATTGCATTGTTTAGCAACCATGTGGTGCAGGTTATAACTTCCAACGTTGAAAATCCAATGAAATAGTGATCTGGATCACAATAGTTTATAAAAGGTGCCTTAAGTGAATTTTATATTGCTTCATTAATCTAAGGAGATCCTATACTGAAATGTTACCTAGATCATTACCTCTAGCATGAATTAAAAGTAAATCAGAAGGGCCACACAATCAGGAATAATTAACAGCTTGCAGTAATTCGTGCTCCCATTTTAGGCCCCGGACCCCAAACCACTTCCATTGAACTAGCGTTGGTGAAAAACCCAACTGCATCTCGAACCACAGCTGTCCCTCTTGCTCAGCATAAAGAGGAATTCTCTATAACCTTTTATATAAGAGGTGAGGGGTCTGAAAAATATTAAAAATAGAAACATTTTTCAAATAATCAATCATTTTGGGTGAATGTAAGTTGTAAATCTGGCTGAATCCCATCTCCCAATGTGTTTTACTCAAGCATCACCCAAACCAAACTTGGCAGCCTCTGTCACTGCACTGATCCTAAATGAATGAGTACTAAAATCCTCATTATTAAAACCTGATTTACTCAAGCCCAACTTAAAGTTGGCTGAAAATAGATATTGAGATAATGATGTGCTATCTGCATACAATAATAAAGCTTCCTCACTAATATGCCTAAAAGTTAAATATCTTATGGTATTAACAAAAGGCCCTTTTTTATTAATCAGATAAAGAAAAATAGAAACCCTTTTAACCCTTTGATCAGTTTTTGATCTCCTAAGTCTTACTGCTAAAAAAGAACCAGAATCATCTACATCAACGTATTTTTAATAAACAACTCTGGTATTCCAAATGCCACAAAAAATGTTAAGGAAAAAGCTACCAAAAATAAATATACCTGAAATAAAGAAAAACACAGCTGTGGAAGGACATGAATCAACTTTTTAAGTAGCTCAAAAGATAGTGGTCACCTAGAATCCTTCCTAAACCAACTCTTCTTTAGACCCTTTAAGGCTTCAATAATTAATAATTATTTTGTATAATCTCTCATCCCATGCCATTTAAACCAGAAGACCAGAGCAGCCATATATTATTCAACCACAGAAGATGATACACCTCCTTCTTGGTAATATAGGACAACATATACTAAAGCCTCAAAATCAGATATTCCAGGATTCTGGATAATGGAAATTCTCCCAATCTTTTCACACTTTCGAGTACGCCATCCAAGTGGATTCCGGGGAGGATGATCTTCTTAAGGAGTTAGATCAGCTCCAACAGATGATCCTGACAAGGTGTTTCTAAAAACATAGCCTGTGGGGCAAGTTCCAGAAAACGTTGCCACTGAAACGGAGACAAAACATCAGCAATCACATTCTTACAACCTGGTAAATGTTTTGCAATACACAAAATATTACTTCTCAAACACTGCAAAACTAACTGTCTAAGTAATTTAACCACTGGCACTGAAGACATACTTAAAGGTGTTCATAGCCAAAACAACACCAAGGTTGTCGCAGTGCCCCTTCATGCTGATTCAATAATTAATCATTCTTTTGTATAATCTCTCATCCCATGCCATTTAAATCAGAAGACCTGAGCAGTCATATATTATTCAACCACAGAAGATGATACACCTCCTTCTTGATAATATAGGACAACATATACTAAAGCCTCAAAATCAGATATTTTGGCCATTCCAGGATTCTGGATAATGGACATTTTTAAATTCTCACAATCTTTTCACACTTTCGAGTACGCCATCCAAGTGGATTCCGCTGAGGATGATCTTCTTAAGGAGTTAGACCAGCTCCAACAGATGATCCTGACAAGGTGTTCCTAAAAACATAGCCTGTGGAGCAAGTTCCAGAAAACGTTGCCACTGAAAGGGAGACAAAACATCAGCAATCACATTCTTACAACCTGGTAAATGTTTTGCATTACACAAAATATTACTTCTCAAACACTGCAAAACCAACTGTCTAAGTAATTTAACCACTGGCACTGAAGACATACTTAAAGGTGTTTATAGCCAAAACAACACCACGGTTGTCGCAGTGGCCCCTTCATGCTGATTCAATAATTAATAATTCTTTTGTATAATCTCTCATCCCAGGCCATTTAAATCAGAAGACCTGAGCAGCCATATATTATTCAACCACAGAAGATGATACACCTCCTTCTTGGTAATATAGGACAACATATACTAAAGCCTCAAAATCAGATATTTTGGCCATTCCAGGATTCTGGATAATGGACATTTTTAAATTCTCACAATCTTTTCACACTTTCGAGTACGCCATCCAAGTGGATTCCGCTGAGGATGATCTTCTTAAGGAGTTAGACCAGCTCCAACAGATGATCCTGACAAGGTGTTCCTAAAAACATAGCCTGTGGGGCAAGTTCCAGAAAACGTTGCCACTGAAAGGGAGACAAAACATCAGCAATCACATTCTTACAACCTGGTAAATGTTTTGCATTACACAAAATATTACTTCTCAAACACTGCAAAACCAACTGTCTAAGTAATTTAACCACTGGCACTGAAGACATACTTAAAGGTGTTTATAGCCAAAACAACACCAAGGTTGTCGCAGTGCCCCCTACATGCTGATTCTGTAACTGATCACCCCAGATGCAGAGAGCAACACTAATAGGGAACAATTCTAACAAAGCTACATTTTATGACCTGAGCTAACCCAAGAAGCAGGACATTTTTTAACACACCATTAATCCTTAAAATAGGAGCCAAAATTGCAACTACTTGCTGCATTTGTATAAGGATCCAACTGTTGACGACTGATCTGCCTTGCCTGAATTAAAGATCTACCATTGTGTTAAAAATGATTGCCATACTACCAAATCCTCTCTTATGGATATAGAGATTCTAATAAAATGATGAGGCTTCCTAACCCCTCTATGTTGCTAAAGACAATCTTTTTGAAAATATCCTACCCATGGGTAAGACTCTACAAGCAAAGTTAAGCTAACCAAGCAGAGATTGCATTTCTTTTAAGGTAACTTTTTTTTTAAAGCCACAATTGATATACTTTTTGCAAAACTAGCAATTTATCACTGGGAAGACTACATTCCAACTTATTAGAATCAAAGGTGATACCCAGAAATCTGATAACAGTGGTAGGATCTTCTGTTTTGTCTTCCATTAATGGTATACCAAACTTATGTATAACCTCTCTAAGCTTCTGATCAACACAGAACACTCATTACCATCCGAACCACCAACTATCAAAAAAATCATCCAAATAGTGCACCATGAAACGAAAACCAGATTTATGTTCTACAACCCATTGGATGAAACAGCTAAAGGCTTCAAAACAACCACAAAGAAATGGATCATCCCATGAGAAGACAAAGTCTAACATAATAGTTTCCCAGAAAACCACACCCAAGCAAATGATGGTTGGGTATACTGGTAATAATCTAAAAACAGATTCAATGTCAAATTTAGCTATTAGGGCTTCACGACCCACTACTCTAACTAACTCAATAGCTTGATCAAATGACATATAATGTACAGAAGATAAACTCTTATATAATACCATCAGTGACAGATGAACCCCTATGAATTATGAATTAATCTAAACTTACCAGGTTAATTTTTGGGTACAACACTCAAAGGTGAAATTTGCAAATTAGAAAATAATGGCTTCTTAAAAGAAAAGAAAAGAAACCTTAATGGAATACAAAAACCTGAATTAAAACAATTTATAAGTAAACCTTGCCTCTTACCGTATAATATTAGCCAAGGATATATCTTCTTCAATCAAATCTGTGTCGTTGCTCTTAATATCAGAGTCACCTGACTTACCTGACTTGAAGCAATAGGGTGCTGTGACTTCTATGAATTTTCTAAGAGTTTATTGAATTGTTATATCACATATACATATCAGAAAAACATTCATACATATTAATTGTACAATCCCCATGGGTTCATGAATGATCAAAAAATGTACATATCCCACTTACCTGCTGCTCAAATAAGTGGCTCCTTGGCTTGCTGAGTCTGGATGGCGCCTGATGTCATCTAGACGAGACAGTGTGCATCTCCTAACCTGACGCACACGTTTCACGTCACAGGCTTCCTCCAAGGTGAGGAATAGGAAGTGGCACTGATGGCTCTTATAGTGTGATCAATAATGATCGGATTAACCCTTTAGTAACAGATTCCTTCTTGTTATTAAATAAAGAATGATAGCAAACTACAGAATAAAGTAAAAATAAGTTATATTCAAGATTCAAGATCTTACTCTATTCAAGATCTTACTCATTTCTTGCCACTGATTATTAAATGTTCTGACATAGCAAATTGGCTGTTCAGTTATATCTCTCTTCTTCGGCAGAAGAGGTTCATCCCTTGGGGTATAACGGGCTCTATAATAAGCTTTCTTTATCATAGTGCCACTATAACATCTTGCTCTCAACCTTTCTCTTAACTCTCACCTGTCGGAATTTACCTGTCGGAATGGCTTCTTTGGTTGCAGATAAATGGGCACACTGAAAATGAAGAGTGCTATTCGTAGCTGTTGGTTTCCTATAAATATTCGTTTTAAGCTCACCAGAACTATCTTTGACAGTGGTAATGTCCCAAAAATCTATAGACTTAAGGCTTATCTGTGAAGTTAGTCACAGATTGAAATCATTGGTATTTAAGATATTAATGAATTCATCAAATTCACTTCTGCTTCCATCCCATATCGTGAATATATCGTCTATATAACGAAGCCACATTGTAATAGAATTTGTATATCTTAAATTGGCTTTGTTAAAGACGATCTCCTTCTCCCACCACCCTAAATATATATTGGCGTAGGTAGGGGCTTACGCAGACCACATCGTTGCCCCATGGGTCTGCAAGTAAAATTGTCCATCAAAGATAAAAAAAATGTCAGGATAAAGGGCTTGATTTCAGGATAAAGTCAAGAAGTTCTAAGACAAACCCATTTTTATCTTGTTGTTCAATTGATTCTGAACTGAAAAAATTCGTATTGCATTACACCCAATGGTATGATCAATAGAGGTATAAAAGTATTCGATATCACAGGTTGCTAAAAAACTAGTAGAGCTCAAGATAATACCATCTAACCTAATAAGCACCTCCATGGTGTCTTTTACATAGGAAGGCAGTCCTAATACAAAATTTCTCAATCTTGCATCAAGATATTTGCTTGCATTCTCACTGAGACTGCCATTCCCTGAAATTATTGGTCTTCCAGGTGGTAGCCGATTATTTTTTGTGTATTTTCAGGAGCATATATAGTGTTGCCACTCTAGGGGAGAAAATATAGAAAAAGCGTTGTTCTTTTGATGATATGAGATTTTCAGCTTTGGCCTTAGCCACAAATCTCATTTTATTTGGCCAGATATTCACATGTGGGTCCCCACTTAAGCATTTATAACAGCTTAAATCATGTAATTGTTTATGGGCTTCCTCTTATACATGTGGACCGGCTGCAGGTTTTTTTGAGAGCTGAATGGGGCTGCTGGGGGGCTGAATGGGACTGCTGGGGGGGGGGGGAGTGAATAAGACTTCCAGGGGGGTTGAGGGTTGCAAGGGGGGCATGGGACTGCTGGGAGAGGATAAATAGTGCTGATGGGGGTTTGTGGGGCTGAATGGTGCTGCTGGGGGGATAAATGGTGCTTCTGGGGGTTGTGGGTTGAATGGGGCTGCTGGGGGCTGAATGACGTTACTGGGTAGTTGGGGGCTGAATGTGGCTGCTGGGGGTGTATGTGGCTTCTGGGGGGTTTGGGGCTGAATGGGGCTGTTGAGGGACTGACTGTGACTGCTGAATGGTGAATGGTGCTGCAGGGGTTTTGAATTGGGCTGCTGTGGGTTTGTGGGGCTGAATGGGGCTGCTGAGGCTTATAAATGGTGCTACTGGGGGTTGCATAGGTCTGCTGGGGGTTGAATGGGGCTGCTGAGGGGCTGAATTGGCCTGCTGTGTGGTGAATGGTGCTGCTGGGGGGGCTGAAAGGCATAGGTGATACTGGGGTGTTGGGGGCTGAATGGGGCTGGTGGGGTGGTGGTGAATGGGGCTGCCGTGGTGTGGGTGGCAGCGGTTGAGGGCTGCTGGGATTGAAATGGGCTGCTGGGGTTGAGTGGTATTGCTGGGGGCTCATGGGGCTGCTGGGAGGGGATAAATACTGCTGCTGGGAGGTTGTGGGACTGAATGGGGCTGCTGGGGGAATAAATGGTGCTACTGGGGGTTGGGGGTTGAATGGGGCTGCTTGGGGCTGAATGACGTTACTGGGTGGTTGGGGGCTGAATGTGGCTGCTGGGGGTGTATGTGGCTTCTGGGGGGTTTGGGGCTGAATGGGGCTGTTGAGGGGCTGACTGTGACTGCTGTGGGGTGAATGGGGCTGTTGGTGTAGTGAAGGATGCTCCGGGGGTTTTGAATTGGGCTGCTGTGGGTTTGTGGGGCTGAATGGGGCTGCTGGGGGTTATAAATGGTGCTACTGGGGGTTGCATGGGGCTTCTGGGGGTGAATAGGACTGCTGAGGGGCTGAATTGGGCTGCTGTGTGGTGAATTGTGCTGCTGAGAGGCTGATAGGTGCTACTGGGGTGTTGGGGGTTGAAGGAGACTGGTGGGCTGGTGGGGAATGGGGCTGCTGGTTGGTCGAATAAGGCTGCCAGGGCGGAGGAGGGGTTGAGTGCTGCTGGCGGACAGTGGTGTTGCTGGGGGGGAAATTATGGGGCTGCTTGGAATTGGTAAATGGTGCTGCTGGAGGGTTGTGGGGCTGAATGGAGCTGCTGGGGTTTGAATGCTGCTACTGGGGGTGAATGGGGCTGCTGAGGGGCTGAATTGGGCCTCTGGGGTGAATGGTGGTGCTGGGGGGCTGAAAGAAGCTACTGGGGCATTGGGGGCTGAATGGGGCTTCTAAGGGGTGAATGGGGCTGCTGGGGGGTGAATAATACTGCAGGGAAGGAGGGGTTGAATGCTGGGCGTGAAAAGGGCTGGTGGGATGAGTGGTGTTGCTGGGGGGGGGACATGAGGCTGCTGGGAGGGGGTAAATGGTGCTACAGGGGGTTGGGGCTGTTGGGAGAGGGAGAATGGTGCTGCTGGGGTAGTGTTGGGGTAGAATGGGGCTGCTGGGGACTGAATGGTGCTACTGGGGGATTTGGGGCTAAATGAGGCTGATTGCATGATGAATGACGTTACTGGGTGGTTGGGGGTTGAATGCGGCTGCTGTGGGGTGAATAGTGCTGCTGTGGGGGCTGAAAGGTGCTACTGGGGTATTGGGGGTTGAATGGGGCTTCTGGGGTGATGGTGAATGGGGCTGCAGGGTGGAGGTTGAGGGCTGCTGGGGGTGAATGGGGCTGCTGGGGGTGAATGGGGCAGCTGAGAGGCTGAATTGGCCTGCTGTGTGGTAAATGGTGCTGCTGGGGGGGCTGAAAGGGAAAGGTGCTACTGGGGTGTTGGGGGCTGAATGGGGCTGCTGGGGTGGTGGTGAATGGGGCTGCCGTGGGGTGGGTGGCAGGGGTTGAGGGCAACTGGGATTGAAAGGGGCTGCTGGGGGTGAGTGGTATTGCTGGGGGCTCATGGGGCTGCTGGGAGGGGATAAATAGTGCTGATGGGAGGTTGTGGGACTGAATGGGGCTGCTGGGGGAATAAATGGTGCTACTGGGGGTTAGGGGTTGAATGGGGCTGCTGGGGGCTGAATGGCGTTACTGGGTGGTTAGGGGCTGAATGTGGCTGCTGGGGGTGTATGTGGCTTCTGGGGGGTTTGGGGCTGAATGGGGCTGTTGAGGGGCTGACTGTGACTGCTGTGGGGTGAATGGGGCTGTAGGTGTAGTGAATGGTGCTGCAGGGGTTTTGAATTGGGCTGCTGTGGGTTTGTGGGGCTGCATGGTGCTGCTGAGGCTTATAAATGGTGCTACTGGGGGTTGCATGGGGCTGCTGGGGGGTGAATAGGGCTGCTGAGGGGCTGAATTGGGCTACTGTGTGGTGAATGGTGCTGCTGGGAGGCTGAAATGTGCTACTGGGGTGTTGGGGGTTGAATGGGACTGCTGGTGTGGGGGTGAATGGGGCTGCTGGTTGGTCGAATAAGACTGCCAAGGCGGTGGGGGGGTTGAGTGCTGCTGGCGGAGAGTGGTGTTGCTGGGGAGGGGGGGTTATGGGGCTGCTGGGAATTGGTAAATGGTGCTGCTGGGGGGTTGTGGGGCTGAATGGAGCTGTGGGGGGCTGAATGGTGCTACTGGGCGTGAACGGGGCTTCTGAGGGGCTGAATTGGGCCTCTGGGGTGAATGGTGGTGCTGGGGGGCTGAAAGGTGCTACTGGGGCATTTGGGGCTGAATGGGGCTTCTAAGGGGTGAATGGGGCTGCTGGAGGGTGAATAAGACTGCCGGGGGGGGGGGGTGCTGAATGCTGGGGGTGAAAATGGGTGGTGGGATAAGTGGTGTTGCTGGGGGGGGGGGGTTCATGAGGCTGCTGGGAGGGGGTAAATAGTGCTACAGGGGGTTGGGGCTGTTGGGAGGGGGTAAATGGTGCTGCTGGGAAAGTTGTGCAGTGGAATGGGGCTGCTGGGGACTGAATGGTGCTACTGGGGGGTTCGAGGCTGAATGAGGCTGATTGGGTGACTAATGACGTTACTGGGTGGTTGGGGGTTGAATGCGGCTGCTGTGGGGTGAATGGTGCTGCTGTGGGGGCTGAAAGGTGCTACTGGGGTGTTGGGGGTTGAATGGGGCTGCTAGGGTGGTGTTGAATGGGGCTGCAGGGTGGGGGTTGAGGGCTGCTGGGGGTGAAAGGGGCTGCTTGTGGTGAGTGGTATTGCTGGGGGGTCATGGGGCTGCTGAGAGAGGATACATAGTGCTGCTGGGGGGTTGTGGGGCTGAATGGGGTTGCTGGAGGAATAAATGGTGCTACTGGGAGGTTGAGGGTTGAATGGGGCTGCTGGGGGGTGAATGTGGCAGCTGAGGGGCTGAATTGGCTTGCTGTTTGGTAAATGGTGCTGCTGGGGGGGCTGAAAGGGAAAGGTGCTACAGGGGTGTTGGGGGCTGAATGGGGCTGGTGGGGTGGTGGTGAATGGGGCTGCCGTGGGGTGGAGGGCAGGGGTTGAGGGCTGCTGGGATTGAAAGGGGCTGCTGGGGGTGAGTGGTATTGCTGGGGGCTCATGGGGCTGCTGGGAGGTGATAAATAGTGCTGCTGGGAGGTTGTGGGACTGAATGTGGCTGCTGGGGGAATAAATGGTGCTACTGGGGGTTGGGGGTTGAATGGGGCTGCTTGGGGCTGAATGACGTTACTGGGTGGTTGGGGGCTGAATGCGGCTGCTGGGGGTGTATGTGGCTTCTGGGGGGGGGGGGGTTGGGGCTGAATGGGGCTGTTGAGGGGCTGACTGTGACTGCTGTGGGGTGAATGGGGCTGTTGGTGTAGTGAAGGGTGCTGCATGGGTTTTGAATTGGGCTGCTGTGGGTTTGTGGGGCTGAATGGGGCTGCTGGGGGTTATAAATGGTGCTACTGGGGGTTGCATGGGGCTGCTGGGGGTGAATATGGCTCCTGAGGGGCTGAATTGGGCTGCTGTGTGGTGAATGGTGCTGCTGGGAGGCTGAAAGGTGCTACTGGGGTGTTGGGGGTTGAATATGACAGTTGGGTTGGTGGTGAATGGGGCTACTGGTTGGTCGAATAAGACTGCCAGGGCGGAGGGGGGGTTGAGTGCTGCTGGCGGAGAGTGGTGTTGCTTGGGGGGGAAATTATGGGGCTGCTTGGAATTGGTAAATGGTGCTGCTGGGGGGTTGTGGGGATGAATGGATCGGCTGGGGGGCTGAAGGGTGCTACTGGGGGCGAATGGGGCTGCTGAGAGGCTGAATTGGGCCTCTGGGGTGAATGGTGGTGCTGGGGGGCTGAAAGGTGCTACTGGGGCATTGGGGTCTGAATGGGGCTGCTAAGGGGTGAATGGGGCTGCTGGGGGGTGAATAAGACTGCCGGGGGGGGGGGGGGAGTTGAATGCTGGGGATGAAAAGGGCTGGTGAGATGAGTGGTGTTGCTGGGAGGTGGGGTCATGAGGCTGCTGGGAAGGGGGTAAATGGTGCTAGAGGGTTTGGGGCTGCTAGGAGGGGGTAAATGGTGCTGCTGGGGTAGTTGTGGGGTGGAATGGGGCTGCTGGGGACTGAATGGTGCTACTGGGGGGTTCGGGGCTGAATGAGGCTGATTGGGTGATGAATGACGTTACTGGGTGGTTGGGGGTTTAATGCGCCTGCCCTGGGGGTGAATGGTGCTGCTGTGGGGGCTGAAAGGTGCTACTGGGGTGTTGGGGATTGAATGGGGCTGCTAGTGTGGTGGTGAATGGGGCTGTGGGTGGGGGTTGAGGGCTGCTGGGGGTGAAAGAGGCTGCTGGGGGTGAGTGGTATTGCTGGGGGGTCATGAGGCTGCTGATAGAGGATATATAGTGCTGCTGGGGGGTTGTGGGGCTAAATGGAGTTCCTGGGGAAATAAATGGTGCTACTGGGGGGTTGAGGGTTGAATGGGGCTGCTGGGGGGTGAATGGGGCAGCTGAGGTGCTGAATTGGCTTGCTGTTTGGTAAATGGTGCTGCTGGGGGGGCTGAAAGGGAAAGGTGCTACAGGGGTGTTGGGGGCTGAATGGGGCTGCTGGGGTGGTGGTGAATGGGGCTGCCGTGGGGTGGAGGGCAGGGGTTGAGGGCTGCTGGGATTAAAAGGGGCTGCTGGGGGTGAGTGGTATTGCTGGGGGCTCATGGGGCTGCTGGGAGGGGATAAATAGTGCTGCTTGGAGGTTGTGGGACTGAATGGGGCTGCTGGGGGAATAAATGGTGCTACTGGGGGTTGGGGGTTGAATGGGGCTGCTTGGGGCTGAATGACGTTACTGGGTGGTTAAGGGGTGAATGCGGCTGCTGGGGGTGTATGTGGCTTCTGGGGGGGGGTTTGGGGCTGAATGGGGCTGTTGAGGGGCTGACTTTGACTGCTGTGGGATGAATGGGGCTGTTGGTGTAGTGAAGGGTGCTGCATGGGTTTTGAATTGGGCTGCTGTGGGTTTGTGGGGCTGAATGGGGCTGCTGGGGGTTATAAATGGTGCTACTGGGGGTTGCATGGGTCTGCTGGGGGTGAATATGGCTCCTGAGGGGCTGAATTGGGCTGCTGTGTGGTGAAAGGTGCTGCTGAGAGGCTGAAAGGTGCTACTGGGGTGTTGGGGCTTGAATGTGACAGTTGGGTTGGTGGTGAATGGGGCTGCTGGTTGGTCAAATAAGACTGCCAGGGCGGAGGGGGGGTTGAGTGCTGCTGGCGGACAGTGGTGTTGCTGGGGGGGGAAATTATGGGGCTGCTTGGAATTGGTAAATGGTGCTGCTGGGGGGTTGTGGGGCTGAATGGATCTGCTGGTGGGCTGAAGGGTGCTACTGGGGGCGAATGGGACTGCTGAGAGGCTGAATTGGGCCTCTGGGGTGAATGGTGGTGCTGGGGGGCTGAAAGGTGCTACGGGGGCATTGGGGGCTGAATGGGGCTGCTAAGGGGTGAATGGGGCTGCTGGGGGGTGAATAAGACTGCCGGGGGGGGGGAGGGGTTGAATGCTGGGGATGAAAAGGGCTGGTGAGATAAGTGGTGTTGCTGGGAGGTGGGGTCATGAGGCTGCTGGGAGGGGGTAAATGGTGCTAGAGGGTTTGGGGCTGCTAGGAGGGGGTAAATGGTGCTGCTGGGGTAGTTGTGGGGTGGAATGGGGCTGCTGGGGACTGAATGGTGCTACTGGGGGGTTCGGGGCTGAATGAGGCTGATTGGGTGATGAATGACGTTACTGGGTGGTTGGGGGTTTAATGCGCCTGCCCTGGGGGTGAAAGGTGCTACTGGGGTGTTGGGGGTTGAATGGGGCCACTGGGGTGTTGGGGGTTGAATGGGGCCACTGGGGTGGTGGTGAATGGGGCTGCGTGGTGGGGATTGAGGGCTGCTGGGGGTGAAAGGGGCTGCTGGGGGTAAGTGGTATTGCTGGGGGGTCATGGGGCTGCTGAGAGGGGATACATAGTGCTGCTGGGGGGTTGTGGGGCTGAATGGGGTTGCTGGGGGAATAAATGTTGCTACTGGGGGGTTGAGGGTTGAATGGGGCTGCTGGGGGCTGAATGACGTTACTGGGTGGTTAGGGGCTGAATGTGGCTGCTGGGGGTGTATGTGGCTTCTGGGGGGTTTGGGGCTGAATGGGGCTGCTGGGGTGGTGGTGAATGGGGCTGCCGTGGGGTGGAGGGCAGGGGTTGAGGGCACCTGGGATTGAAAGGGGCTGCTGGGGGTGAGTGGTATTGCTGGGGGCTCATGGGGCTGCTGGATGGGGATAAATACTGCTGCTGGGAGGTTGTGGGACTGAATGGGGCTGCTGGGGGAATAAATGGTGCTACTGGGGGTTTGGGGTTGAATGGGGCTGCTGGGGGCTGAATGACGTTACTGGGTGGTTAGGGGCTGAATGTGGCTGCTTGGGGTGTATGTGGCTTCTGGGGGGTTTTGGGCTGTTCAGGGGCTGACTGTGACTGCTGTGGGGTGAATGGGGCTGTTGGTGTAGTGAATGGCGGGGGGGGGTTGAGTGCTGCTGGCGGAGAGTGGTGTTGCTGGGGAGGGGGGGTTATGGGGCTGCTGGTAATTGGTAAATGGTGCTGCTGGGGGGTTGTATGGGCTAAATGGAGCTGTTGGGGGGCTGAATGGTGCTACTGGGCGTGAACGGGGCTTCTGAGGGGCTGAATTGGGCCTCTGGGGTGAATGGTGGTGCTGGGGGGCTGAAAGGTGCTACTGGGGCATTGGGGGCTTAATGGGGCTTCTAAGGGGTGAATGGGGCTGCTGGAGGGTGAATAAGACTGCCGGGGGGGGGGGGGGGTTGAATGCTGGGGGTGAAAAGGGCTGGTGGGATAAGTGGTGTTGCTGGGGGGGGTTCATGAGGCTGCTGGGAGGGGGTAAATAGTGCTACAGGGGGTTGGGGCTGTTGGGAGGGGGTAAATGGTGCTGCTGGGAAAGTTGTGGAGTGGAATGGGGCTGCTGGGGACTGAATGGTGCTACTGGGCGGTTCGAGGCTGAATGAGGCTGATTGGGTGACTAATGACATTACTGGGTGGTTGGGGGTTGAATGCGGCTGCTGTGGGGTGAATGGTGCTGCTGTGGGGGCTGAAAGGTGCTACTGGGCGGTTGGGGGTTGAATGCGGCTGCTGTGGGGTGAATGAGGCTGCTGGGGTGTTGGGGGTTGAATGGGGCTGCTAGGGTGGTGGTGAATGGGGCCGTGGGTGGGGATTGAGGGCTGCTGGGGGTGAAAAGGGCTGCTGGGGGTGAGTGGTATTGCTGGGGGGTCATGGGGCTGCTGATAGGGGATACATAGTGCTGCTGGGGGGTTGTGGGGCTGAATGGAGTTGCTTGGGGAATAAATGGTGCTACTGGGGGGTTGAGGGTTGAATGGGGCTGCTGGGGGGTGAATGGGGCAGCTGAGGTGCTGAATTGGCTTGCTGTTTGGTAAATGGTGCTGCTGGGGGGCTGAAAGGGAAAGGTGCTACAGGGGTGTTGGGGGCTGAATGGGGCTGCTGGGGTGGTGGTGAATGGGGCTGCCGTGGGGTGGAGGGCAGGGGTTAAGAGCTGCTGGGATTGAAAGGGGCTGCTGGGGGTGAGTGGTATTGCTGGGGGCTCATGGGACTGCTGGGAGGGGATAAATAGTGCTGCTGGGAGGTTGTGGGACTGAATGGGGCTGCTGGGGGAATAAATGGTGCTACTGGGGGTTGGGGGTTGAATGGGGCTGCTTGGGGCTGAATGACGTTACTGGGTGGTTGGGGGCTGAATGCGGCTGCTGGGGGTGTATGTGGCTTCTGGGGGGGGGGGGGGTTGGGGCTGAATGGGGCTGTTGAGGGGCTGACTGGGACTGCTGTGGGGTGAATGGGGCTGTTGGTGTAGTGAAGGGTGCTGCATGGGTTTTGAATTGGGCTGCTGTGGGTTTGTGGGGCTGAATGGGGCTGCTGGGGGTTATAAATGGTGCTACTGGGGGTTGCATGGGGCTGCTGGGGGTGAATATGGCTCCTGAGGGGCTGAATTGGGCTGCTGTGTGGTGAATGGTGCTGCTGGGAGGCTGAAAGGTGCTTCTGGGGTGTTGGGGGTTGAATGTGACAGTTGGGTTGGTGGTGAATGGGGCTGCTGGTTGGTCTCACCAGGGCGGTGAGATGAGTGGTGTTGCTGGGAGGTGGGGTCATGAGGCTGCTGGTGCTAGAGGGGATTGGGGCTGCTAGGAGGGGGTAAATGGTGCTGCTGGGGTAGTGGTGGGGTAGAATGGGGCTGCTGGGGACTGAATGGTGCTACTGGGGGGTTCGGGGCTGAATGAGGCTGATTGGGTGATGAATGACGTTACTGGGTGGTTGGGGGTTTAATGCGCCTGCCCTTGGGGGTGAATGGTGCTGCTGTGGGGGCTGAAAGGTGCTACTGGGGTGTTGGGGGTTGAATGTGGCCACTGGGGTGGTGGTGAATGGGGCTGCATGGTGGGGATTGAGGGCTGCTGGGGGTGAAAGGGGCTGCTGGGGGTGAGTGATATTGCTGGGGGGTCATGGGGCTGCTGAGAGGGGATACATAGTGCTGCTGGGGGGTTGTGGGGCTGAATGGGGTTCCTGGGGGAATAAATGGTGCTACTGGGGGGTTGGGGGTTGAATAAGGCTGCTGGGGGTGAATGGGGCAGCTGGAGGCTGAATGGGGCTGCTGGGGGTGTGAATAAGACTTGGCAGGGGGGTTAAATGCTGGGGGTGAAAGGGGCTGGTGGGATGCGTGGTGTTGCTGCGGGGTCATGGGGCTGCTGGGAGGGGGTAAATGGTACTAAAGGGGGTTGGGGGCTGCTGGGAGGGGGTACATGGTGGTGCTGGGGTGGTTGTGGTGCTGAATGGGGCTGCTGGGGGCTGAATAGTGCTACTGGGGGGTTCTGGGCTGAATGAGGCTGACTGGTTTCTGAATGACGTTACTGGGTGGTTGGGGGCTGAATGCGGCTGCTAGGGATGAATGTGGCTGCTGGAGGGTTTGGGGCTGCTGAGGGGCTGAATTGGGCTGCTGGTGGAGGTGAATGGTGCCAAATCGTGATCATGTGAGATCTTATTCCAAAATGAGTTAAGTTGCTTTTTCAAAAGTATTTTCTAAATTTCTCAAACCCTCAATCCAATTACCATCACTAATATAGGAATCTGTACCAATAAATGCCCTTTCCACTTTCTAAACTCTTTTGGTATATCTCAAACGATAGTCTGATTCTAAATTTACTTCAGCCATATTTTAAATATAAGAGTTACCTTCTTAGAATGCTATCATAAATAAAAATATAAAGTAATCAAGTCTATCATTCAAGAGAACCCACGGCAGTACAGGGTTAAAGAAAGTGTGTGTTTGACCTGTTTTAAGAGCTAGGCAGAATAGCTGAATACTTTAATTTGCTGCAAGGTTCCTGGTAGCCTCTGATGCAGTCCCAAGCAGAATGGTGCAATCTTGTGATATGACACCAATGGTGAGTCTCAGGTTGCTCGTGATCTGGGGTCTGAAGGGAAGGAGGTTATTCAGGCTCAGGAGAATGCTAGAAGTATACAAAACAATTTGAGAAAGAAGTATCTTCAGCATAGAAGAAGGTCTAATTTGAAGTATGAGGTTCTGTGAATTGTATGATTTGTGTGGATCTACATGGGGCCTATGTTAAAGGTTCTGAGAAGGCTGGAGGACAAGGTTGGACTGATGGTGGGGGGACAAAAGATCAAGCACAGAGTGTGAGCAAGTCTGTGAGAGCCTGTATGGATGAGCAGGCACAACTTGGTGATACAAGAGGAAGTGGAGTGGAGGTTAGGCTTGTGAATAGCAGGTCCCTATTACTAGCAGGGAAGAAAGCTACTAAAAAGCAGCAGCATATTAAATCTTCAAAGCAGGATAATAGGAGGGAGTTACTCTGCTGCCTACTGCAACTAGAGACATTCATTCTCATTCATTCCCACAGCTCTCATTAGGCATAACATTGGGGGAAAGTGATAGTGATCAGGTTCATGATGTGACTGCAGAGTTACTGGATGATAACCATAGGAATATTTCTCAGGGATATCACCCTAGCTCATCTACAAGATACCATGGCCATATAAAACACATGAGGCTTCATGACAAATGTGGCAGTGTTAATACAGAATCCAGGAGCAGATATGTGCATGGCCCTGGTAATATTAGACTGCAATATGCAAATCCATGTGAGGAAAGCCATGAGCATCATGGGAACAGACACAGGAATAACCACGCAGGAGCTGTACTTCACCTCATTCTGACAAAAAAGTCAAAAGTAGGTTGATTTAGATTATTCTTCAATAAGGCAAGGATATAGAAGAGAGGAATATAGGTCTAGATCCAGAGAGAGTTTCAGACAGCAACATGACAGGACCAAGAATATGCTATATTCCAGGTTAGGGAAAGGCCTAGCAGGAGGAGGGAGAGGTCTCCTTTTTCTTTTCCTAGAATGATGGATGCATCATCTGGACACTTCAAGCCACAGGAAAGGGTACCCGCTTTCACAGGAGGTTAATACACATTAAGTTAAGGAAAATATTTGAAGGAGGGAGTTCATTGAAATGTTCTTCCTTTTGCCTCTGGACAATTATTTAAAAGTAAATGAGACAAAATATGAATCTAAAAAAGCGGAAGAGAGAAAACACAGATGCAGGAAAATTCCTAAGACTTTCGCTAAATGGCTGCAAGCATATGAGCTGATGATCAGTATCATTGGTGAGAAGTTTCCAGAACTTTACCCATCCCTGTTTTGTTATTTAGATTAAATAGATAATATTCATAGAACATATGGTGGTATGGTTGGTGGGTCTACGATGGGCACTTCAAGCAGCATATGGCAGTTAATGAGCAAATGCATTGGGGTGATAAGGATGCTGGTACTTGGATGAGGATTACCACTGCCCTTAGACCAGTTAGTTCCTTTTGTGCTTCAAGTATCAGACCTTCCACCTCTAGTCAGTCAGGGTCAATCAAAAAGGGATTCTGCTACTTGTACAATGGGAGTGTCAATAGATGGAGGTCTTCCTTTAAATGTAAACATGAGTGCTCAGAATGTGGAAGCTAGCACCCCATGTTCCATTGCTTCAATTGAGGTAGGTCAGGTAACTCTGCTATTAAGAGCAGTGACACTGATTCAACTCAAAAAGATGTACCCTTGGCTAAAAAAGTACTGTAAGAGGCAAGCTTTAAAAGGCCGGTTTACTTCTAAATGGTTTTGGTTCTGGTAATTTGATGTCCGTTAGACAATATCCTTAAGTAGTGTTTAAAAACTATCAAAGGAAATCTCCTTAGGTAGGATGGCTTGTCCCTTTAAGGAGCCACCATTTCTAAATGAAAAATGTCACCTTTGGTGTGGCGGATCACTGTTACTAGTGCTTGGAGCGTTTATAGGCCTCACCATAGCAACAATATGATTCCATTTGAATTTCTAGACACTTTCGTGGACATGGTTGACTTTGAGAGGGCAGCACATCACCATCATGATATAAAAAGAATAAAGTTCACTACCTATTTGTCACATTAGGTGTTTAGTATACCACAGATAGATGTTAATCACAAGCTTGAAATAGATAGCTCTAGGAGCTCCTTATAAGAATAAGAATTTCTCTAGGGGTCTACCAACTAACAATCAATATTGGTGAACATTGCTGGGTGAACTAGTCCTAATATCTGTTTCGACTTTTTCTCCATGAGGTATAGATGACACTACCAGTATTGATTTGATACTTCAAGGTTGTTTTGCAAAAGAGTTGTAATTACAAAACATAATATATATACAGGTTTATTTAAACAGATATCCAAGTTCATTTTTAATCTGAGACATCTCTGCTTATTAATAGATATGTGAGATATATCTTCTAGTTGATGAGATATATATATCTTCTAGTTGAACTGGTTTTAATGTTTCATTAGACTAAATATTTGTATGCATATCTCCACAGAAAAGATGCACCATTGTAATCTTTACCAATACTTAATAAATTTCACTTATCATACCATGGTCGAGGTGATGCTTTATGAAATTGCTATATTGTGTTTTCATCGCTAAATAATTTTCACTTAGCCCTTATTATTTTACTATAATCTTTGCATGACTGTATGAATTCATAGGAATTATCATGATAATAACAACACCTTTTCATCTTGCCAAATATACCCAATCTGTGCATCACATAGTTTAAGTTTTATTATACTGGAATTTCATTTAATATCAAAAATATATAAATATGTTATTGTTCACTACTGTGCTAGTATTTTTAGTATGGTGATCTAGAATCCCCCCTGTGCAAACATATACATATATAAATCGCCTTCTCTCTATCTCCCCTCTCTTTCTCTCTTCCCCCCTTCCCCCCTCTTTCTCTCCCTTTCTCTCCATGTTTCTCTCCCTATTTCCCTCCCTTCTCTCTCTTTCTCTCCTCTACCCTGTCTCTCCCTCCCCCTCTCTCTCCCAACCACCTCTCATTCTATCCCTCTCACTTTCCTCTCCACTTCACTTTCTCTCCCTCTCTCTCCCCCACCCCTCTCTCCCCTCTCTCTCCCCTTACTCTCTCTCTGCTTTCACTTTCTCTCCCTATCCCCCAATCTCTCTCTCCCCTCCCCCTCCCCCCTTTATTTCTCTCCTCTTCCCTCTCTCTCCCTCCCCCTTTCATTCTATCCCTCTCTCTTTCTTTTGTTCCCCCTCTTTCTCTCCCTCTGTCTTCATCTTGCTCTACCTCTTGTACTATGTATCCCCCTCTCCCCTCTTCTCTCTCCCTCCATGTGTCTCCCTCTTTTCCCTTGCCTCTCTACCACATTCTTCTCCCCCTCTCCCCCATGCATCCCTCTCACCTATGTCTCCTACTCTCCATCAATGTCTCCCCTTGTCTCTCCCTCCTTCCATTGGTCTCCCTTTCTCTCCATGCCTCCCTCTTCTCCATGTTTCCCACTCTCCCTCCATGTCTCCCCCATGTTATTCCCTCTTTCCCCTTGTCTTTCTCCCTCTCCTCCATGTCTCCCCCTCTCCTCCAATGTGTCCCCTCTCCCTCCATGTCTCCCCTTACGTCTCTGTCCCTCCATGTGTCTCCCTCTTCCCCTTGCCTCTCTCCCCCATGCCTCTCCCTTTACATCCATGTCTCCCTCTTCCCCCATGTCTCACTCTCCCCCCCACGTCTCCCTCTCCCCCAATGTCTCCCCATCTACCCACATGTCTCCCCCTCGCCCCCATGTCTCCACCTCTCCCCCCCATGATTGCCCCTTCCCTTTCTCCCTCCATGTGTCTCCCTCTTTCCCCTTGCCTCTCTCCCCCAGGTTAGCACGGAATAGCAAAGTTTTATTTTTTACCCAGACCACAATCAGAAATGACCAAGACTGTGCATTAATATCATGGGTGTGGTGTGGGCAGAACCCAAGAGAGAAAGAGGCTTGGGGGAAAAAGGGGATACCTACAGGGGGTAAAGCCCCCACCCACACTACCAAAGAGGGGCACCAGGGTCAGCATCAGCTATGTCTCATCCTATAGATGCCCACCCAAGCCCTGCTGCTTTGCTAAGTGACAATCTGCCTCAGGGAACCCCAGGAATGTCCCCTCACCCTATGGGGCTTACCAGTTCTTGCACTGGCACTCGAAACACGAGGGGCTTGAAGTGCTATAGCTGCCACCAGCAAGGGCACATGAGACAAGAGTGTCCCATCCTGCTTCGCAGTTTGGCTCAGCCAGTCTACTTTCTAGGGGAGTGGAACATGCTGCAGAGCCTGCAGTGCCCCAGACCAGACCAGAGAGGAGGATCTCTACCACCCCATCTATGCTGTATAGCCCGGTTCAAGGGAAAGCTCTGGTCCAAGGGAATGAGGCAAGAGGATTTCATGATACAGGGGCTGCTGTGACCGTGGTACATTCAGATATAGTACCACGCACAGCCGTCCTCCCTAAGACCATGAAGGTCATGGTGGCTGGAGGACAAACATTTTTTATCCCAGTTGCCTATTTGCAGTTGGATTGGGGCTTTGGGAAAGGAGTTTGAGACATGGGGGTTATGCATGTGCTCCCGGCTGAGTTTTTGTTTGGCAAAGAATTGAGGCATATGGAGTGCTGGTATGACACTGATGTGACCAGATCACAAGCCAGCAAGGGAACCAGAGAGAATATAATCAAGGAGGAGGAGGCCTGGGCACCTGGAAACCGTGGTGAGTCAATTACCTGTTGGGGAACCACGTCTGGCCACTGTAGGAGAGGTGAAGGTAGCCTTATGAGAAGATGGGACCTTGGCCGAAACTAGACAAAGGGCTAAAGGGCGAGAGGGGGTTCAGAAGGAGAGTAGTATGTGTGGGAAAAGGGATTATTGTATATCATTTCTACCAATCAAAAGGGGAGACTAAGAAACAGATGGTTATTCCCCAGACGTTTAAGGGTAAGTTACTGGAGATAGCCCATGAGGTACCTCTGGCTGACCACATGGGGGTAAAGAAAACACGGCATCACTTAACCAGGGTTTTTTATTGGCCGGGGGTGAACACAGAGATGTTACCACCTACTGTAACTCCTGTGATACCTGCCAGTGGTATGGCCACCCAGGGAGGGGTACTCGGCCTCTGCTACCTTTATCAGTGATAGATATCCTCTTTCAGAGAGTAGCTATTAATTTAATAGAGTAGCTATCGATTTAATAGGACCCTTGGGTAGAAGTAACAGTTCATTTTAACCATAGTGGACTATACCACCCTGTATCCTGAAGCGGTTCCCTTAGCCAAGATTTCAGCTATCAAGGTAGCAGAGGCTTTAATGGGAGTGTTCTCCTGAATTGGCTTCCCTAGGGTGATCCTGTTTGACTGGGGCACCCAGTTTATGGCTATGGTAACCCAGCAGTTATGGAAGCTATATGGTATCAAACACCTGAGTTCTTCCCCATACCATCCCCAGGCCAATGGACTTTGTGAGAGATTCAGTGGTACCCTTAAGAAAATGCTCAGTACTTTCAGGGTGCAAGAGAAGGATTGGGAGCGGCTACTTCCCTACCTTCTGTTTGACTAAAAAGAAGTGCCCCAGGAGTCCACAGGGTTCTCCCTCTTTGAACTCCTGCATGACAGATAGATAAGGGAACCCTTGGACTTCATCCGAGGAGCTTGGGAAGGTGATTATGGGCAGAACTAGGTGTCAGCAGCATCATATGTTATGACTTTCAGAGAGAAACTATCCATGTTAACTGGGTTACTGAAGGACCACATGCAGGAGGCCCAGACCAAAGCCAGGAAATATTATGATAAGGGAACTAAGGAAAAGGAAATGGAGGTAGGGCAAGAGGTCCTGATGTTAGTTCCCCAGCCCCAGGATAAGCTCCAACGGTCTGGGAAGGGCTCTACCCAGTCACCAAGAAATGTAACCCCCCTACGTATGTGGTAATGATAGACCCTGAGCGAAAGGTTCCGAAGGTGGCTCACATAAATCTGTTGAAGGAGTACCAGAGGTGACCCACTAAATTGGGTAGCCCTTTGTCTGCTTACTTGAAGCTATCTTTTAGAGGGGTCTTTATTGACCTGTTAGCCCCTACAGGAGCCGGTAGTCAGTGGCGGGTGGGGGGGGGGAGCTAGGTGATACCTTTGCCCCCTAACAAACCCAATTTTCTGCTAACCCAGGATGAAGACCTCTAGCAGTACATGAGGTCCTAACTGAAGGTCTTCCCCATAAAAACAACTCTCCTATCGGGTACCAGAGGCAGTAAGGGCTACTATAGCAAATGAGCTGAGGGAGATGTCAAGGTTAGGAGTGATTGAGCCTTCCAGTAGTCCGTGGGTTCCCCGGTAGTATTGGTGCCATAAAATGATGGAACCACTTGTTTCTGAGTGGGTAAGTTAAATGACAGAACAAAAACTGATGCTTACCCAATTCCTCACATGGGCGAGTTGTTATACCACCTAGGTAATGCTAGTACCTAACCACTCTGACAAATTCCCCTTGGTGAGACAGCTAGATAAAAGTCAGCCTTCATCACCCCTTTGGGCTTTACCAGTTCAAGGTGATGCCATTCAGGATGAAGAATGCTCCCTCTACATTTCAGAGGTTGGTAGATTCTTTATTACAGGGGCACCAATGGTTTGCTCAGGCCTACTTGGATGATATTGCCATATTTATTAGCACTTTTGAGGAGCATCTTCAGCTCATCAGGGGCATATACTATTAAGGGGGCTGGGTTGACTATTCCCCCCAATAAATGTCAATGGGCTAGGGCTGAGGTACAGTACTTAAGTCATTGGGTAGGCAGCAGGCAGATTAATCCAGAACCAGCCAAGGTTAAGGGGATATCGGCACGGCCCACCCCCCCCAAACTAAGAAACAGGTAATGGCTTTCTTGAGGACCACAGGATATTACAGAAAGATTAATCCCTGTTACAGTGCCATGGCAAAGCCATTGACCAACCTGCCCAGGAAAAGGATGCCTTGAATGTTTTTTTGGACCTCTGCCTGTGAAACAGCTTTTCGGGCCCTGAAGGAAGCTCTCCCCTGCTCCCCTGTTCTGGCCACCACTGACTATAAAATACCCTTTATTGTCCAGATGGTGCCTCCCCATTTGGGTTAGGAGCCGTCCTCAGCCAGAAGGATGAGCATGGAAATGAGCACCCCATAGCATACCTGAGCAGAAAACTGGCATATGCCACTGTAGAAAAGGAATGTTTGGCTGTGGTATGGGCCCTGAAAAAACTTCAGCATTACTTTTATGGCTGGGAATTCACAGTGGTGACAGACCACAACCCTCTATGTTGGTTGTCTAGAGTGGCGGGGGATAATTGCAGGCTGTTAAGATGGAGCCTGGCCCTACAGACATTCAACTTTATAATACAGGCTACACTAGGGAAGGGAGGGAGCAGCTGTGTGTGTTGGGGGAGGGGGGCATGCTTTGCACCATGGAGGCTATGCCCAAAATTGTGTGCCTGCTGGAATTAATTATATGCTTATATAATATAATGTTAATTCAGTCACATATGGGACCTATTGGAATGTGCAGTAAGTCCTGTTTGAGTGTTGTAAAGTAATAAACCAAATTGGGAGTTTCCGTTTCAGGTGGGGGGAAGCCTAGCTAAGTTTAGGCAGATTTGCTGTGTTCAGTAATAAAAACTGTAGTTAATATTGCTTTTGGGAGTTGTAAACATATGAGATCAGAGATCTCACAGGAAAGAATGTCGAAGGAAGAAGGCATAGTGATGTGGATCTCTTGGGGTTGTGTGGAAAATATCTGTAAATGCAATAAAAAATAAAGAGTCAATCTGCTTTGTACTAAAACAGTATAGGTGTGGTCAATATATCCTAAGAAAAAGGAATGTGATGGTGCCTGCCTATTCAGAAACGGTGCTTTGCCTCAAAATTCCTGTGTTCCTGTGATTGTCCCGAGGGTCCAATAATGGTGTGGTTCTGCAGGGATTACAACAAGAACTGGATGGGTCAGAACCCTGGCTGGATGGGTCAGAACTAGGTTCTGTTAGAGCCCAGTTGAGGAAGCGATCATAATAATTCCTTTCAGTAAAATTATAATAATGACATTGATAAATTAAACAAAAAATTTAAACTATAAAAAATAAGATATTACATGTCTAAAATGATATCTAGTGCAAATGAAAAAAAAATTAAAAAGTGGTACTTCCTATAGAAAATAAAATAAATTTCATTTGAGATCTTGGTATAAGTGTTAAATCTGCAATCACAAGACCTTTGTCCATTCCATAAGAAATGCAACTATCGACGAGGAACTACATTTACATAACTTGTTTAATTGTAGATTAAAAAGCTGTGAACCTCTTTTTGGTATATACAAGGCAAGGAGCATTCCCGCCTAACACCCGGCTGGTGACCAAACACCAACAAGTCTTTACCAAACAAGCTTCAGGGGTTGGTTTGCCTTATGGACACAATGCTGGAATTAACATTTACCCAAAGATGCTTGGTGCAAACAGAGGTGAGCGTTATCATTTTTTGAGCCATACAGACATCTGCAGGTGAAATTTTACCCCAGCTGCAAAGGATGACTTTACGCAAGGTTACTGTTTGATTGGCTGGGACAATCTTCAAGGTGTGGCCATGATGATTGTAACTGGACAACATCTACAGATCTGGGGTATTTGTAGCAAGGGATCAGAGGCCATGTAGACTACTATACACTCTTGCATGCTCATATTTAAACATTAGTATAATATAAGTAGAGCCTTTTAAATCAGAAAAAAAAGATTAACCCCCATATATTCATAATATAGTATCAAATGTGTCAGTAACTAGTGATAAAAAAATAAGATATAATTCCTATAATGGAATTAATTTCAAATATACATTTTAAATACTTATTGAAGTGACAAATATTTTAATTGAAAAACACCAGAGATTTTTATGTTCTGAAAAAGCCCAAGACCAGTGCCCCAGACCAGACCCGGAGAGGAGGATCTCTACCACCCCATCTATGCTGTATAGCCAGCTTCAGAACGCAGCAGGACCCATCATTTTCAGAAGGTTCTGGTCCAAAGGAATGAGGCAAGAGGATTTCATGATACAGGGGCTGCTGTGACCGTGGTACATCCGGATATAGTACTAGGCACAGCCGTCCTCCCTAAGACCATCAAGGTCATGGTGGCTGGAGGCCAAACATTTTTCAACCCAGTTGCCTGTTTGCAGTTGGATTGGGGCATTGGGAAAGGAGTTAGAGAAGTGGGGGTTATGCATGGGCTCCCGGCTGATTTTTATGTTCTGAAAAAGCCCAAAATATATTAATAATCCCCAATATAAAAATAACCTAAAATGAAAAGTATAGTAAAGTATGTAAGCATATAGTGGAAAACAATCATTATGATATCCTTTCTTTCAAGGAATAATCATTTATTTAAAAAAATATATATTTTTGGTAAAAAAAATATTACTCGTTAACAAAGCTGTTTGTCATTGAAACCTGTCATAGTTGCTGCTAATTATACTTATACTAGCGAATTGCCCGTCAAAAAATGACGGCAATGAAATTGTAAGGTAGCTAATGCTGTTTGGTGTGTAATAATGAAATATGAAATACTTTAAGAAATGAGGGAACAGAGGCAGCTTTATGTGACTATAAGGAAATCAACAAGTCTTGCAAAAGGGCTATTAGACTGGCTAAAATAGAAAATGAGAAGTCAGTTGCAATGGAAAGTAAGACTAACCCTAAAATATTTTTTAAATATATTAATGGGAAGAAGGCCAGGAAGGAATTGATAGGACCATTACAATGTGACACAGGCCATCTGATAATTAGTGACCAGGAAAAGGCAGATGAGCTAAATAGGTTCTTTTCGTTTGTTTACACAAGGGAGGTACCAGTGGTTGGGACACCGTAACATAATGGGGCTACACTACCTTCACTAAATAATTGGTTAACGAAGGAAGAAATCCAAAAGAGCTTGGAGAAAATAAATGTTCATAAAGCCCCTGGTCCTGATGGAATACATCCAAGGGTACTGAGGGAGCTGGGTTCTGTAATAGCCAAACCATTATATCTAATCTTTCAAGACTCACTACAGGGTCTCTACCAGATGACTGGAGAAAAGCAGAGGTGATACCTATATTTAAGAAGAGATCTAGAGCAAATCCGGGGAATTATAGACCAGTGAGCCTCACTTCTGTAGTTGGGAAGCTTTTAGAAGGCTTAATAAGGGACAGAATACAAGAATATGTCTATTTGAACAGGATCATAGGTAGCAGTCAACACGGATTTATGAAGGATAGGCCGTGTCAGACCAATCTAATTAGTTTTTATGAGGAGGTTAGTAGGAACTTGGATCAGGGCAACTCAGTGGATGTAGTCTTTTTAGATTTTTCAAAGGCATTTGATACAGTGCCACATGGAAGACTAGTGAGCAAACTAAGGGATACAGGAATTGCAGTAAATATCTGCTCATGGATCGATAGCTGGCTAAAAGACATGAAGCAAAGGGTTGTTGTGAATGGAACATACTCCGATTGGTCTAATGTGATAAGTGGGGTTCCTCAAGGTTCAGTATTAGGTCCTCTCATTTTTAACATATTTATTAATGACATTGAAGTAGGACTCGAAAGTAGTGTCTCCATTTTTGCTGATGACACTAAGTTGTGCACGGTAATAAAATCAGATAATGATGTACTTTCCCTACAAAAGGATTTGCATAAATTACAGAAATGGGCGGCTAAATGGCAGATGAGATTTAATACAAATAAATGCAAGGTTTTGCATTTGGGAAGGAACAATAGCCATGCAATTTATAATCTTAATGGAGCAAGTCTAGGGGTATCAGATATTGAAAGGGATTTGGGAGTACTAGTGGACAGCGCTCAAAGCCAAGCAGCGGCTGCAAAGGCAAATAAAATATTAGCATGTATTAGGAAGGGTAGAAGCAAAGGAAGCAAATATAATTCTGCCACTATACAAAGCCCTAGTACGCCCTCATTTGGAATATGGAGTACAATTTTGGGCACCACCTCATAAAAAAGAAATTTTAGAGCTGGAAAAAGTACAGAGAAGGGCAACAAAACTAATAAGGGGAATGGAGGGGCTAAGTTATGAAGAAAGACTAACAAAATTAAACGTATTTTCGCTAGAAAAAAGGCTTTTACGAGGGGATATGATTACCTTATATAAATACATCCAGGGTCAATATAAGGCTTTGTCAAGTTAACTTTTTGTAGCAAGAGATTTTCTACTGACAAGAGGACATCCTTTGAGGTTAGAGGAAAAAATATTTCACCTTAAACAAAGAAAAGGGTTCTTCACAGTTAGGGTGGTTAAACTGTGGAATTCTGTACCAAAGGAGGTGGTGACAGCGAATTCGATAGACAACTTCAAAAAGGGGTTAGATATATTTTTGAATAAAGAGGGCATTCAAGGCTATCCTAGATAACTAGCAAAGGAATATTGATCCAGGGAGAAATTTGATCGCCAGTTTCTGGGGTCAGGAAGGAATTTTGCTTTTTTTTCCCCTTATGAGACAATTGGCAAAGTTTCAATGGTTTTTTTTATTTTCTGTTTGCCTTCCTCTGGATCAAATAACAATTAACATTTAATAATAAATAGTCCACATTAAAAAGATCAATAGAGATCTAAAAAGGTTGAACTTGATGGACTAACTCTTTATTCATCCTCCAATACTATACTATTAATAATTATTTAATCAATAATTTAATTAATAACTAATCCGCATATTGCAGATCAGAGGAGATCTTAACAGGTTGAACTTGATGGACTGAAAGTCTTTTTTCAACCTTAATTACTATGTAACTATGTGAGCATTGTGTTGAAGAGCTGCAATGTGTTTTGATGTTGCTGCAGCATTAGTGGTGTGGAGCTGCTGTGTAAGCATGCTGAATGTGTGCAGTGTAATACTGTGCGTGCGCGAGACCAAACCGTTAGCGTAGTCGTGTACTTCCGCATTGGCGTAAAATGGCGGGTAATGTGTGGTATGCGTCTTAGCGGAATATCCGTAGGTGTTTTGTGGTGTTTTTGCGAGTGTCCTGTGGTGTTTTGCGTGTTTAGAGTGCTGTAGCCTCGTTTTCGTTTTTTTCGGCGGCCATTTTTTCTCTCGCTTAGAGAATTTTTTAGTGTCTAAACTCTTTTATTTTGAGTTAAATGAAGGTGTAAGTTGCTTTTTTTGCGGTCCTGGATGCTCCCTCTTGCTGTAGGTAAGTTTTTTTATGTATGTGCTGCGTGTATTTATTGTGTTTTGAATTTTGTAATGTTCGCGAGTTGCGAACGAGTGTTGCGAGGTCGTAATGTGTGTTAACGTGTCTCGTATGTTGTTTGCATTGCGAGGTAAAGTTTGCGAGGGTCGTAGTTGGTGTGTCGTGTTGTTTGCGTTGCAACGTAAAGTTTGCGAGGGTCGCAGTTGTTGGCAAGGAGCGCCTTCGGAGCTCCATGCCAGCAACTGAGGCCCTTGCTACGCGGCCATTTTTTCTGTCGCTTAGCAAATTTTTTAGAGTCTAAACTGTTTTATTTTGAGTAAAATGAAGGTGTAAGTGTCGTTTTTGAGGTCCTGGATGCTCCCTCTTGCTGTAGGTAAGTTTTTTATGTATGTGCTGTGTGTATTTATTGTGTTTTGAATTTTGTAATGTTCGCAAGTTGCGGCCCGAGTGTTGCGAGGTCGTAATGTGTGTTAACGTGTCTCGTATGTTATTTGCGTTGCGAGGTAAAGTTTGCGAGGGTCGTAGTTGGTGTGTCGTGTTGTTTGCAATGCAACGTAAAGTTTGCGAGGGTCGCAGTTGCTGGGAAGGACCGCAAGCGTTAGCAACAACTCGTACGCTCACAACTATATATGTGATTACCTGTTAGCATGCTAGAAATCTGTGATTTATTTTCTCTCATCTAGTCGTATATCTGTACTTTTCACAATACTATAGAGATATGCCACATGCAATATGGGTTTTATTAGAAATATGGATTTTCTTAGTACAATAATTAGGATCTTCTCATATATAACAATTCATATAGTTAATTTATATCATAGCCATGTGTAGGATATGGGATATTATATAATATCTAACTATCAACTCAGTACTGATTTGGCACTTTCAAGGATTTCCTACAGAATCAGGACATAATCAGAATTAATTTTTATTAGACCAATATACTGATCATTTCCAAATTAAGGATCTAGCTAAACAATCAGCAATTTAAAATAAACAATAAACAATATATACTTTCTAGTCACCTTTTGGGCACATTATCACTTTTACATTTCTTTCACTTTAATTTTATAGCAATATAATATTTTTTTATGGCACATTTAATCACTTATTCCTTTCTAGAGTTAAACAAAGAATGTTTATAATTTTCCTACATAGTATATATACAGAAGACTCTCAGTTAGTGGCAGCCATGGGGTTTGGTAGATGCCGGATAAATGTAGTTTCTGGGTGCTTGAGAGTTACTATTAAAAGAGGCCTAGATTAGCTGCACATAGAATGCTCTTCTAAGTATATGTGTCAGTGAGAGCTGTTCTAGCAGCAGCAGCTTTCACTCCACACAGGTACTGAATGGTACGATGCTGAACCCAGAGACTATAACGCCAACACTGCACTGGCTCAGTCACTCACGCCTTTCTGATTCCAGGTAAAATTGAATTGCAGTGACGAACAGTGGATGAAATCTAGGTGCCTGTAAGCATTTTGTGGCATGACAACCTGGCTCCTGGCATTTGTTGAGCCCTGTACATTTCCATTTTCATTTAAAGTACAGTATTTAATTTGTTTCTGGTTGCTTGAGTGTTCCAGAGTTGATAAGGAGTAACTCTAACATTAAAGACATACGAATGGATTCACACCACCTCAAATGCTGCCTATTTGCAGATGATTTTTTATGCTCCCTTACAGAACGGACTGTCTCTGTTCCTGCAATAATCCAAGTTATGAACAATTTTGGGGAATTTGCTGGTCTAAAGATAAATGTAGAGAAGTCAGAGGCACTAAGTTTCAGAATGTTCCAGCAGGATATTGAGATTCTAAGCAGGGAATATAACTTCTCATGGTCCAAGTCACATATAAGTTATCTGGGAGTCAATATTACAAATAAGGTATCAGATTTATATAGGTTAAATTACCCTGATCTATTTAGAGAATTGAGTCTAGACATACAAAGATGGTCCAAAGGCCAATTATTCTGGCTGGGATGGATAAGCTCAGTCAAAATGAATGTGCTACCCTGCCTTCTTTACTTGTTTCGTACATTGCTCATTACAATTTATTATAAAAAACTGGAAAGATTCCAAAAAATAGTCTTTAATTTTATTTGGGCAAATAAAGCTCATCAAATAGCTAGAAAGGTGATGGTTCAAAATAGAAATAAAGGGGGCCTATCATGACCAAACCTTAACTTGTATTTCAAGGCAGTCCAATTATTCCTGCCTCTTGCACATTCCACCATACATTAGCCATTGTGGGTAACACTAGATAATTTGGACCTGCGCCCATACTCATGGGATTCCATTATTTGGTTACCCAAACCCTTAACCAGTATAAAGCATACTGCAAATCCCTTTATAAGACAGACTCTTGACATATTTGTGTGGGCCAATGGTAGGTTCCATCTGGCCCCAGTACTTACTATACTCACCCCAGTCGTTCCGCATCCAGATCTTACACTGTACCTTTAGTTGAACTCGTTGGCATGGTGGAGGATGAGGGGATTGTTGAGGTGTGGAGTGTGGTTTAGAGACAGGATGATACTTCCTTTTGAAGGACTGAAAGACAACTTCAACCTCCCCTTGGAGGAGCATTTCACCTACTTTAGAATAAATCACTTCATTAAGATGCTTATACATACCTTGGCTTAAAGGCCAATTGGTTTACCAAGCTATGTGATACCTTTACCTTATATAAAAATATAGTGAGCTTACTGTACGAAACCTTTAATACATATCAAGCTCATCAAAAAGTTAGACCCAGCTAAGCCTTTGATCTTTCAAGCCCGTAAATGTTACAATCGCAAATCGCTATTAAATTGCTACAATTCCTCAAGCCCGCAATTGTTCTCACACCCGTAAATGGCAAATGTAGAAGAAAATGCTACGAGTAACAGATAGGACTCAAAGGGGGTTAAACACGTGTTCGTAGAACTGTAAATGCAAATAAAAATGTAAAAGACGGGGAAAGCGATATAGAACATTATAATTAATTGCACAATAGTCTCAAGATCGCAAATCAGCAACCAAAAATATTTTTTTTTATGTTTAATTTCTGTGATCTATGAATCTTGGGAATCAAGGAGTTAATACATAGTCCACCCACATGGACTAGAACATTTCCTTTATTCTTTTTATTATTTTGTATATTGCCGGATTGCTAGTCTGATCACATATTGGACGTCTAAACGCTAACTTAGACAGTTGCCTTCATACAGGCTTGCAACAGTTACAGAGCGATTGGAATTTAATGAGGCCCAAAGTCTTTTCCTATGTCCTTATGGTCATTACAATATCCGTTTGATTCATTGGGCATGTGGCTAGTTTCCATTAAGGGTCCAGTGGCAAGACCCAAAGTGTCCCATAGTCCTGGTGGATTTATCAGTAAGCTTTTGGGCTCTGAAGGATTGTTAATTGTTGGGTTGGGTGCTGTCCCACCTGGCCCAAAAAGCAGGTTGTGAGAAAAGAAATTACTTTTTTTCGCACAATGAGTTTGTAAATTGTATAATTTTGTTCATTACATAAGTGAAATAAGTAAAAAAATGTGTTATATTTGTTCATTCATGTTACCCTTATCTAATATTAGATTTTGCCTACAGTACTGAAAACATTAATTGTGGCAAATATTAGTTGACAAACTGCGATTTGTCGTCACGCTTGTGACAAATCGCAGTCTGACAACTACGATTCCCGCAAATGGGCCGCGCATGCGCATTGTGCGGAGTAAGCTGTGAATGCGCATTGCGGCAGGGCGCTCAGGCACATTGCGTGGTGGCCAGAGAGACAGAGGAGGATGGGGAAGACACAGAGGAGAGGGGGGAGACACAGAGGAGGGTGAGAGATACAGAGGTGAGGGGGAGACACAGGGGAGTGAGAGGAGGGGGGAGAGACACATGGGAGTGAGAGGAGGGGGGAGAGACACGAAGGAGTGAGAGTAGGGTAGGGAGGGAGAGACACAGGGTAGTGATAGGAGGGGGGGAGACACAAAAGAGTGAGAGGATGGGTGAGAGACACATGGGAGGGAGAAGAGGGAGGAAGAGACACAAGGGAGGGGGAGTCACACAGGGGTGGGAGAGGAGGGGGGTAGACACACAGGGGAGGGAGAGGAGGGGGGGAGAGACACAGGGGAATGAGAGGGGGAGAGACATGGAGGAGGGGGGACACAGGGGAGTGAGAAGTGGGGGGAGAGACACAGGCGCTCATCGCTAGGCCAGTAAGGTAGAGGGGGAGAGGCTCCCATTGTGTGGCAAACAGCATTGCCAGGATTCACATTTTATTGTCGTCATTTTTGACGGGCAAATTGCTAGTATATAATAATAGAGGAAAATCAGGAAGGAAGTAAATGCTCTACGTAATTAAAAAGAATTGCATATACATTCAGAAATATAAACATACAGGGTCAGTAATATTTTGTATCTTTCAATCTAGTTTTCACCATCCTCAACTGATTATGTAATTTATTTCTATAATAATATTTACATGAATTTACAGTGTAAGATAATGACATAGAAACATAGTAATTTAGGATAAAATAAGACTTTTAGTCTTTCAAGTTCAAAGTTTTTAGAGCTTCTGTGATATTTGCATTATGTTCCTTGTTATCTGATCCAGAGACAAACAAAAAGAAAAACATTGATACATTGCCAGTTGGATTAATTCCTGAATCAGTTCCACTCCTACTCAAATTGTCCAACATAACTCTGTATGTCCTATTTATTCTAATATAAAAGCACAAGCACTCCTATATTCCTTACTGTCTCTGATATCCCTAAATATGTTCCATTTAGATTATAAATCGCATGCATATTTTTATTTTCCAAATTCATACTGGCACATTTATTCCGAACACTGTTGTAAGAGACACTTCCTATTTCAGTTCTCACAAAAATATGTTACAGATTCAAAAACATGCCATTTTATTTTGCCACGTATTAGGAATTTGAAACAAAGAGTGTTGAACTCAGAAGGTTTGTCAAACAAATAAAACCTTTACTTCTGACACAGAAGTGAAACATAGCTCTTTTCAATGAAGTATTGTTGTAAAACTACCAATGAAGAAGCATATTCAAATACTATTTTATTTGATCTTTTGGAAACCTCTAAGATAAAATGACTTTCAGGAACTTGTGACCCTCAGAGAAGAACTAATTTCAGAACTATAGATATTTTTCCTTGGTCCCATTTATGTTGTGCTCTTGAAATTTAAACTCAATGGTAAAAAATGATCAATTAACAAAACTAAAGAAAAATATTTTTGTCAGCACCACCAAAAAAAAAGAGAGAAAGAATTCAGTGCAGATACTACAAGACTAAATGGCTTGGAACTGTGTATTTGTTGTGCTCTGCTCATGTATCTTTTTTTTTATTGGTAGTTAGAGAAGTTTCACGTGTAATTTTTCTTAATTATGGATAAATAAATGATCTCTAGATAAGGAAACTGCAACCTAGATGTGGTCAAGAGTGAGATGACAAGGTTAAACATTGATATCCTGGGAATTAGTGAACTTTAATGGACTGAAATGGGACAGACAACCACCAGATCTTCTACTGTGGTCAAGAATCCCAAAGAAGAAATGGAGTAGCCATCCTAGACAATTAAAGGATGGCTAAAGCAGTGCTCGGTTACAACCCAATAAATGACAAAATGATTTCAATTCAAATTCAAGGCAAGCGATTCAATATCACAGTTATCCAAGTCTATGCTCCAACCATGGATGCTGAAGAGACTGAAATTGTCCAGTTCTACATAGTGATGTCGCGAACATCAAATTTTCGGTTCACGAACCGCGGAAGCAAACTTCCATCAAATGTTCGCGAACGGGCGAACTGGGCGAACAGCCATAGACTTCAATGGGCAGGCGAATTTCAAAACCCACAGGGACTCTTTCTGGCCACAATAGTGATGGGAAAGTTGTTTCAAGGGGAGTAACACCTGGACTGTGGCATGCCGGAGGGGGATCCATGGCAAAACTCCCACGGAAAATTACATAGTTGATGCAGAGTCTGGTTTTAAGCCATAAAGGGCATAAATCACCTAACATGCCTAAATTGTTTGGAATAACATGCTTTAAAACATCAGGTATGATGTTGTATCGATCAGGTAGTGTAAGGGTTACACCTGCTTCACAGTAACAGACCAATCTCCCCGTTTAATGCACCGCAAACAACCGCAAACAGTCCCTTTGCACAACCGCAAACTCCCCATTTGCACAAGGTTGGATACCAAGCTAGCCATGTCCCGTTCCTTGTCCTCACTGATGTCATTGAAGGTCTCTTCCTCCACCCAGCCACCAAGGGTCCCCGAAAGGTGACAACAAGCCCCCTGGGTCGCCTGCTGTGTTTGGTCTTCCATCTCCTCAAAGCCACCTTCCTCCTCTGACTCCTCTTCTTCAGACTCCTCTCTCTGCGTTGCCTCTGTCTGCGTTATTATAAGGTGTGTACTGTTAAGTAGTACTATTCCTATCAGTTTAATCCCTGTTACGTCCACTATTAGGGGACGTGTATATGGCATTGATTTTTGGAACAGGGAGATGGAAAAAGATGCTTGGCCGGACCTCCTACTTCGAATTTGGGGCACTGCACGTGCAATGTAATGTGCCACCAGATAGGAGTGGTGTATTAAGTTGTACTATTTATTCCTATCAGTTTGATACCTGTTACGTCACCTATCAGGGGACGTGTATATGGCATGGATTTTTGGAAGCGGGAGATGGAAGAAGATGCTTGGTCGGACCTCCTACTTCAAATTTGGGGCACTGCACGTGCAATCTAAGGTGCCACCAGATATGAGTGTCACTGTGCATTGGCAAAAGTTGGCAGAGTAGATGCAATAGGCTTCACACACACGCCTGTAGGCAGGCAATTGCTATTCAATCTATTACAGTCAAAAAAGTGTTGTTTTATTTCACTGAGCACAATATAAGCTGTTAGGTGTTAGCCTGTCACACACACACGCTGGCAGGCAGGCATATGCAATTAGATTACACAGAAAAAAATTATAAAATAAAATAAATGATGTTCTAGCCATAAAAAGGGCTTTTTGGGTTGCTGTCCTTGCAGCAGATATCAGATGAGTCCTTCAGGTCTGTAGTGGAAGCTAAATACACAGCCTATCTATTTCCCTATTAAATCTCCAGCAGCTACACTATCTGTCCTCTCACATCGAATGCAGCTTCAGAATGATTCTAAAATGTATGCTGTCCATCAGATGGAAGGCCCTGGAAGGGAGTGTATGCTGCTGATTGGCTGGAATGTGTCTGCTGACTGTGAGGTGCAGGGTCAAAGTTTCCTCAATGATAAAGAATAGGGGGCGAACCCAAAAGCGCGTGTGTTCGCCGTCCGATGAGAGCGCGAACATGCCAAAATCGCAGCGAATAGTCCGCGGGCGAACTGTTCGCGACATATCTAGTTCTACAAAGATATTCAACATGTCATAGATATAACACCAAGAACAGATGTTACTATCATCATAGGAGATTGGGATGCTAAAGCAGGAAACCAAATGACACCTGGAATAACTGGCAAATTTGTCCTTGGAGTACAAAATGAAACAGGTCAGAGATTAGTAGAATTTTTTCAAAATAATTCTCTGGTTGTAGCAAACACCCCTTTCTAACAGAGTCCGAGACGACTCTACACATGGACATCACCAGATGTGCAATATAGTAATCAGATTGCTAAAAAAAAAATACAATCCTCTGTGAATATGCAGTGGATGTAAAGAATAGATTTAATTGACTACGCATAAATTGCCTGAAAAACTTTGTATATTTTTTTAAATTGTAAACACTTTTCAATAGCCAAGAACAGAGCATCAAGACTTATGCAATCGGGAGGGAGCAGAGATGTAGAGACATTAGAACAAATAAGAAGTAGCAGAATGTTTTTAGGTTGTTTAAGTTGTTTTTCAGAATTGATAGTTTATATTTTTAATATAATTAGCATGCACATTAGAAACTTGCTCACACGATCTAAAGTCAGATTTCATGAAGTTTGGAGAATTATGGTCAGGTGAATTTTTTTTGTGCTGTTTATTTTTATAAAGGCAAAGTGGCCAGGTGGCAAAAGAACAAAATGTGAAAACATTATATATTGGTTCGGTAGAAGGGACGAGCGAACAAAACATGGAATGCTAGATGCTCAGTAGAGGGGACAGGATTATTATATAGGAAAAAGCTATATATAAGGTTTGCCCAATCTGGCGAGCTAGTGAAATAGTAAAAGCTTTATAGTGGTTCAGCAGAGAGTGAAAGAATTTGATATAGGAAGGGCTGCATGGTGGTTCACCAGATGGGCGAGCAAACAAAATTAGAAAGGCTATCTAGTGGTTCAGTAGAGCGGTAGAGAATATGATATAGCAAAGACTATTTATTGTTTTGCTAGAGGTGACAGACCAACAAAATGTGAATTAGTTTGTATTGTTTCTTCAAAGGGTTTGTGCAAACACTTTATAGACACTTGTGATTTTATGTGTTAGTCCAGTGGAGGTGGTAGCGTCAAACACATTTATGGAATTTGTGGAATGATGTCATTTAAATCATACTAGCCACTTGTCTGTCACAAATGATCACATATATAGTTGTGAGCGTACGGGTTGTTGCTCACGCTTGCGGGCTCGCGCAGCGAGCCCGCAAGAACTGCGGCCCTCGCAAAGCGAGGGACGCAGTTCCCCGCAAATGCGGGTCCTCGCGAAGCGAGGGCCCGCATTTGCGGTGATGGAGCATCCCAAAGTCCCCGCAAATGCGGATCCTCACGAAGCGAGGGTCCGCATTTGCGGAGGTGGAGGCTCAACGTCGGCTGTGTTAACACACACATACACACACACGACTTTTTAACAAAATAAACCCAACCTCCCAGCCAACAAAAACCCAACAACGTCCCCGCAAATGCGGATCCTCGCGAAGCGAGGGTCCGCATTTGCGGTGGTGGGAGCATCCCAACATCGGCTGTGTTAACACACACATACACACACACACAACTTCATAACAAAAAAAAACTTAAAGTCGCCTCACACCCGCTTACACCCAGACACCCAGACGCAAGACTTAACAAAAAAACAGTAAAAAAGGCCCCTCACACGCTCTTAACACACATACGCACGACTTAGAAACAAATACACTGCGTCGTACACGTAAAAGCTAACTGCGTATATCGCAAAAAAATACGGCAACATCGCAACAAAATACGGCCGCATCGGAAAAAAATACGGCCGCGAAAGACCCATTCCAACCGCCGCGCATCAAAACATCACAAACACAAGAAATAAAAACAACGAACACATAAAAAGCTTACTTACAGCACGGGGGGGGGGGGCATCCGGCACCTCCAAAAGTTAATTTACACGTCCATTTAAGTCCAAAACAAAGAGTTTAAACGGCCGAAAATCGGCTAAGCGAGAGAAAAAATGGCCGCCGAACAAAACGAAAACGAGGCTCCAGACGTAACTACACTACACTTACTCGCAATAATGAAACACATACTATGCGGAACGGATCACACTCATATTAAACACCATTTTAACCACTACTACGCACAAAATGGCGGATGGAACGCAAATTGTAAGCTGGAACGCAAATAGCGCATGCGTATTGCGTTCTAACGGTCTAACTTTCCAGAATGTTCTACAAGTTTATAAATACTGCCTATTTGACAGAGAAAAATACATTTCTACTCAGGTAATGAACAGAGTGACTTCAGACATAACTGCTGCTGAAACTTGAGAAGACAATTCTTTCCTAATTTAATACTTTACATTGTGCAAATTACAACTGAGAGGTAAGCTACAATATATTACATTTTATTATCAAGACAGGACATCAAAAAAAAAAATTCAATAAGAAAAAGAGGTTTATGTATACTGACATGTCACACGCACATTTATGTGTATTGCCCCTGCAACAAAATTATCTTAAAACAAACTAATTAAACAACTACATTTAAATTACATTAGAAAAAATAAGTTGGGACTATTAAAATATGAGTCATGTATACTGATATGTGACACGCACATATATGTGTATCATCTATAGTCACATGTCACACACACATTTATGTATGTTGGCCAAAAATAAAAATAAGGTTAATTTAACAATTAAAATATGATTCATGTATAGTGATATGTCACACGCACACAAAAAAATTACTTTCAACTATGGAAATGTGCTTTATGTTTGTGACATATGTGTGTAGCCACCACCGAAAAATAATGTGAATTGAAAATAATTACAGAAGTATATTTAAATGACATTAATTTACTGCAATTCAATAGATCACCTAAAGCTTAATCTTTCTACTTTTTTTAATATTCAAACAGACTCTGCATCAACAGCGTCACTCAACAATTTGCACCGTGCATTGTGAAGCACAATCCCTTTTAAAGAACACCAACAAAGAAGAAGAGGTAAGATACAACAAGACATTATATGCTGAAAAGGCCATGCTTTGCTAAATAAAAATAAAAAATTATATAATTCACTATTTCACTTTATTTTTCAAACAGACACTACAAGAAGACGGGCGGATTAAGATTGGCAGGAGGGGACCCTCTGTCATTCGACACTTCAATCAAGGTAAAGTATTAAGTATAAAAAAGAACCGAACCATGAGCCTCATTCAATTGCGAGTTGGCCAATTGAATAGGGCTCTATATAAGCACATAACAGATTTTTTAGACAGACATTTTTAGTTACTGAACTTCTAACCACAATCAAGGTCTTCACTAACTCAAAACTTCTGTCAAAAAATATGTTATGTGCTTATATAGAGCCCTATTCAAATTCGTCAAAACGCAATTGAATGAGGCTCATGGTTCGGTTCTTTTTTGTTTAATGGCCGAGGGCCTCATTCAAATGTGATTTGCCCATTTCAATAGGGCTCTATATAAGCACAGAGCATATTTTTTTACAGAAGTTTTTAGTTAGTGAAGACCTTGCTTTTGGATCCAAGTTCACTATCTAAAAACTACTGTAAAAAAAGATGCTCTGTGCTCATATTGAGCCCAATTCCATTGCGAAAAACGAAATTCAATGAGGCCCTCACAATATAACAAATCCAGCAACCAAAGGCCCTCATTCAATTGATATTTTGGACAATTCAATAGGGCTCGAAATAAGCACATTTAGAACTCTATTGAATTGGCCAAACTGCAATTGAATGAGGGCCAAAGTATGCAACATATGGTACACACAAACTGGTACACACAAAACAGGATTGTAATAAACACATATAGCAAACTAAGGGCCCTATTAAATTCTCCCTCGTAGTTCTCTCGGTGCTCGCAAAAGGCAGTTTTCCTGCTGTTTGCGAGAACCGAATCTCTCGCAGCCTGCTTTACGATATGACTGCGAGAAAATGGCCGAGAATAGGCTCCGAGAGAGCTACGTAGCCTTAAATCTATGCACGAGTCTCGCATATCGTAAGAATCCCTACGTGGACAAAAAGTCCACGCAAGGGATCCGAAAGCCTCTACGTGCTGCATCGGAACAGCCCGAGACAGCAGTGTGAGGCTCCCCCCTGCACCCTATACACATCCCCATGCTGCAGGGGTCTCTATCAGGACCCCTGCAGCAACCCCACATTAACCCATTGCAGCGGGGGTCCCCGATCTGCATAGATCAGGCCCCCCGCTGCATTTAAAACTTTTAAATTCCCCGCCGCGGCTCCTTAAAGGGACCGCGGCACACTATTACCCAATCCCGGCCGCGGCACTTAAAATTAACCCCCCTCTATGCTGGGGGTCCCCATCGGGACCCCCGAAGTGTCCCCACATAAACCCCCTGCAGCGGGGGGCCCCGATCGGCACCGATCGTGACCCTGCTGCAATTCAATTTTAAATTTCCCGCCTCGCGGGTCCTCAAAGGACCGTAAAGGTCCTGAAAGGACTCGCACTAAAAATATTAACCCCAGGCAACTATAATTACCCCATTAACTCATGATGGTCAATCCAGACCACCATAAGGCCTAAATTAACCCATTAACTCATGGTGGTCAATACAGACCACCATAAGGCCTAAATTAACCCATTAACTCATGGTGGTCAATACAGACCACCATAAGGCCTAAATTAACCCATTAACTCATGGTGGTCAATACAGACCACCATAAGGCTCTAATTAACCCATTAACTCATGGTGGTCAATCCAGACCACCATAAGGCCTAAATTAACCCATTAACTCATGGTGGTCAATACAGACCACCATAAGGCTCTAATTAACCCATTAACTCATGGTGGTCAATACAGACCACCATAAGGCCTAAATTAACCCATTAACTCATGGTGGTCAATACAGACCACCATAAGGCTCTAATTAACCCATTAACTCATGGTGGTCAATCCAGACCACCATAAGGCCTAAATTAACCCATTAACTCATGGTGGTCAATACAGACCACCATAAGGCTCTAATTAACCTATTAACTCATGGTGGTCAATCCAGACCACCATAAGGCCTAAATTAACCCATTAACTCATGGTGGTCAATACAGACCACCATAAGGCTCTAATTAACCCATTAACTCATGGTGGTCAATCCAGACCACCATAAGGCCTAAATTAACCCATTAACTCATGGTGGTCAATACAGACCACCATAAGGCTCTAATTAACCCATTAACTCATGGTGGTCAATCCAGACCACCATAAGGCCTAAATTAACCCATTAACTCATGGTGGTCAATACAGACCACCATAAGGCTCTAATTAACCCATTAACTCATGGTGGTCAATCCAGACCACCATAAGGCCTAAATTAACCCATTAACTCATGGTGGTCAATCCAGACCACCATAAGGCCTAAATTAACCCATTAACTCATGGTGGTCAATCCAGACCACCATAAGGCCTAAATTAACCCATTAACTCATGGTGGTCAATACAGACCACCATAAGGCTCTAATTAACCAATTAACTCATGGTGGTCAATCCAGACCACCATAAGGCCTAAATTAACCCATTAACTCATGGTGGTCAATCCAGACCACCATAAGGCCTAAATTAACCCATTAACTCATGGTGGTCAATCCAGACCACCATAAGGCCTAAATTAACCCATTAACTCATGGTGGTCAATACAGACCACCATAAGGCTCTATTTAACCCCATCAGTCCCATAAGGGTATATTATTACCATTATGGGCCTGTTACAACCCAACATTAACCACATAAGTGCCATGATGGTCCTCACGGACCATCATGACACTAACTACAAACACTACACTATAACCCCCAATAAACCATTTAATCTAAACTAACCCCCCTCTACACTAATCTATTAACAGTTACACTACCTACCTACACTACCTACCCCCTAATAAACCTCCCCAACACTCTAATTACAAAAAACAAAAAACCTACAGCACAGAAAACAAAAAACCTACAGTACAAAAAACAAAAAAACCTACAGTACAGAAAAAAAAAACAATTACAACCCCACCCCCCACTACAAAAAACAAAAAAATACATTACAACCCCACCCCCCACTACAGAAAATTAAAAAAATTACACACCTGAAAAGGAAAGACAGATAAACACAATACAATACATACATATAATACATTACATACATTACATACAATACATGACATTACATATAATATATTACATATAATATATTACATATAATATATTACATATACATTACATACAATACATGACATTACATATAATATCTTACATATAATATATTACATATAATATATTACATATAATACATTATATACATTACATACAATACATGACATTACATATAATATCTTACATATAATATATTACATATAATATATTACATATAATACATTATATACATTACATACAATACATGACATTACATATAATATCTTACATATAATATATTACATATAATATATTACATATAATACATTATATACATTACATACAATACATGACATTACATATAATATCTTACATATAATATATTACATATAATATATTACATAAAATACATTATATACATTACATACAATACATGACATTACATATAATATATTACATATAATATATTACATATAGTCCTAATCAAATACCCCCTATCTATCTAACATACAATCTATTTAATTTAAAATAAATCCTAACTATATCAAATACATCCCCCTATCTATCTAATATACAAAAAATCCTAACTACATACACAGACCCTTATTCTAAAATAAAATAAAATAATTACAGTCCTAACTACATACACAGACCCTAATTCTAAGCTAAAATCAATAAATTAAGACCACTTACCTTTAAGATGTTGCTTCAGATCACTAACCTATGGGTCAAACAAAAAAGAAAAATTAGTACAAAACATTAACATCAAATAAATAAACATTCTATACATTCTAAATATTCAACTCACCTTTACAGCATGTCCAGTCACTGTTTAGCTCTTCCGGCGCGGCCCTGTTAAAAAAAAAAACACAATACATGAATACATGAATACAATATATAAACAATAAATAAAATACACAAATAAACATCTAAATATACATTTAACTTACCTCCCCGCGATGTCCCCGGCCTTCTCTCCTTCAGCCCCGGCTGGGCCGCGGAACCATCCGCGCTCTAAAAAAAAAAAAGAAAAAAAACTAACGGAGGTCTGCACTGGCAGACCTCCCCGACGCTACCGGGAGGAAATTGGCATTGGCGGCTTGTGATTGGCTGAAAAAGCTGTCTATCAATTTCAGCCAATCAAAAGTCGTCAATGTGTGAGCCAATCAGGATGGGATACACCCCAATATCCCACCCTGATTGGCTTAAACACTTGTCTATCTTTCTGGGAACCAATCACAACGCTCAGATGCCTTCAGCCAATCACTATGGGATACACCCCCACGGAGTGATTGGTAGAAGACATCTGCGCATCCTGATTGGCTCCTACATTGACGACTTTTGATTGGCTGACAGCTTTTTCAGCCAATCACAAGCCGACAATGCCAATTTCCTCCCGGAAACGACTCCGGGAGGTTCAGTAGCGTCGGGGAGGTCTGCCAGTGCAGACCTCCGTTAGTTTTTTTTTTTTTTTAGAGCGCGGATGGTTCCGCGGCCCAGCCGGGGCTGAAGGAGAGAAGGCCGGGGACATTGCGGGGAGGTAAGTTAAATGTATATTTAGATGTTTATTTGTGTATTTTATTTATTGTTTATATATTGTATTCATGTATTCATGTATTGTGTTTTTTTTTTTAACAGGGCCGCGCCGGAAGAGCTAAACAGTGACTGGACATGCTGTAAAGGTGAGTTGAATATTTAGAATGTATAGAATGTTTATTTATTTGATGTTAATGTTTTGTACTAAATTTTATTTTTTGTTTGACCCATAGGTTAGTGATCTGAAGCAACATCTTAAAGGTAAGTGGTCTTAATTTATTGATTTTAGCTTAGAATTAGGGTCTGTGTATGTAGTTAGGACTGTAATTATTTTATTTTATTTTAGAATAAGGGTCTGTGTATGTAGTTAGGATTTTTTTTATATTAGATAGATAGGGGGATGTATTTGATATAGTTAGGATTTATTTTAAATTAAATAGATTGTATGTTAGATAGATAGGGGGTATTTGATTAGGACTATATGTAATATATTATATGTAATATATTATATGTAATACATTATATGTAATGTATGTAATGTCATGTATTGTATGTAATGTATGTAATGTATTATATGTAATATATTATATGTAATATATTATATTTAATATATTATATTTAATATATTATATGTAATGTCATGTATTGTATGTAATGTATGTAATGTATTATATGTAATATATTATATGTAATATATTATATGTAATGTCATGTATTGTATGTAATGTATGTAATGTATTATATGTAATATATTATATGTAATATATTATATTTAATATATTATATTTAATATATTATATGTAATGTCATGTATTGTATGTAATGTATGTAATGTATTATATGTAATATATTATATGTAATATATTATATGTAATGTCATGTATAGTATGTAATGTATGTAATGTATTATATGTAATATATTATATGTAATATATTATATTTAATATATTATATGTAATGTCATGTATTGTATGTAATGTATGTAATGTATTATATGTAATATATTATATGTAATATATTATATGTAATGTCATGTATTGTATGTAATGTATGTAATGTATTATATGTAATATATTATATGTAATATATTATATGTAATATATTATATTTAATGTCATGTATTGTATGTAATGTATGTAATGTATTATATGTAATATATTATATGTAATATATTATATGTAATATATTATATGTAATGTCATGTATTGTATGTAATGTATGTAATGTATTATATGTAATATATTATATGTAATATATTATATGTAATATATTATATGTAATGTCATGTATTGTATGTAATGTATGTAATGTATTATATGTATGTATTGTATTGTGTTTATCTGTCTTTCCTTTTCAGGTGTGTAATTTTTTTATTTTCTGTAGTGGGGGGTGGGGTTGTAATGTATTTTTTTGTTTTCTGTAGTGGGGGGTGGGGTTGTAATTGTTTTTTTTTTCTGTACTGTAGGATTTTTTGTTTTTTGTACTGTAGGTTTTTTGTTTTCTGTGCTGTAGGTTTATTGTTTTTTGTAATTAGAGTGTTGGGGAGGTTTATTAGGGGGTAGGTAGTGTAGGTAGGTAGTGTAAGTGTTAATAGATTAGTGTAGAGGGGGGTTAGTTTAGATTAAATGGTTTATTGGGGGTTATAGTGTAGTGTTTGTAGTTAGTGTCATGATGGTCCTTGAGGACCATAATGGCACTTATGTGGTTAATGTTGGGTTGTAACAGGCCCATAATGGTAATAATATACCCTTATGGGACTGATGGGGTTAAATAGAGCCTTATGGTGGTCTGTATTGACCACCATGAGTTAATGGGTTAATTAAGGCCTTATGGTGGTCTGTATTGACCACCATGAGTTAATGGGTTAATTTAGGCCTTATGGTGGTCTGTATTGACCACCATGAGTTAATGGGTTAATTAAGGCCTTATGGTGGTCTGGATTGACCACCATGAGTTAATGGGTTAATTAAGGCCTTATGGTGGTCTGTATTGACCACCATGAGTTAATGGGTTAATTAAGGCCTTATGGTGGTCTGTATTGACCACCATGAGTTAATGGGTTAATTAGAGCCTTATGGTGGTCTGTATTGACCACCATGAGTTAATGGGTTAATTAAGGCCTTATGGTGGTCTGTATTGACCACCATGAGTTAATGGGTTAATTTAGGCCTTATGGTGGTCTGGATTGACCACCATGAGTTAATGGGTTAATTTAGGCCTTATGGTGGTCTGGATTGACCACCATGAGTTAATGGGTTAATTTAGGCCTTATGGTGGTCTGGATTGACCACCATGAGTTAATGGGTTAATTAGAGCCTTATGGTGGTCTGTATTGACCACCATGAGTTAATGGGTTAATTTAGGCCTTATGGTGGTCTGGATTGACCACCATGAGTTAATGGGTTAATTAGAGCCTTATGGTGGTCTGTATTGACCACCATGAGTTAATGGGTTAATTAGAGCCTTATGGTGGTCTGTATTGACCACCATGAGTTAATGGGTTAATTAGAGCCTTATGGTGGTCTGTATTGACCACCATGAGTTAATGGGTTAATTTAGGCCTTATGGTGGTCTGGAGTGACCACCATGAGTTAGTGGGTTAATTAGAGCCTTATGGTGGTCTGTATTGACCACCATGAGTTAATGGGTTAATTTAGGCCTTATGGTGGTCTGTATTGACCACCATGAGTTAATGGGTTAATTTAGGCCTTATGGTGGTCTGTATTGACCACCATGAGTTAATGGGTTAATTTAGGCCTTATGGTGGTCTGTATTGACCACGATGAGTTAATGGGTTAATTTAGGCCTTATGGTGGTCTGGATTGACCACCATGAGTTAATGGGTTAATTTAGGCCTTATGGTGGTCTGGATTGACCACCATGAGTTAATGGGTTAATTAGAGCCTTATGGTGGTCTGTATTGACCACCATGAGTTAATGGGTTAATTAAGGCCTTATGGTGGTCTGTATTGACCAACATGAGTTAATGGGTTAATTAAGGCCTTATGGTGGTCTGTATTGACCACCATGAGTTAATGGGTTAATTAGAGCCTTATGGTGGTCTGTATTGACCACCATGAGTTAATGGGTTAATTAAGGCCTTATGGTGGTCTGTATTGACCACCATGAGTTAATGGGTTAATTTAGGCCTTATGGTGGTCTGGATTGACCATCATGAGTTAATGGGGTAATTATAGTTGCCTGGGGTTAATATTTTTAGTGCGAGTCCTTTCAGGACCTTTACGGTCCTTTGAGGACCCGCGAGGCGGGAAATTTAAAATTGAATTGCAGCAGGGTCACGATCGGTGCCGATCGGGGCCCCCCGCTGCAGGTGGTTTATATGGGGACACTTCGGGGGTCCCGATGGGGACCCCCAGCATAGAGGGGGGTTAATTTTAAGTGCCGCGGCCGGGATTGGGTAATAGTGTGCCGCGGCCCCTTTAAGGAGCCGCAGCGGGGAATTTAAAAGTTTTAAATGCAGCGGGGGCCTGATCGGTGCAGATCGGGGACCCCCCCTGCAATGGGTTTATGTGGGGACACTTCAGGGGTCCCGATGGGGACCCCCAGCATAGAGTGGGGTTAATTTTAAGTGCCGCGGCCGGGATTGGGTAATAGTGTGCCGCGGCCCCTTTAAGGAGCCGCGGCGGGGAATTTAAAAGTTTTAAATGCAGCGGGGGCCTGATCAGTGCCGATCGGGGACCCCCGCTGCAAGGGGTTAATGTGTGGGGGCTGCGGGGGTTCCTATGGACCCCTGCAGCAAGGTGTTCATGTGAGGACACTTCGGGGGTCCCGACAGGGACCCCCGCATTGAGGTGGGGTTCATTTTAGGTGCCTGGGGGGGGTACCCCCACGGCAGGGCTTATGTGGGGGACTGCCGCGGAGGTCCCTTTTAGGACCCCCGCAGCACTTGATGAGGAGTGGGAGCCTGCGATATCATCTCGCAGGCTGTCACTCCTCATGTACATTTACGCAGTGTAGATACGTACGGCCCTGCTGCGTAGCTCACACGTTGCTCGCAGCAGGGCTAATTTAATAGCATTGTAAGTTAGAGAAACTTTGCAGTACGTAGGGCTTAAGTAGAAGCCTCCTATTTACGAGGCTGGAATTTAATGAGGCCCTAAATTCATATTCTTTTTCAATGTTTAACAACCTATAACCATTAGAAAAAACACTACATAAGTATAACAAAAGTGGTGCCCATCAAACAGGTTTGTACGAAAATTCACACAAACACATAGCAAACTACATTTATATTCTTATTTTATGTTTAACAACCTATAAGCATTACAAAACAACATTAATAAGCATACCAACAGCGGTGCGCACCAAACAGGATTGTATGAAAACTCACACAAATACATAGCAAACTACATTTAGATTCTTATTTAATGTTTAACAACCTATAAGCCTTACAAAAAAGCCTAAATAAGCATAACTAAATTGGTGCGCACCAAACAGGATTGTACGAAAACTCACATAAACACATAGCAAACTAAATTAATATTCTTTTGCAATGTTTAACAACCTATAAGATGTACAAAAAAGCCTACATAAGCATACCAACAGCGGTGCGCACCAAAAGGATTGTACGAAAACTCACACAAACACATACCAAACTACATTTATATTCTTATTTAATGTTTAACAATCTATAAGCCTTAGAAAAAAGCCTAAATAAGCATACCAAAAGTGGTGGGCACCAAACAGGATTGTAGAAAAACACAGAAATAATGTCATTTTTTAGTTAATACAAATACATTCAAATAAAATTACATTTTCATTTTTATTTTATAACAGATACTGCGTCAAGAACATCGGACCAGGAGTTTCAACTGAGGACCAGACCAGCGGACGAGGACTTTCAACAGAGGACCAGACCATTGGACGAGGACTTTCAACAGAGGACTACACCATCGGACGAGGACTTTCAACAGAGGACCAGACGATTGGACGAGGACTTTCAACACAGGACCAGACCATCAGACGAAGGCTTTCAACACAGGACCAACAAAGATTCTGCTTCAAATCAAACTTCAACCAAGGTACAGTATAACAAGTAAAAAAAGAGAAAAATTAATTAATATTCTTCTTTAATGTTTAAGCACCTATAAGCCTTCGAAAAAAGCCTAAAGAAGCATACCAAAATTGCGGCGCACCAAAAAGGATTGTAGAAAAACACAGAAATAATGGCATTTTTTCATTAATACAAAGACATTCAAATAACATAACATTTTCATTTTTATTTTATAACAGATACTGCGTCAAGAACATCGGAACAGGAGTTTGAACTGAGGACCAGACCAGCGGACGAGGACTTTCAACAGAGGACTACACCATCGGACAAGGACTTTCAACACAGGACCAGACCATCGGACGAAGGCTTTCAACACAGGACCAACAAAGAATTTTGCTTGAAATAAAACTTCAACCACGGTACAGTATAACAAGTAAAAAATAAAAAAATAAAAATAAAGATCTTAGCTTTGCATCGATGTCAACAGAAAATTAAATTTAAAATAAACCACCGGTAACTATAACTGTTGAAAAAATATAACTAACACATTTTTCATCTATCTCTTATTTGTCTTTTAGGGCCAATAATCTTTAACAGTAAATACAAACTTCAATGTAAAATAAAAAAAAAAAAATTGCATAGTCCAAAAAAGTCTAAAAACACAGAATCTATACAATTTGTCATTGTAACATTCCAGTCATAAACCCTAATTTAATTGACATTTGACAAATTGAATAGTGCTGTAAATAAGGACATAACATCTTTTTGAAAATACCTTTTTAGTTACTGAAACACTTGCTTTTGGATACATGTTTAATAAATAAAAACTTCTTTAAATAATTATCTGATGGCCTTATTTAGACTTCTATTCAATTGACCGCATTGAAATTGATTAAGTATAAAATGTAAACACACTGTTGATAACAATTTGTCATGAAAAACAACTTAACATCTCAAAATAAACTAATGATACATTATTTTATTTTTACAGATTAACATGGCTGATAACGAGAGTAAACAAGAAAAGAAAAGACGCCAAGCTAGAGAACGACGACAGAGAGCAGACAGCAAGCAGACACTGGAGAAGAAGGAAATTCGACGAGAAAAAGAACGCAAAAGAATTGCAAGCAAAAGACTGTCACCTGCAGAAATTAAAGATATGTCAAAAAAAGCAACAAAGAAAATAAAGCATTTACAACCTGTTGCTCAAACATCAGATGACATTTTACCAGAAAAAATACAACAGATACCAAAAAAAGCAACAAAAAAAACAAAGCATTTAGAACCGTTTCATGAAACATTACATGACATTTTACCTCAAACAATACAACATATACCAAGAAAAGCCACGAAAAAAACAAAGCATTTAGAACCTGTTGTTGAAACATTATATGACATTTCACCTGATGAATATGAAAGTCAAAATCCTATATGCTTTGCAAATTGTCCTCTACTCAATTCTTTAGCAGTAGAGGTTCATAGTTGTGGTGACATGACTATTCAATGTCAGTTTTGTGAGGCTTATTATTTTAAACAGGAGAGACCCAGAGATGGCCAATTTATTAGTTGCTGTCAAAAAGGCAAGTTCAAACTTCCAGAAAGGAAACAATTTCCTCTCTATTTACAAAACATTATGACTGAACCTACTTTTCCAAACTACAAAAATTTTAAAACAAACATAAGATCCTACAATAGTGCCATATCCTTTGCATCCATGGGGGCAACATTAGCTGCTAATGTACCAGGACATGGTCCTTACTGTTTTAAAGTCCAAGGACAAATTTATCATCGCACTTCCCATTTACATCCAGAGGAAGGAAATCAAAGAAAATTCGCTCAACTATATGTCCTAGATACAATGGAAGCTGTTGACCAACGTATGCAGATGGAAGAAAATAAAAAATGCTTACCCAGTGTTTTCATAGAGCTAAATAACATTATGGACAACAATCCCTACAGTAAAGCTTATAAAAAATTGGCAGAAGTAGAAAATGAACAACTACTTCATGCACAAACACATCAATTACCAATGCCGAAGGTTAATATGGTGCTTAAAAGAGACAGACATACTGATAAACGTCGTTATAACTTGCCAACATCAAATGAGGTTGCAATGGTGTTTCAGAATGATGAAGGAGAACCACCATTTCAAAGAGACATTCGAATATATCCCAGAAATGAGGAGCAACCGTTTATTAATATGAGTATCTTAAGTCCAAATTTAGATCCAATGACATATCCCATCTTTTTCCCACACGGAGAAGCAGGTTGGCAACCAAAATTAACTCTTCCCAGTTACCCAAATGCTAAAGCCAGAATCCGAAATAATGTTTCTATGCTTGAATTTAAAGTAGCTCAAATTGCCATTCGCAATGTATTTAATCCAATTTTATGTGGTGGGAAACTAACACAACAATGGATTATTGATTCATATTTGCAAGTTGAGGCAAATAATTTAAACTTTATCAAATATCAACAAGATAAACTCCGTGTAGAACAAAATTCTGGATTAATGGACTATGTTGCTGACGTGGCTACAAGCAGAGACATGACAGCTGGCAAAGCCATCATTTTACCATCTTCCTTTCAAGGATCTCCTCGGAATATGAGAGAAAGATACAATGATGCTATGGCTATTGTCACTAAATTTGGCAAACCCGATTTATTTGTGACATTTACATGTAATCCACAATGGCCAGAAATTACACTAAATCTACTTCTTGGACAAACTGCCTCAGATCGACCAGATTTAGTAGCCAGACTTTTTAAGATTAAATTAAATGAATTATACAAGACTTCACTATAAATCAGTTATTTGGCAAATGTCTTGCTTATGTATATACCATTGAATTTAAAAAAAGAGGCCTTCCACATGCACATCTTCTAATAATACTTCAAGAAAAAGATAAATTACATACTTCGGACAAAGTGGATGCAGTCATTGTTGCTGAACTACCAGATCCAGAACTATATGGTAGACTATATGAGACTGTTACTCATCGCATGATTCATGGACCCTGTGGTGACCTTAATCCACAATCACCATGTATGGAAAATAATAAATGTTCCAAAGAATTTCCAAAAGATTATAGAGACAAAACCTATGCCAATTGTGATGGATATCCACTTTATAAAAGAAGAGAAGGAGATAGTGCCATTATTCGTGGAAAAAAAGTGGACAATAGATATGTAGTACCCTACAATCCACATTTACTCATGAAGTACAACGCCCACATCAACGTAGAAGCCTGCACTTCCATCAAATCCATTAAATATGTCTACAAATATATTTACAAAGGTTACGATGCAGCTACTGTAGTCGTCAAAAGTGCAGACAACCCTGAAAGTAGTGAGTTAGTACATGATGAACTTGCATCTCATGTAGATGCTCGCTATGTCAGTGCGCCAGAAGCTATGTGGCGGCTTTTAAAATTTGAAATGCATGATAGATCACATGCAGTATATAGGTTAGCAGTACATTTGCCACAACGACATTTAGTCTATTTCCATGCTGGAAATGAAATGAATGCATTGGCCCAAAGTGAAGATCGTCACACTACACTAACTGCATGGTTTGCATTAAATTCCACTGATGCTGAAGCAACACAATACTTATATATTGAAATTCCATATCACTATGTTTTTGTGAATGGATTATGGAGACCAAGAAAAACCAGAGGCAATAAAATTATTCCAAGAATTTACACAGTCAGTCCAAGAGATGTTGAACGTTTTTGCTTACGGATATTACGTTTAAATGTTCCAGGAGCACAAAGTTTTGAACAATTAAGAACTGTTAATGACATTGTATATGAATCCTTCCATTTAGCTGCAAGACATAGAAACTTACTCGCTGATGATACAGAGTGGGAAAGATGTTTAGAAGAAGCAGCACAATGTCAAATGCCACGACAGATGAGAGAACAATTTGCTTTTATTTGTATCTTCTCAAATGCTCCAAATGCATTAGCTTTGTGGGAGACTTTTAAAAGTAATATGGCTGAAGACTTTATGCGACGATACAATGAACCCATTGCACACTTAAAAGCGTTAATGGAAATCCAAGAAGTCTTTTTAACTCATGGATTAAGTTGTGCAAGTTTTAATTTGCCTGATCCAGGTCTTATAGATGACATTAACTTTGAAGACTATGACATTCAACTACAAGCAGAAAGAACAGAAGAAAGACTTGCAACTTTAAATACACTACAATTGCAAGCATTTCATGCCATTAAAAATGCTATAGATGATGACATGGTGACAGAGCGTTATTTCTATCTTGATGGACCTGGCGGATCAGGAAAAACATATTTGTACAATTTATTAATGAGTTCAGTACGAGCACAAGGAAAAATAGCAATGGCGTTTGCCACTACTGGAATTGCTGCACTTTTATTAGAAGGTGGAAGAACTGTTCATAGTGGATTTAAACTGCCAGTGCCTATTTTAGAAAATTCTGTGTCAGATATTCGCATGACATCCTTACAAGCAAAGAAATTGAAGAAATGTAAATTAATTATAATAGATGAGGCCACAATGATGTCATGCTATGCCCTCCAATGTATTGACCGTTTGCTTCGTGAAGTCATGGATAATATTTTTCCATTTGGTGGAAAGGTAATGTTGTTGGGTGACGATTTTAGACAAACATTACCTGTCGTTGTACATGGAAATCGAACTGACATTATCGAAACATGTATAAAGTCAAGTACAGTATGGAAACATTTTACCCGTCTTCAACTGCAACAAAATATGAGATCAGAAGGCCAAACTGATTTCAATGATTGACTTATTAAAATTGGAGAAGGCAGAACAGAAAAAATACTACATTTACCTGACGACACTGTAGAGATCCCACCTCATATGATTTGTCAACAAGATATTATATTGGCTATATTTGAAGGGAGCATAAATAACGAAGAATATTCCGAGCTTGCCAACCAAGTTTTACTGACGTGTAAAAATAAAGATGCATTAATACTCAATAATGAAATCTTAAAAAAAATTAATGCACCACAAAGAAATTATCACAGTGCTGATTCTCTACTTGCTGATGACAATGAAAGTCAGGCAAACTTTTAAACTGAATTCATAAACTCTTTAACTCCTTCTGGAATGCCACCACATATTTTGCAGCTAAAGAAAGGTGCAATTATCATGTTACTGCGAAATATGAACCCCAAAAAAGGCCTATGCAATGGCACAAGATTAATTGTTCAACAATTAAAGGACCATTTTATAGATGCTGAAATTTTAACTGGGACCCATAAAGGAGAGAGCGTTTTTATACCAAGAATAGATTTAGCACCAAGTGAAAGTAGTCTCCCTTTTATACTTCAAAGAAGACAATTTCCCATTATTATGGCATTTGCCATGACCATTAATAAATCACAAGGTCAAACTTTCAAATCTGTGGGTATTTTCTTGGAAGAACCGGTTTTTGCACATGGTCAATTGTACGTTGCGTTGTCACGGTGCAAAAATCCATAGGCTATTAAAGTTTACATTGAAAACAATGAAAGTCAAGGTGATTTATTAGAAGATGGACGTATTTTTACTAAAAACATTGTCTACTATGAAGTACTATAAATTTGCAGGATACAAATTAAAGATGCCAACATTTTTTAAAAGCATTCCAAAATACATAACAATTGGTTGTTTAATTCAGTCATAATTAATGGAAGTACTGTTTATGAATGATTCGCCTCACAAAATAATTGCCTTGCATTGTTAGTAAAATTATGTTAAAATGTTAAGTCACTATGTTAATGTTTCTAATGTTACAAGTTTAAAAAATATATTTTCAAGTTATTTCATTCAACATATTACAAAGTGGATGTTAAGAGGTCAAGCACCTTTTAAGTCACAATGTAAATATTGTCTGTTATCTTAAGATTACTACCTACATTAATGTTTATCGACAGTTTATGTGCTCAGTAATGAATTACTTTAATTACTTACGTTTTAAGGAGAGTTTTACTGTATGCCTTCCTCTACATTCAATGTATATTCAAGTTAACAATTATTGTGATAGAAATTGCATTTTAATACTGATTAATTTAAAGGTCAATTGTTTTTACATTCAAATGTTAATACTTTTAATAAAAAATTAGGTTACAAAATGTATTCACTATGTTCCTGTTTATAATGTTCGAAATTATACCAATGTTTTGTCAACTTCTAAACTTACATAAAAAATAAAGTTCAAGTTTAAAAATATATACTTTGTAAGGTTATTGCTTACATATATTTTAAACTTCATGTTAAAATTTGCGACGTTTCAAGAAGGCTTTTTACTTTTTGCTTTCCTATTCATTCAATGTATATTAAAGTTAACAATTCTTCAGATACAAATTACATTTAAAAAAACCATTACATCAACATTTTACAAAAATACACGTTCATATTAAAATACTTACAAGTGACAAAAATATATGTTAATAACTAAACAACTTGACAAACATATACATCACATTGCCGTCATTTTTTGACGGGCAAGTCGCTAGTCACATATATAGTTGTGAGCAGGCCGAGCCAGCCAGAGCCGTTGCTCACGCTTGCGGGCTCGCAAAGCGAGCCGCAGCCCTCGCGTAGAGAGAGCCGCGGGCGAGGGCCTCAGTTGCTGGCATGGAGTGCCGAAGGTGCTGCTTGCCAGCAACTGCGACCCTTGCAAACTTTACGTCGCAACGCAAACAACACGACACACCAACTGCGACCCTCGCAAACTTTACCTCGCAACGCAAAAAACATACGAGACACGTTAGCACACATTACGACCTCGCAAAAATCGGCCGCAACTCGCGAACACATTAAATACACACAGCACATACATAAAAAGCTTACCTACAGCAAGAGGAAACATACAGGACCTCAAAAAAAAACACACCTTCATTTAACTAAAAATAAAAGAGCTTAGACACTAAAAAATTCGCTAAGCGAGAGAAAAAATGGCCACCGAACAAAACGAAAACGAGGCTACAGCACTCTAAACACGCAAAACACCACAAGAAACTCGCAAAACACCACAAACGACCTACGGATATTCTGCTAAGACGCATACCACACATTACCCGTCATTTTACGCCAATGAGGAAGTACACAACTATGCTAACTGTTTGGTCTCGCGCACGCACACTATTACACTGCACAAATTCAGAACTTTTACACAGCAGCTCCACACCACTAATGCTGCAGCAACATCAAAACAGATTGCAGCTCTTCAACACAATGCTTCAAAATAGGTAAAGTATATTCATTTATTAATGTATTATATATTTCAGTAGTATACACCAAACAGCATTAGCTACCTTACAATTTCATTGCCGTAATTTTTTGACGGGCAATTCTCTAGTGACATAATATTTGCAAGCCTCGCAGTGCGGTTGTTTGCCACACAATGCGAGGCATAGCCTGGCAATGCAAGCCTTGTTATGCACAGCTTCTCTCTCTCCTTCCCTCCTTCGGTGTCTACTCCCTTCCTCTTCTTTCCTTCTTTCTCCTCTCTGTGAGTCTCGCAATGAGAACCCTCAGCACCCATTGCAAGCCTCGCAATGAGAGCCGTTGGCACCCATTTCGTGTCTCAGCCGAACATTGCAAGCATCTCCATGCTCGGCAAAGCCTGGCAATGCGAGCTTCGCTATGCACGGCTTCTCTCTCTCCTTCCCTCCTTCTGAGTCTTCTCCCTCTTGTCTCCTTCTCTCTAGTCTCTGCCAGCCTCGCAATGAGCACTTTCGGCACCAATTGCAGGCCTGGCATTGAGCACCCTTGGCTCCCTCCCATGTCTCTTTGCCTCCCTCTCCCTCCCCTGTGTCTTTCCCCATATCCCTCCCTGTGTCTTTCCCCCCGCTTTCACTCCCCTGTGTCTCTTCCCCCCAACTCTCTCACTACTGTGTCTCTTCCCCCCCCCCACTCCCTCCCGTTTGTCTCTTCCCCCCCCACTCACTCCCGTTTGTCTCTTTCCCCCCTCTCCCACCCATGTTTCCTATTTTCCTTTTCCCTTCCCTGTCTCTTTGCCCCCTCTCCCTTCTGTGGCAAAAGTAAGCAACTTTTTTGGCTTCTCCCTCCTCCATCGATTGCGGGTCTCCCATCACAAAAGACGGGATAATACTTGACTTTACCCCCTTCTCCTGTGTCTCTATCCCACTCCTTCCCCTGTGTCTCTTCCCTCCCTCTCCCTCCCCTGTGCTTCCTCCCCCTCCCTCCCCTGTGTCTCTTCCCTCCTTTTCCCTCCCCTTTGTCTCTTTCACCCCTCTGCCTCACCTGTGTCTGTTTCCCCCTACCCTGTGTCTTTTTGCCCCCCTCCCATGTCTCTCCCCCTCTCCCTCCACTGTGTCTCTTTTCCCTGCTCTCCCTCCCCTGTGTCTCTTGCTTCCCTCTCTTACCCCTGTGGCTCTTTCCCCCCTCTCCCTCCCGTGTTTCTTTGCCCTTCTCCCTCCACTGTATCTTCCCCCCTGTATCTTCCCCCCTCTCCCTATCCTGTGTCAAACACATTCATGGAATTTGTGGAATGATGTCATTTAAATCATACTAGCCACTTGTCTGTCACAAATGATCACATATATAGTTGTGAGCAGGCGAGCCAGCCAGAGCTGTTGCTCACGCTTGCGGGCGAGGGCCTCAGTTGCTGGCATGGAGCGCCGAAGGTGCTGCTTGCCAGCAACTGCGACCCTTGCAAACTTTACGTCGCAACGCAAACCACACGACACACCAACTGCGACCCTCGCAAACTTTACCTCGCAACACAAAAAACATACGAGACACGTTAGCACACATTACGACCTCGCAAAAGACGGCCGCAACTCGAGAACATGACAAAATTAAAAACACATTAAATACACACAGCACATACATAAAAACCTTACCTACAGCAAGAGGAAGCATACAGGACCTCAAAAAACAACTTACACCTTCATTTAACAAATGACGGGATAATATTTGACTTTATTCCCCCCCATGTCTCTCCCCCACTCCCTCCCCTGTGTCTCTTCCCTCCCTCTCCCTCCCTTGTGTCTCTCCCCATTCCGCTGTGCCTCATCCCTCCCTCTCCCTCCCCTGTGTATCTTCCCCCTCCCCCCTCTGTGTTTCTTCCCTCCCTCTCCCTTCCCTGTGTCTCTTCCCCCATTTCTCCCCTTTTTTTCTTTCACCCCTCTCCCTCTCCTGTGTCTCTCCCCCTCCCTCCCCTGTGTCTCTTTTCCCTGCTCTTCCTTCTCTGTGTATCTTTCCTCCCTCTCTTACCCCTGTATCTCTTCCCCCCCTCTTGTGTCTCTTTGCCCCCTCTCCCTTCCCTTGTGTCTTTCCCGCTTGTCTCCCTCCCCTGTGTCTCTTTCCCCCCTCTCTCACGTTTATGTCTCTTTCCCCCCACTCCCTCTCCTGTGTCTCTTTCCCCATCTCCCTCCCAAGCAGTGACATAGGTAGAGCTTTCGAGAATGACGATACCCCCCCCCCCCCCCCCGCGAAACATTATATATATAGACACTTGTGGATTTATGTGTTAGTCCAGTGGAGGTGGTAACGTCAAACACATTTATGGAATTTGTGGAATAATGTCATTAAAATCATACTAGCCTCTTGTCCGTCACAAATGATGACATAATATTTCTCTCCCTCCCTCTTCTTTCCTTCTCTCTCCTCTCTGCAAGCCTCGCAATGAGAACCTTCAGCACCCATTGCAAGCTCTGCATTGAAACATTGCCAATTGGATTAATTCCTGAATCAGTTCCACTCCTACTCAAGTTGTCCAAAATAACTCTGTATGTCCTATTTATTCTAATATAAAAGCACAAGCACTCATAAATTAATTACTATCTCTGATATCCTTAAATATGTTCCATTAAGATTATAAATTGCATGCATACATTTCTATATATAAAATCACCTTCTCAGACTCTCCTCTCTTCTGCTTCCTTTTCTCACTCCTTTTTTTTACCTCTTTCTCAGTCTCCCCCTCTCTCTCCCTCTTTCTCTTTCCTTCTCCCTGCTCTCTCTCTCTCCCCCCTCTTTGTGTCCTTCTCCCTCTGTGTATCTCCCTTTACTCTTTCCCCCTCTCTCGCTCCATCTCCCTCTCTCTGTCCCTGTCCCCCCTTTCGATTCTCTTTCTCCCCTTTCTCTCTCCTCTGCTTGCTCTTTCTCTCTCTCTCCCCATCTTTCTCTCTTTCTCTCACATTTTTTCTATCTCTCTCTCTTCTTATAGCTTCCCTCCACCTCTCATCTTTCTCTGTGTGTCTCACGCCCACTCTTTCTCTCTCTCTCCTCCTCTCTCTACTCCTCTAACTCTCACTCTCTCCCCCATCTCTCTCCTATATTTCCCCCCCTTTCCCTCTCTTTCTCTCTTTTTCTCTTGCTCCCCTTTCTTTCTTCCAGCTCCCTCTCCCTCTCTCTTTTTCTCTGTATCTCCCCCTCTTTCTCTCTTCCTCTCCTTCTTTCTGTCTCTCTCCACTATTTGTCTCCCTCTCTCCTTCCCTCCCTCCCTCTTTCTCTTCCTCTCCCCCTCTTTCTCTCTTCCTCTCCCCTTTTTCTCTATCTCTCTATCTCTCCCTCTTCCTACAGCTACCCTCCACCTCTCTCTCTCTCCTTCTTTTTGTCTCTCCCCACTCTTTGTCTCCCCTTCTCTCTTCCTCTCTCCTACCCACTCTTTTTCTCTCTACATCCCTCTTTCTGTCTCTCCCCTCTCTTTCTCTCCCTCTTTCTTTCTTTCCCTCATCACTTTGTCTCCCTCTACCTGTCTCTCCGTCTTTTTCTCTATCTCTCCCCTCTCTTTATCCCCCTCTCTTTCTCTCCCCATCTCCTCTCCTATCTTCCCTCTCTTTTTTTCCCTAACTCCTCTTTCTTTATCTCTCCCATCTCTTTCTATCCTTTCCTCTCTCCTCCTCTTTCTCTCTCTCTCCCCCTCTCTTTGTCTCTCTCTCCCCACTTTCTCTCTCTTTTCTCCCTCTTTCTGTCTCTCTCTCCCCTCTCTTTGTCTCCCTTTCTCTGTGTCTCTCTCCCCTCTCTTATTCTCCCCCACTCTCTCCTCCTCTTTCTGTCTCTATCTCCCCCCTCTCATTGTCTTCCTCACTCTCCTCCTCTTTCTGTCTCTCTCCCCTCTCTTTGTCTCCCTCTTTCTCCTTTTTTCTCTATATCACTCCTCTCCCTATCTCTCTCCCTATTTCCCCCTCTCTCTCCCTTTTGCTATCTCTCTTCTCACTCTTTGTCTCCATCATTAGCTCTATCCTCTTTCTCTCCCTCTTTCTGTCTCTTTCCCTTTTCTCCCTCTCCCTCCTTGTTCTCTCTCTCACCCTTTCTCCCCCTCTCTCTCCCACTCTCCCTCTCTCTGTCCCCCCTCTTTATCTCTCCCTTTCCTCCCCCTTTTTCTATCTCCCCCTCAACATCTCTCTCTCTCCCCTCTTTGCCTCCCTCTCTCTTTCTCTGCCCATCTCCTTTCTCCCTTTTCCTCTCTCTTTCTTGCTCTCCCCCTCTTCCTCTCTCCCTCTTCCTGTCTCTCTCCCTTTCTGTCTTTCCATGTCTCTCTTTCCCTTTCTCTATCTCTCCCCCCTCCCACTGGTGACTCCTCCCTCTGGTGGCTCCTCCTCTCCTCCACCGAACTGGGAGCATAGGCTGTGAAGGAGTAGAGAGCCAGAGGGAGGAGCAGGTGGACGGAGGCAGAAAGAGGGAGCCAGGGGAGGGGAAAGAGTGATTCTAGGTGGGTGGCAATTGGATGCTTTTTTGCCGCCCCCAAGGAGGTGCTACCCGAGGCAGTCTACCCCTGGCGCCACCCCCTTGCTACGCTACTGCTCCCATGTCTCTTTGACCCCTCTCCCTCCCCTGTGTCTTCCCTCCCTCTCCCTCCCCTGTGTCTATTCCCCCTTCTCCCTTCCCTGTCTCTTTGCCCCCACTCCCTTCTGTGTCCATTGCAAGGAACTTTGCGGGCCTCTCCCTCCTCCTGCGCCCATTGTGAGCCTCCTCCGCCTCTCCCTTTTGCGGCCATTATGGGCCTTGCAATGAGCACCTTTGGCACTTATTGCGGACCTCTCCCCCCCTCAAACTTGTGGGCCCATTGTGGGCCTCTCCCCCTGTGCCCATTGTGGCCCTCGCAATGAGGGCCTTCTCCCCCCCTACCATGTGGGCTAATTGACGGTCTCGCAAAGACCTTCTTTGCCCCTCATTGCAGGCTTAAGCAATAAAATTGTCGGTAATAAAATTGTAAGTGAGGCAATGCTGTTTGACACGCAATGTGATGCTTTTGCTTTTCTGAGCGCCTTCAGAGCTCATTGCGAACCTTTCCTCCTGCCTACTGTATGGGCTGCTCATTGCAGGGTTCACTAACCTGCAAGTTTTGTACTTGGGAATGCCATGTGTCTCTTTCCAGCATCTCTTTCCAGCATGTTTTATTTTCTAAGTCCTGCATGCCTGACATTGCTGGTGTAAGTGTTAGTGTCTTTGCCATTGTGTAGGGCAGAATAGGCAAAGCAACAGACAGGTTTTGGTGGTAGGGGACTCCATTATTAGGAAGGTAGACAGGGTCTCCCGGGTGCTCGGGTACGTCATGTTGTGGATCGGGTAGACAAATTATTGGGAGGGGCTGGAAATGAACCAGCGGTCTTGGTACATATTGGTACCAATGACAAAGTTAGTGGAAGATGGAGTGTCCTAAAGAATGAGTTTAGAGACCTAGGGAATAAGCTGAAGGCAAGGACCTCCAAGGTAGTATTTTCTGAGATACTACCAGTGCCACATGCAAGCCCAGGGAGGCAGAAGGAGCTTAGGGAGGTTAATGCATGGATAAAGATGTGGTGTACTAAGGAGGGGTTTGGATTTTTAGAGCACTGGGCTGACCTCACTTCGGTTCAATCTTTACAGCAGGGATGGATTGCACCTTAATGATGCTAGAAAGGCTGGAGGAGTTTTTCAACTAGTAGTTTGGGGGGAGGGACTAGATATAAGTAATGGGGTAGGAAGTGTAGAGGGTATAAGGGATGAATAAACACCTCATAGGGGAGGAGATGGTGGGAGGGGTAGTATAGTCAATATGGAGGTAGTACTAAGTAACTCAAGTATAGTGGCAGGCACTTCAGAACTACAGACTTATAACATAAGGTGTATGCTTGCTAATGCCAGAAGCTTGCCAGGAAAAATGGGAGTGTTAGAATTATTAGCAATTAATGAAAAATGGGATTTAATAGGCATTACAGAAACGTGGTGGGATGAATCTCATGACTGGACTGTTAATCTGGATGGTTATAACCTATTTAGGAAAGATAGAGGCGATGGTAAAAGAGGAGGAGGGATTTGTCTGTATGTTAAGCCGGAATTTAAGCCTATAGTCAGAGAAGATATTTATGGTGGACCTAGTGATAAAGTTGAATGTTTGTGGGTAGAGTTAAATAGCGGAGCAGCAAATTCCAAAAGAATATTAGTAGGAGTATGCTATAAATCCCCAAATATAGCTGAAAGTGAGGAAATACAATTGTTGTTACAGATTGGAAATGCAGCTAAGCATGGGCAAGTTCTAAAAATGGGAGATTTAATTACCCTGAAATAAACTGGATGACCAACAGTTCAGGTAAACGGAGCAAGTTCTTGAGTACACTCAGGGAGCATTATCTGGCCCAGGTTATACAAGAGCCTACTAGAAATGAAGTTATCTTAGATTTAGTCGTCACAAATAATATTGATATAGTATCAAGTGTTGGAATAGGGCAACCTTTGGGAAACCGTGATCACAACACAGTCTCATTTGAGATTGAATTAAAAAAACAAAATTTTAAGGGGCCAACAAAAACTCTTAATTTTAAAAAGGCAGATTTTAACGGTCTAAGGGCAGCAATACAAAATATTGACTGGGACAGAGAACTGATAGTTAAAAACACTGAACATAAATGGACAACATTTAAATCCTTACTAAATATACATACTTATCATCATATACCAAGTGGGAATAAAAGTAAAAGGAGTAAATCACATCCAATGTGGCTTAACAATGATTTAAAGATCAAGATACGGAGTAAAAAACAGGCATTTAAATTATATAAACAAGAGGGGTCAGAGACTGCTTTACAGGAGTACAAGGAAATCACTAAGGCTTGCAAAAGGGCTATTAGACTGGCTAAAATAGAAAATGAAAAATGAATTGCAAAAGAGAGTAAGACTAACCCTTAAATATTTTGTAAGGATATTAATGGGAAGAAGGCCAGGAAGGAAGCTATATGAGCATTACAATGTGACACAGGCCATCTGAAAATTAGCGACCAGGAAAAGGCAGATGAGCTAAATAGGTCATTTTCTTCAGTACATACAAGGGAGGTGCCAGTGGTTGGGACACTGCAACATAATGGGGCTACACTACCTTTGCCAAATAAATGGTTAATGCAGGAAGTAATCCAAAAGAGATTGGAAAAAATAAATAAATGAAGAACAATTTTTTAATAAAGCCCCGGGTCCTGATGGAATACTTCCAAGGGTACTGAGGGAACTGGGTTCTGTAATAGCCAAACCGTTATATTTAATTTTTCAAGATTCACTCAACACAGGGTCTCTACCAGATGACTGTAGAAAAGCAGATGTGATACCTATATTTAAAAAGGGAGCAAATCAGGGGAATTATAGACCAGTGAGCCTCACTTCTGTAGTGGGAAAGCTTTTATAAGGGTTAATAAGGGATAATATACACGAATATGGATATATGAGGGATAGGTCATGTTGAACAAAGCTAATTAGTTTATATGAGGAGTGGATGTAGTCTTTTTGGATTTTGCAAAGGCTTTTGATACAGTGTCACATGGGAGACTATTGTGCAAACTAAGTAATACAGGAATTGCAGTCAATATCTGCTCATGGATTTAGAGCTGGCTATAAGACAGGAAGCGTTAAAAGGTTGTGTTAAATGGAACATACTCCGATTGGACTAACGTGGTAAGTGGGGTTCCTCAGAGTCCAGTATTAGGTCCTCTCCTTTTTAACATATTTATTAATGACTTAGAGGTGGGACTGGAATGTTGTGTCTCCATTTTCGCTGATGACACGAAGTTGTACAAGGTAATTAAATCAGATAATGATGTGCTTTCCCTCCAAATGGATTTACATAAAATTGAGGAATGGGCATCTAAATGGCAGATGAGATTTATTGCGAATAAATGTAAAGTTATGCATCTGGGAAGGAAAAATAGCCATGTAATTTATAATCTTAATGGAGCAAATCTAGGGGTATCAGATATTGAAAGGGATTTGGGAGTGCTTGTGGACAACCACCTAGGTAACAGTGCTCAAAGCCAAGCAGCAGCTGCAAAGGCAAATAAAATATTAGCATGTATTAAGAAGGGTATATAAACAAATTAAGCAAATATAATTCTACAACTATACAAATCCCTAGTACGCCCTCATTTGGAATATGGAGTAAAATTTTGGGCACCACTTCATAAAAAGGACATTTTAGAGCTGGAAAAGGTACAGAGGAGGGCAACAAAACTAATGAAGGGAATGGATGGGCTAAGTTATGAAGAAACCAAATTAAACTTATTTTCCCAAGAAAAAAGGCGTCTAAGAGAAGATATGATAACCTTATATAAATACATCCAGGGTCAGTATAAAGATTTGTCAAGGGAGCTTTTTGTGACAAGAGGTTTTAAACTGACAATAGGACATCCCTTGAGGTCAGATGTAAAAAGATTCCACCTTAAAGAAAGAAAAGCATTCTTCACAGTAAGGGTGGTTAATCTGTGGAATTCTCTACCAGAGGAGGTGGTGACAGCGGATTCGATAGTTAACTTTAAAAGGGGACTGGATGTATTTCTAATTAAAAAGGGAATAATTGATTAATAATTAATTAACAACTAATTAATTAATAACTAATCCTCATATTACAGATCATAGGAGATCTTAAAGGTTGAATTTGATGGACTAAAAGTCTTTTTTCAACCTTAATTACTATGGGCCTCATTCTATTAGCGGCCGCAGCCGTTGCGGGGCCGCAAGGACCGGCCGCAAGCTATTCGGCTATTCTATTCCCTTACAACCGGAGGCTCCGGCAGGCTTGCGGCCGGTGCCTTGCTATCTCTTGCGGCCGCTCGCGCCAGAGGAAATCCTTTGATCTAAAACGGCCGCAAGAGTTTCGGCCGTAAGAAATTCCTATTTGCAAATCAATTGCTCCGGGAAACCTCTCTGCAAGGCTAAAAGCGAGCCGCTGCTTACTTGCAGGAAAGAGGTCCCGCTAGCACCAATTAAGCACATAAAATAGCTCAAATAAAGCCATCCTGCACTTTGAGAAGAATATAAAGGGATTTTAGTTGTTAGAAAAAATAGCACATAATTATCCTATACTCAAATCCGTAAAATATTTTATTTTTAATATCCGTAAAATATCCATGTAAAAAGTCCAGAGTGCTTGGAGCACTTCAGACCTGCCCACGCCGCAGCCGGAAAATAAACAGTTAATTTAAACTCGGGTTTGGGCTGATGTGCAAGCTTGAGAGTGGGTTCCTTTTAATCCTCATGTCCCCCAATATGATCCCTAGCATTTACAGAGCTGTACAGTGCAGGCTTGAATTTATTTTTGACTTTTTAGATTTCAGAGCTTACGGCCGGTTCCAAGATATGCGGCCGGCCGTAAAAGGAGATCCTTGCGGGGCCGTATAATAGAATCGCGAGTTAACTGAACCCCCGCAAGGAATCGCAGCCTTACGGCCGATTTACGGCCGCTAATAGAATGAGGCCCTATGTAACTATGTAAATATGTAACTATATTTTCTAAGTCCCTCGTGTCTGGCTTTGCTCAGCCTCGTTTTCATGCATTTTTAGATTTTTTTACATTTTTCGTCCACCATTTTTTTTCTCTCTTGGCCGGTTTTCGAGTGACGAACCACGGCAAATAAGTCTCAAAATCGCTTGCAACCTCACTCCCAGGCTTCCTGGTTCTCCCCCTGTGCTGTGTATGAGTGTATTTTAATATTTTTTTTTATATTTTTCGTGTTTTTCGTCTTTTTCAATTTCCGCACTACGGCCGTTAACATTTTATTTTTCCGAAGTCCCGCATTCCTTAACTGCTTGCAGCCTAAGTAAGTCCCGCGTTCCTCAACTGCCTGCATTGTCTTTGCCATTGTGTATTTTCTAAGTCCCGCGTGTCTGGAGTTGTTCGTGTAAGTGTTACTGTGTTTCTCGAGTAGTCAATTTTCAAGTGACGAAACACAGCAAATAAGGTTTTAAAATTGCTAGCAACCTCCCTCCCAGGCTTCCTGTCTTTCCCCCTGTGCTGAATGTGACGGTGTTGTCAGATTTTTTTGCCCCCGAGATTCCGAGGTTGGATTTTTTTATCTAAATCCCGCGATCCTCAACTGCTTGCAGCCTAAGTAAGTCCTGCGTTACACAGCTGCTAGCAGCCTAAGTCCCGCGTGCCTCAACTGCTCACCTCGCTTTGCTCAGTTCAGCCTAAGTCCCACGTGCTTCATGGCCTCAACTGCTTACCTCGCTTTGCGAGACTCGCAGGGCAATGAGCGCCAAAGGCGCTCATTGCCTAAATCCTGCAAGCTTGGAAGACTTCAATGCCTTTTCAGCCGAAGTCCCATGTGCTTCAATGCCTCAACTGCTCACCTCGCTTCAGCACTCATTTCAGCCTAAGTCCCACGTGTTTCAATTTTCCTGTGTTTTTCCAGTCTTTAGATGCTCCATTCTGTGCTGCAACCTTTACTATAATTTAACATGGTTTTTACCATGCCATGAAATATAGAATATAATTACTCCTGACTGGTCCAGCAGCAGGAATCATCCAATTCACATCTGAGAAATTTAAAATATCCCATTACAACTAACCTTTAATGCAAATAAAGTTATTTGATTCTAAAACATTTGATTCTAAAATAGATTTTAAGTTCCATTAGTACATTGCAAGGCCTACACAGATTGCAAGCTCCTTTACCACATTACAAGGTTCAAATAGATGGCAGGGTCTTTTACTATACTGTAACAGATTGCAAGCTTGTAAGAGCAAGCTGAATTAAATAAAACCGGTTAGAATCGGACAAATCCAAATACATTTTTATTAAAATGCTAGGACTAAATTAGATTATCAGCTCTTCTGACACACTACTATGTCTAAAAAAGATGTGTCACTCCAAAACGTGGGCTTTATAGTGCATTCTTTTCAGAGTCGCTAAGGAATGAAAAATAAAGAAATACTGTGAACCTAGACAGTCAAGAAAGCACATCACTAGAAGAAGCAGTTATATGTGCAATTGTTCCTCTGATTTGCCTCGGCAAGCTCTAACTCCATGACTTTACCATTAGTCATACAGAGTAAAAATGATAGGATAACTGGATGGAAGAAAGGGACTGAGAGCAGAGAAGGAGATACTGCTGGTGTAGCAGGTACAAAGCACATGGGCCCATATTATGGAACAGGCTTCTGCTACTGGTAGCAGCCTTGAGTAAAGTTGACTTAATTTAGTAACATTTATTGAACCCCTATTGTGTACTGGGGGCACTAGGACCATCGCTCTCACACTGGTAGGAAGCAACTGTGCTCTTCCTCTCCGCTATTAAGGTGCTGGTCAGAGTAACCCGAGGGTGCTTGCCTTATAAAGCAACCCTGCCTCCTGCTGACCTGCATGAATAAGTTGTGACCAGTCTCGGGGATAGAATTTCCACCTGTTTCACGCACCCCTGGTCCAATTTCAGTCAGATGGTCCACAATACAAGTGAGGTTTAGAAAAAAAATGTGAAAACGCTAAGAAAATGAATAAAACATGCATAAAAAGCAGTAAAGATTTACCCAGATAGTAACATTTATAAGTGTACAGGCTATATTCCAATATAGCATTCATATTATAATTGTTAAAGGACCATTGTAATGCATATGTTTGCTTGCTTTTGCCTTTTAAATTGTTTGCTTTCTCATCAAGGAGAGCTGTCTTTCTCATCCTCTCTGTATCTTGTCAGGGGGAGTGACCAGCTCTGCTGGGGGCTAGACTGTCAGGAAGCTTGGAATCAAGGTGGGCTATGATGCCACTGGCCCTGCCCTATGACATCATTAAGTCCCTCTACATTGTCTACACTGAAGTAACAGCTCTATTGTAACCTGCTTGCAGCTGTCCCATATGCCCTACCCAGAGACATTGCACAAGCCTTCATAAACCCACACTCTTTCATGAGCATGCTCAGTCTGTACCAGAGTCTGACTGGTCAGACTTTTTTAGGCCAGTTTCCAGGCAGAATTGGCCATGTCCCTGGATTGGCACAGGTAGAAGGAGATAAGGAGCTTATGTTATGTTTCAACTAAAAAGTAATTAGGTTGTCCCTGAAGACATTAGGCAGTAGTCAAAAGGTCTGATTTCTTATCACTAATGTATGACTTTTATATGTGGAAGATATTTTGAATACGATGGAAGCCTGTATGTGCACAATTGCAAGGTGGAAAACATACCTACCAGTGCATTCCTTAACTTTAGTGGAAACTCATTCGGTTACAAAGGCACAGCCTTTTGTAACACAAGCGTTGAGAAAACAGAAGGTAAAGTTTTGATTTGCTGTTGTTTGGATGAAAATTTTTTGTTAATGTTAAACTAAAAATAGGTTTAACATGAAAATGTCTTATACTGGTGTTTTAAGAAGGAGTTTGTAATTTACGGTTCATAAATTGCTATCAAGTATTTTATAAGTCCCGCGAGTCTGGCATTGTTCGTGTAAGTGTTACTGTCTTTGCTGTCATGTATTTTTTAAGTCCCGGGTGCCTGGCTTTGGTCAGCCTCATTTTCATGCAGTTTCAGATTTTTTTTGTTTTTTGGTCCGCCATTTTTTTTCTCACTTAGCCCATTTTCGAAAATCCCTTGCAACCTCACTCCAAGGCTTCCTGGCTCCCTCCCCCTGTGCTGTGTGTGAGTGTCTTTTTATTTACTTTTTATTACTTTTCGTGTTTTTGGTCTTTTTGTTTCAGTATCAAAAGAGGAGATAGAGAGCATGACTATATCTTGTTCATACAGTAGCAAAATCTTACACACACACACACATATATATATATATATATATATATATATATATATATATATATATATATATATATATATTTAATATGTATAATTGGAAAGGGTATATATTGAGTAAGTTAGGTTATTGATACTGTTATAATAGTACCTCCCAACTAATCAAACCAATCTCAGCTTATTCACCCTCAATTCAATTAAAAAGATATTCAAGTCTTGTATAAAATGTATGTCTTTGGGAAAAGAAAGTGTAGTCTTTCTTTATCGTTTGGATAGAAAGTTTATCAGACATCAAATTTGATTTATTAGAAAAATAAATGTATTAATTTATAAGAAAATATTTGAACTCTTTTACATATTTGTTTATCTGTTTGAATTTTCCCAATTGATTTACAATCTACTTTTACATCTAAACACATACAAGATCTCCTCATATTATCAAACTTCCACTTCTACTTTTGGCTATCTTTTGCAATACTCTATTCACAAAATGATGTTGTTTTTAGATGGGTGCATAAATATTGACTATTGTGATTTTGTTTTTCATTTAAAGAGCAGAGCCAAATGATAAATGTTCCCTTTGTATAAACTTCTTAAAATTCTTCCATTATTCTTCCATTATTTCTATTAAATAGAATAGAAACCCCTCTGGATTAATCTTTAAAAAAAGAATCAATCTTAACATTTTATATCTTATCATTGTGTTTGGTTTTATTATTAATTTTCCAATGTGTCTCTTGAAAGAAAGCAATCTCTATAATTTCTATATGGAAATGGTACATAACAACTTTAAATTTTTAAGGTTTTTTTTTATCCTTGTGCTTTTTGTGTCATAATTTTGATTTCATATTCAATCATATACAAAAAGTATTTTTTTGGTGCTTAACACCTGTTTATAAATAGAAAAAAAGAAGAAAAATTTATTCATTAAATATCAAAAATTACTGAGTGCTATAAAAAATAAAAATAAGATATAAGGGGTACTAGAAAGCTAGTCCAATGAAATAAGTGCATAGGGATATATAAACAAATCCCCAAAAGAGTGACCAGAAAAGTAATATACTGTCACAAAATAGTGAATAAGTAAAAAAGGTGTTGTGAAGAAATAACAAAAATATACGTGTGCTAATATGCACACTACATGTACTACACAATAATTGGGATTTAGGAGTAAAGTTGCTGAGAAATACACAGCACTGTACATATAAGTGAAATGAATAGAATGCAAGGAATATATATCCCCACTAGGATATATTTAATCCTTACAAAAAAAATATTTGAAGTGAAGTGGGAGCTATAAAGGCTCTCCTCATTAGGTGGATTAAATCATCAGAGAGCAAAAAAAGTAATAATATTGATTTCTATTTAAGTAACATCATCATTTTTGGCTCTTGTAGGAAACCCTCTCCAATTAGTACATTTTCCACTTCACACATAAACCAATACCATACAATTAACTTTAGACTATACATATATAAGTGAACAACATTAATAAGATGAAACATCTTCAAAATCTCTCTTGACAAGATTAGCATTGCTTGCCAATTGGAAAATCAGTCCAGCAGACTGAGAGAAGCCTATCTGATTGCTATTTGACCTATTATTGCATTATTATCCTATTATTGCATTGCACACCCCTATATCAATTAACACCCAATAATAATCTGTTATCCTTCGACGTGATAGTTTTATAATAGGATGTTGTTCATAGCTAGGTATAGAAAGTGGCTACGGTAACAAAAATAAACATATAGAAGCTTCTTAATTAATATATTTATCTATCACCATAATCATTGCCTCTTATCTCTGTTATGACCCTATAATTTTATAACTCAGCACATAGCTGTGATCTATAATAATTTTGATTAATTTTCTTCCAGTATGTCATTTAAATCACATAATTAAAAACATATCACATATATTATATACCTTAAAGAATGCTTTACTTTTTTTAATGGTCCCTTTTAATACTATAATAAAATTACTATATATTTTAAATCTTCCCCCAATACCATAGAGCTTATTTTATGTGAATTATATGAAGCTATCATTTTTAGTTATTAAAACTGTTTTATGTTGTGCTTCTTTTTATACGATGCTTGCAAATTTTACATAAATAGTATTAATATTCTAAAAATGTTTTAAAAAATGAATTTCCAATTCTAAACAATATTTATTATGTGACTTCTGTGGCTATAATGTGTAAATAAAATACCACGCTAAAAATAACATGCTAATTTAAATGCATTCAACTAATCCTCCTCAATTTAAATTTATAATATATATTTATCTAAGGTGCTAAATATGGCCCCTATGCTAATCCCTGAAAAATCAATTACGAGTGCCATAGCATCACAGTAAATCCTACATAGTGCTACATAGTAAAACATACATAATCCCCCATCCCTAAAACATTGCAAGAAAATGCCTACAGGTCATTGCTACGAGTGAACTGCACGACAAAGCCAAAAAGCAATGGACTGACAATAAATTACAAGTTACTCCCTCACACCCTGACACCCATCCCTATGCTAATAAGACTTTTTGGGTAACTCACAAATCAGGGAACTGCCGTAACTACAAAAAGCCAAAGAAAAATGTATATGTACCAAAGACCACTCACAACTGGTTCCCGGAGGCACTTAAAGTGACAGTATAGCACAAGAAGGACTACAAAATGGTGAAATGTCAACATTATTTGACACTTCATAGTTTGATAACAACATATCTGTAATCAAAAGTTTTATTATACAAAATACAGGGTAACACACAATTGAGTAGGTTTAATATGCGTCACAAAACCATGTTGCCTAGGAACAAATTCTCTGATACATTGTCTATAAATATATCATATTTTACACAAAATAAACACTTTTTAACTTTTTGCAGCTTTAATTACAAATGTCACATCTTTTTTTCATGCTCTGTTTCATTGCAGCAGCCTAGTTACGGCAATTTATGATATTCACACCTCCAATTGGCTCAGAGGGCTGTCTCATCTGTAAAGCTTGGTTTGGCTGCTCACTGCAAATAAATCTGTTGCGTCTAAGGCATAATTTATGGCTGTACACTGAGTGCTGCAATCTGGGGGAGTGAAAGATTTACATTAGTGTAGAAGTTAGGGTAAAAAAGCTCCCACAGCCAATTTACGGCAGTGCCCTAAATTAGAGCACTTAATTTACATAGGGCTTTATGTTGCTATATATTAAATTAGATTATTCTCTTATTCCTTTTCACTACTATACCAAAATGAAATGTAATTTTATATGTTCTTCCATTCTTTTACCTGTAATCTCAACTTACATCGTTTCCTACTAGATGTGGTTTCAGAAGGAACCTCCCATTCTTTAAGCAGTATCTCTCCCGCTTCTAAAAGCTGATGTTATAATGCTGTATTATTTTCTTTCAATCAATGCAGTGCCAGATAAATCTGAAAAAAAGCATCAAGTTTTCATAGGGTGGCTATCTTGTGTCATCTCAGATCTTAAGGAAGTTTGAAGTATGTGAAAAGGGATTTCATTGACGATACAATAAGTACCGCAGTTAGTCTTGCACCCCTATAAATAAATTTGGGGGTTTCTGTTATTCAGATTTTTTTAACATGAGGTGGGGAAGCATTCACTTGCAAAGAAATGTTTAAGTAGGAGATTTCATTAGTTTCTCTTTAGTGGAAGTGTGTAGTCATTTTTGTATTATGCTTTTTGTCCTTTCTTGGGTTTTGCTCTTTGTTTTTCATCTTTTAGTAAATAAGTCAGTAAATAAATCACTGCTTTAGACCTCATAGAGGAGTTCTCATAAAATAAAAATATGGAAGATGATTCCTATGCCATTTTTTTTATAAATGATTGCCAAGCATGCAGCTCAGTTATTTTAGAGGTTAAATTATTCTCATAAAAATCCTTAACACTTGCTTGGCAGCGCCAGTCTCCATCTGTTTTTATCCATTCACTTAAGCTGTGCCACAATTTACCATGTGAGAAAATAATTCTAAACACAGCTTTTCTAGGATTTAAAAAAAATTGTAATCTATAATTTCAAAAACATATATTATGTGACTTCATGTAAAATTGTTGGCTTCTCCTATTGCCCTAATCTTGGAAACTATTCACAAGACTGAATCTTGAGGATACAGTACACCCTTTAATAGTTAACCCGATTTAACAGACTTCAGACTTAATGGACAAGTTGTTCATCTATGCGTCCCTTTGTTTTACTATTAACATGTCATTAGTCATGTTTATGTAACACATAAATGATTCATTTGCTTGATTATGTCTGTTGTTATGTGTTTATTTTGTTCTGTGTAATCAGGAATATGATGTGGAGAAGCACACTGTGTCAAAGAAAGTACACAACTCCTCAAATGTGTGTTATGTATCATTGTGCCATTTGTTATTAGGTTTTATTGCTAACCTGTAGATGTACATTTTATGAACATCAGGTTTAATGGAGATTTGGCAATAATGGACACTCCCTCCTCCTAACTAGTCTGTTAGATCAAAGGTGTACTGTATTTTCTTAGCCACAATTGGCTAAGGAAACATTACTGATTTAGTACTAGAAATGTCTAGAGATGAAAAAAATAGACTTTTATCAGTTATAAATAGCTAGCACCATTTGCACACCAGTATGCAGAATATGATTTGTGGTGGCTACTCTTCCACTTAACATCCAGACAATTGATAGGATAGCATGATTACACTGTCACCGCTGAAAGTTCTAATAATGGGAATTTTTAACTACCCTAAAATAACTCTTTTTTTGCTTATACTCACTGCACAGAGCTGTCTGTCTGGGGACTCTCCAGTGAACCATGTAAACAGAGATTTAATTTAGAAACTTCTCAGTGAAAAATGCACATATTTCAAAAGTTCAAAAAGTATTTAAATATGATTTTAGGAGATCTTTACAGGGGTGTGCTTCAAATTGTGCTGAATAAGTGGCCCTTAGAAAAGTAATTAATTGGTCCGCAAGGTATTGACATAAAGATCCTGGTCAGATGAAGGCTAGGGAGGGAACCATTGGTATTGCATCTATAAATGCATAAACTGAAGTAATACACTGACTGCCAGATATACAGGAAATAAATGGTCTATAGACACGGCTTATTAATTGCATATCGAAACATACTTTATGTAAAAAAACACAGTATTTCTTCTCTATAAAGTATATAAATACTTGAAATAAAAGCAATTATTATGGCAAAAAAAAAGTGTAGTGTAATTAATACACAATGTGTAAATCATACACAGAGACACACAGCTAGATGACCCCAAACCATTTATATGTATTTTCATTTTACCTTTTCAAAAAATAAAAGTTCTGCTTTAGAGCTTTGTCCAGATAAAACCAAGGTAAAATATAAATATCCAATCTGTTTTTTTTTTTTCTTTCCTTTCTGAGCTTTGATAATTTATATCCTGGTGTGTTTGTTGTCTCTCTCTGTAAGGGAGTAAGCCAAAACTGAGAGATAGATCATTTTAGTGATTTCATAAACTATTTAGCACACCATATGATAAATCAGCATACTGTATTAGATACAAGGGTATATATCTCAAGAATAATGTAGTTCTCAAAATATGACCAGTACAAGACAGTCATAGCTTTTACTCTCTTGAAAAAGACTAATTTTGTAGGGTCACTTGAACTTTCAACTTCTTTCTACTTCTGATTTGGTGTACTGTGTGATGGTGCTGAAATTCTCTCTTTATTCTTATTGAAGAAATCTACAAATGTAAAATCCTGGTGCAAAGCTGTCTGCTAGTTATTTATTTATTTATTTTTTTAATCTATTTTTTATTAATTATCTACAAAAAATACAAGTACAAAAATATAAATAGACAATAAATACATATCCACAAAGTCTCAAGTAAACATTGTAAGTTGAACTATACAGGGAGTGCAGAATTATTAGGCAAATGAGTATTTTGACCACATCATCCTCTTTATGCACGTTGTCTTACTCCAAGCTGTATAGGCTCGAAAGCCTACTACCAATTAAGCATATTAGGTGATGTGCATCTCTGTACTGAGAAGGGGTGTGGTCTAATGACATCAACACCCTATATCAGGTGTGCATAATTATTAGGCAACTTCCTTTCCTTTGGCAAAATGGGTCAAAAGAAGGACTTGACAGGCTCAGAAAAGTCAAAAATAGTGAGATATCTTGCAGAGGGATGCAGCACTCTTAAAATTGCAAAGCTTCTGAAGCGTGATCGTCGAACAATCAAGAGTTTCATTCAAAATAGTCAACAGGGTCGCAAGAAGCATGTGGAAAAACCAAGGCGCAAAATAACTGCCCATGAACTGAGAAAAGTCAAGCGTGCAGCTGCCACGATGCCACTTGCCACCAGTTTGGCCATATTTCAGAGCTGCAACCTCACTGGAGTGCCCAAAAGCACAAGGTGTGCAATACTCAGAGACATGGCCAAGGTAAGAAAGGCTGAAAGACGACCACCACTGAACAAGACACACAAGCTGAAACGTCAAGACTGGGCCAAGAAATATCTCAAGACTGATTTTTCTAAAGTTTTATGGACTGATGAAATGAGAGTGAGTCTTGATGGGCCAGATGGATGGGCCCGTGGCTGGATTGGTAAAGGGCAGAGAGCTCCAGTCCGACTCAGACGCCAGCAAGGTGGAGGTGGAGTACTGGTTTGGGCTGGTATCATCAAAGATGAGCTTGTGGGGCCTTTTCGGGTTGAGGATGGAGTCAAGCTCAACTCCCAGTCCTACTGCCAGTTCCTGGAAGACACCTTCTTCAAGCAGTGGTACAGGAAGAAGTCTGCATCCTTCAAGAAAAACATGATTTTCATGCAGGACAATGCGTGGCTGGCAAGAAAGGGTATAAAAGAAGAAAATCTAATGACATGGCCTCCTTGTTCACCTGATCTGAACCCCATTGAGAACCTGTGGTCCATCATCAAATGTGAGATTTACAAGGAGGGAAAACAGTACACCTCTCTGAACAGTGTCTGGGAGGCTGTGGTTGCTGCTGCACGCAATGTTGATGGTGAACAGATCAAAACACTGACAGAATCCATGGATGGCAGGCTTTTGAGTGTCCTTGCAAAGAAAGGTGCTATATTGGTCACTGATTTGTCTTTGTTTTGTTTTTGAATGTCAGAAATGTATATTTGTGAATGTTGAGATGTTATATTGGTTTCACTGGTAAAAATAAATAATTGAAATGGGTATATATTTGTTTTTGTTAAGTTGCCTAATAATTATGCACAGTAATAGTCACCTGCACACACAGATATCCCCCTAAAATAGCTAAAACTAAAAACAACCTAAAAACTATTTCCAAAAATATTCAGCTTTGATATTAATGAGTTTTTTGGGTTCATTGAGAACATGGTTGTTGTTCAATAATAAAATTAATCCTCAAAAATACAACTTGCCTAATAATTCTGCACTACCTGTACAATGTTGAAGTGTCTTAGGTTCAATATCCAATAGAGTTACATTGCGTGATTTAGCCAAAATTGATGGATAAATCAAACATAAAAAAACAAATACAAAACATAAATATAAAATACACAAAGAAGGAAAAATAAAAGAAGAAAACCTAAAGAAGTTAAATTGAGACACAAAACAAGGTTACAGCAAGTCCGAAGTAAACCTACAGTGCAGGGTTATTAAAGTGGAATGTTACATTTATTGAATTTTCCTTTATTTAAATTTTTTGCTAAAGGTCCCCTTTATCCAGTGAACTTCTCATAGCTCCCACATCATAGAGCTATCTCTCTATTCATGGCCACAACTATATCATTCCATATAGAAATTTCAGGTTACTTCTATTTGCGTGCCAAATGCCATCACATATAATAGTTGTCAAACTGCGAGTCATCGTCACGCTTTGCTAGCTCGCCAAAACTGAGTCCCTCGTGAATCAAGGGACGCAGTTCTGGCCCTAGTTCTGGGGGCCTTTGGCTCATTGCAGGCCGCAAATGCGGACCTCGCGAAGTGAGTGTCCGCGTTTGCATAGGTGGAGGCTCTATGGCGCCTCGCTCACGGTAAAAAACAACCCAAAAAAGCGGGACTGTGAAAAAAAATAAGACCAGGGGGACTTAGAAAAAAAAATCGCTGCTTAGAAAAAAAAAATACGACCCACAGGACTTTAGAAAAAACAATTATGAGGTCGCAAAAATACAAAGTTAACGGCCGAAATGCATTCATCCAAAAACAACAAAAACAATGAAAAATACAAAAAAAACCATAAAAAAACCCTCACACACTGCATGTGGGGAAAGCCACGACATCTACTAGTGAGGTTGCAAACGCATTAAAGTCGAATTTAAGGAGTTTCGAAAATCGCCTAAGCGAGAAAAACAATAGCCGCCAAAAAATATTAAAATGAGGCTACACGACCCCGGACTGCGCAAAACACCGCCAATTGTGTTGCACTTTCACACAGAAACATACAAGATACAAAATACACTATTACAAAGGATGGAAAATGCTTGCGAACCGCGTAGCACATGGACAAACAACGTCAGTTTACAACACTAATAACATTACAATTCTAAAATCGCCCTTTTACGCACTAAACCAACAGTTTGCACTTGTGCACGCAGTCTATTTCTAAAACACAGTTGGGACATTCATCACACTTTCTCCTCAGGGCAGCAACACTCCAACTGTACATTGTATGCCGCAGGAAAATAAAAGCAGATTGTTAGCTCTTCAAGCTATTGATTGCTGGATATATTAATTAGAAATAGGTAAAGTATATGAATTTATTAAGTAACTAATTAATTAATTATTAGTTAACAAAATATAGATAGATATATATATACCTGTCTTTGTGATGAGCACCAAAGGTCCTCAGAGTAGAAAAAGCTTTACATTGTGTGGCAAACAGCATTGCCATGTCTTAAAATTGTATTGGGCTACACCTCCCCTATTAAACTTTCTAGCAGTAATTCCAATTTTAATTCTTATTTGTTGTTTCCTATAGATACATTTATCAATTATCTTCTGAAATAATTCTATCCAATAATTCAGAAAGGGAATAGGAATATTACGTAATACATTTGTGTGGCCGCAATTCTACCAAGCCAGGATAAATTAGCCTTTCCCCAAGAGCGTAATAGATCTTTTATCTTGACATACAACTTTAGATTATCAGAGATCATACCTTCCAAGTTTTTACTTAAAGTAATACCTAAATGGGTAGGTAGAGCTATTTTGCCAATTATAATTACATATTCTCTTCAAGTGGTCAAGTTGTTATTGCAGCAAATTAATTGTCAAAACTTCAGTTTTCAGTAAGATTTAATTCGTAATATGAAACATAGCTATATTCCTCGATTAGTTGATGCAGATTTCTTGTCGAAAAAATAGGGTCTGATAAAGTGAGAACTATATCATCTGCAAAAAGTAATATTTTTATGTTCTTTTTCTCCAATCTTGATGTCTTTTATCCCTCTTGAGGATCTAATTGGTGCAGCAAAGGGCTCAATTAACAGGGCAAACATTAAGGGAGAAAGAAGACAGCCTTGCCTGGTTCCGTTTTTTTATCTCAGAAAGGGAAGATCTAAAGCCGATGCCAACGACAGAAGCAGATGGGTTAACAAATAAAGCTTTATTGGCTTTGGAAGCAAAGTCTCCCAAGCCAAATTTTAAGTGCTAACTCAAAAAATTCCCATCCGACTCAGGCTTTCTCGGAATCCAATGAAAGATAGATAGATATAAGGAATCCGTTTTATGTTAAAAAAATCAATCAGGTTCATTAATCTTCTACTATTATTTTGACCTTGTATACCTATAATAAAGCTTGATTGATCTCTCTCTATCAAATGATCAATAACTAGATTTAATCTTAAGGCCAAAATTTGGGCATAGATTTTGATAACTATATTGAGCGGAGAGATAGGCCGAAATTTTTTACAATTAGATAGATCTTTATTTTGCTTAGGGATCGTGACTATAGTTGCATCTAACATCTGCTTTGGCGCTCTACTTTCATTTTTAATTTCATTAAATGCCCTTTGAAGTTGTTTTACAACAAGAAGGTAGAAAATCTTAAAATATTAATTAAGAAACCCGTAGGGGCCCAGGGTTTTACATAGTTTTAGGTTGTTTATTGCATCAATAATTTCTTTCTCTGATATATCTCGATTTAATATATCCATATCTGCCAAAGATATTTCAGGCAATTTTATTTGATTTAAAAAATTCTTAATCTCTTGGAAAGAAGGTTTCTTAACCTCAGAGCTTTGTTCCAAATTATATAAGCCTTGATAATATCTGTAAAATACTTCTCCTATCTCATCTGGTCTGGAGACCTTTTCCCCTGGTTCATTGCATACAGTAGATAGTCTATCCTCTTCATAATTGTTTTCTTATTCAATTTGTTTGCAAGCAATTTTCCTATTTTATTACCCTGGTGATAATTGTTTTGTTGAAAACCCCAGAATGATCTATCTGCAATATCTTGTAATATTCTTCTAATTTGGGATTGAACTATCTGAAGTTGTGTCATAATTTAAGAATTTGGAGAAGCTTTGTTATGCTTTTCTAACCTATATAGCTGAATATATATTTCCCTAAGTGAACTTCCCCTTTGTCTCTTCTGTTGAACCTGGAAATTTATAAAGATCCCTCTAATAAAGGATTTATGGGCATTCCAGATGGCTACATTTGATTTTACTGATTTATCATTGATCAAAAAACACTGAAGAATGTCTTCCCTGATTAAGTTCTTATTCACATTATCTGAAAAAAGGGAGGCATTCATTTTCTTAGGTTTCCTCACCCGTTTGAAATCATCCATTTTAATTATTATTTTCATCCATTTTAAGTATTTTCTTCATCATTGCGTGGTCTGCCCATGTAATAGAACCTATCTCTACCTTCAATATCTTACGTATAACCTGCAGATTTACTTAAAAAAAATCTAAATAAGATTTAAATCTGTTAGAATAGAATGTAAAATATCTTTATCCTGGATGGAGAGTCGGCCAAGCATCATAAATATTCAAATTACTCAGGCTCTTTTGAAAGGTTCTAGCTTTCCTTAAGATTTGATGATCTGAAAGTTTTTTTTAGATGATCATATTTAGGGTCGAGGCAAAGATTAACTGTCCTTGAGAATATTTAAAAGTTAGTTTTAAGACTCGATTTATAAACTTCTTTTGTCCTTGGTTGGGGGCATAAAATAAAATAAAAAATTACAATGCCACATACAACATTGAAACCTACCAAAATACAAAAAACAATAAGTACATCATATAAAATTAAAAGAGAAATTCTGAAGCCGAGGATGATTTTCTATTCCCCATGCATTGGACCCTACAAGTCTCACTGGGAATCCAAGGGCAGGGAAACATCAAAATGTCTTTAGCTGACTACCTGGGCTCTGGATAATTGGAAAATACAAAACTAGAATAAGATATATATTAAATTGAGAGAAAACCCCCCAAATTGGTTGCTCCATAATGCCTCAATGTTTTATAGATTTTCCAAGTTTATGGCTCATAGTCGACTATCCTCCAGAGAGTGACTTTAATATTATCAAGAAAAGAGAATTACCTTAACCCCATCGGCTATTAATCCCAAATTCCACCAGTTTCTCAGAGGAAAACACCTTGAGGCATCATGAGACAAATAGAAGTTAACTGTAATTCAATATTATTCCCTAACAATATGGAACCCTTTATACACCATAATAATAAAAATAATTTTGACGAAGGCGTTCATCGTGAGGCTAGCAAGAGGGGGCCTCGGGATTGCTATAAAGGGGTACTGCTGGGACATATTAGGTCTGGACATTACTATCCATAAGGGGGTAACAGTGGATTGTTATATGGATGTGTAGAGTGACATGTAGGGACTGCTCCTGACCTAGACAGTCCCTGGGGTGTGATGACAGACCAGATCACAGCTCCTGGCCCCACTCACTCACTCTCAGCTCTGACACATTTAGTTTGAAAGGTACATAAACATGACCGCTCAGTACGCATCCCTGAAGAGCTCTCAGAGGCGGGGAATCACCTCACCTACTCGTTGGTCGGTCCTCTTGCTCTCACAGCGATCCGCTCCCCCCAGTTAAAGTTTCCGCTGCTCTGTTTTCAACGGCCTCGGGAGCAGCAGCAGCCATTCATCTCCAGGCAGGGGAGATCAAACAAGCCCCGAGCACAACAAAACCAGGCAGAGCGAGCACCGAGCACACTGAGCCAGACTATGAGAGAGATCAACCTAGTGCAGGGAACATAGAGCAGACTATGGGAGACATAGCAAGGCAAGATCAATAGAGCGCCCAGCGCATTGAGCCACACTATGGTGGGTGAGAAAGCTGGTATAATGAATAGCATACAAAGCCCAGAAATGGGGAAGCCAGGGTAGATAGATGTAGTGCATACAGAGCTGAGACAAAGCATTAAAGGATGCACATACATACAATAAACACAACAAGAGCACAGCTTGGTGAGGCATACAGGAAAAATTATCAGAGCGCCGAGCTGGGCCACAGGGAAGGGAGAGGGGGGAAAGGAGACACAGAGGGGAGAATAGGTGAGGGAGAGTTTGTAAAGAAAGGATACAGGGGAGGGAAAGGGGGAAAAGGAGAGGGAGAGGGGGAAAGAGACATTGGGTTGGGTGGGGAGCCGAGCTGGAACACATCAAATACGGATGGCTAGAAGAGCATAGTGAGAATAACTGTGAAAGCACAATTTCATATAAGTAAGCACACTTTATCTCTAAATTAGGATCTCGTTCTCAAGCTCACATTTATGAGTCATGCGGAGCAGGCATCATTAAGGCATCTGTCAGCTGCATTCTTTCGCTGTTGGACATCTCCACTTCGGTGCCATCTTTGCTGTAAACAGGGTGCCGCCATGCTGCATCAGCGCTACGCATCTGCTCTCAATGGCCCGCCACCAGATAGAGTGCAGGAGGTTCAACTCATTGCCCCCACCTCTAATCAGCCAGAGCGCTCCTTTCCTTTAGTAATTTATAAATCTGACGCTTTTGGGCAGTGGAGCCTTGAGGGTTCTCGAGTTCCAGTCACCATTAAACCCGGTCATCACTCCAGGCTAACCATTTCCTGGGCGTGGTTTCCTCAGCTCTCTCCTAGTTATGAGCTATCCAATAGTCAATAGGTCAATAGCCTTTAGGTTTAGTAATAAATGTTGCCTTTTAGGTATAAACAGTAGGTAGTATACTAATTACAGAATAGCTCAATACTGAAATGTGAAGAATGTTCTAACATTACACTGCGTGTCAGAGTGGCAGAGATACTGCCGGTGCAGCAGGTGCAAAACATTGGGACCCACAACGTAGTAGTGGCCATCTGCTAAGTGGAGTAAAGGGAGAATATTAATACATTAAGTGAGATGTATTCTAGGGGTAATCTGGATCATATACATACATTATTTTGCTATTGTGTTGACCCCCTACAGGCACCTACCTAGAAGTTGCAAGTGGGAAGGGTGTAAATTATTATGCACCTGTCTCTGCCATCACTAGCTCCACCACTGATTACATTGCTATAATCTGTAACCCAACATTTCAGTCTTGCCACCCAGAGTAATGCTTAGCTCCATTAGCAGCAATGAGCTTATAGTCATGCATAGAAATAGCAAGTTACAGGGTAGTACTTGAAGCTAACAGAATGCCAGGCTGTTATAATGTTTTAACATTTGAGATGATAAAAGAAACATTCAAATAATAAATCAGTATATTACATTATACATAGTTAAATTAAAGCAATTTCACCAAGATTATCTGTAAACCCTTTGCGGGTCCTATTTGGAGGGTGTAATATTTTTGCCTCCATTTGCAGGTTACGATATTGAACGTAACAGTTACGGGTTTGACAGATCAATGGATTTGTGCCAACAGAGTTCAGATTTCAACATGCCGTAGGGTTTTTACGCCTGTAAACCGCAGGTGATTTGCTTTATGGGGCTAATTTAATAGCCTAAGTCTTACGAGCTACGGTTTTACACGTTGGCGGAATTAAATGGGGCTGCAAGACTAGTAAAGTGTGGTAGACAGTTTCTAATATTCTGCCACAGATCAGACTTAGAAATTAAACCACGACTGCCCCTCATACCTTAAAGACAAACAAGTGGGCTCTTCTAGACAGGGTGACTGTGGGAATTTTGTCTTAATGACTTAATACTTCACTCAGGAATAGTTTTAAAAAGTGCATGTTTATAATATTGAAAATCATTAGCTTTGTGGTTACATTTTTCACTATTGATCTAATGACTCTTTTGATTCTCTCTTCCCTTACATATTAATACATTTTCTAGCTGATAAAGCAACTAACAAGATCTCTGGGAAGTCAGTTTCTTTCAGAAGCAGGTATGCCATCCAGTTACAAGCATTATGCAACCTATCCTATTACTAATCTGTATAAAATGTCTACTGGAAACCATGGAAAAACACTACAGATGCCACCTTTTCTACATCATAAATATACAGTATATTCTGCTACGAATGTATCAAAAAGAAATTGTGGGTGCTCTGGAAAAACAGACAGAAATAATATTGGAAATCTCATCCCAAAGCTTCAGATCACATCATGCAAAACAGTCCAGAATCTTAACTTACTGTGTAAAAAGCAGAAACTGTCACTGCGGTGCTCTCTGTGTGCAATACAGGATTATCACTACATCGGGTGTCCTCTGGGTTTAACTGTGAAACATAACAGGCAGCTTTCCAAGTTTGTCCATCTCCCTCCATTAGAGTTATGGACTGAAAACTTCATAAAACAAAGCCACCGCTTTAGGAAGTGGTGTCAAGATAACAGTACAAGACACATGGTTAAAGTGCTGGGTAAACCAGAATTTGAAGAAAAGTCTTTGTCTCAGGATAATGCTCCAACAATGTCAAAAATGGGCAGTGGGTTTGGTACTGATCACGGTTCCTCAGTGGAATAAACATCTGATATTCAATGTGGAATTAAAAACGATAAGCTGATGGATAAAAAGACTACTGCAAATTTAGATCCCGGTGCAAGACCCAAGAGAACAGATGTGAGAACCAATTCAGCAACAGTTTCTTACAGGTTAAACCTTATGTCGGCCTACAGTAGTCGCAATGTAACAATGCACAAGAAGTTTAATACTCAGGGTATCAAGAATAAAACAGAAACAGAGCAAAATACATCAACTGAAGTGCCAAATGTTCAAACCAGTGAAAAGGCTCAATCTACAATGATGGAAAGTAGAAAAGAGAGACAAAAACAAACATGTACAAAGTACAGTGAAGATGATAAACCATCTACCAGTCAATCCGTACCCAGAAAACAAAATCTGCAAACAAAAGTAAAACCCTTTTCTAAATTTGTAAATGTCTTTAAAAATGTGAAGCACTTTACTGAAAGAAAAAGTAAAGATACATCAGGAATGGAAATAGCCGGAAAGCCTGAATATGAAGCCAACAAGAAAAAAATGGAAGGCAATACAATTAGTAGAAAGAAGAAGGGTAAAGTAAAGAATATGGCTAGTTCAACAACAAAAGCACTACTGAGTAGAGAAGTGGACACTGAGGCTCTGAAGAAAGAACTTGATAAAGCATTTAATTTATAAAACTATTCAGATAGAAGCAATAACCTCAACACCAATCCTGTCCAGAGACAAAGTGACAGAACAGCAAGAAAACAAATACAAGGGCAAAATAGTGTACAGAGAGTCCATGGTGTAGGGAGGAAGGGATGGTTTTAAAGATAGAGAGGCAAGGACGATGGTTCTAAAGATAGAGAGGCAAGAATGTGGGAGGGGGGGGGGACATAGACGGGAGAGAGGGACAGTGAAATATGACATATATTTCATTATGATGACCTACTTTTAATAATGTTAGCCAAGGTGTAAACCCTTCATATATTTTGTCTAATGTCTGTTAAAACCAGTTCAACTAGAAGAGAGAGACAAAAGAAAAAGAACACGCTTTTTTGTGGTTAAAGTTATTCAATGGTGTCCAGTGACATCATCACAAGGCACAAGCACAGCACAGGATGGTCTATGTCGCTACACGCCCCACCAGACATTGCTTATTGTGTTAGCATAAGCTTAAACCATATCTCCTACACAGATTACTAAAAGAATGTATGCTGAACATTTATATTAGGAAAATATCATTCAATCTTACCTGCAATATACTAATATATAAATACCAAGGCATCTCTTTAGTAGTGGCTGCAGGATATTCGTTCCCATCTAATAGCAAGTAATATAGTACTTGATTATCACAGTGTATTTAAGGTTATAAGTAGTGGTTGCATTGTTTAGCAACCATAAAGTAAAGGTTATAACATCTATTATTGACAATCAAACTTTAAAGTAATCTGGATCATATAAGATCATTTACAGAAAGTGAACATATAAATTACTTACTTGCAGCATATAAAAATAGCAATATTATAAGTCATCTGGTAATGTAGTGGTTGCAGTGCTTTGTAGCCATGAGGTATAACATATTTATTTATATATAATTGCCAAGGAATATAGTATTTGATTTTACCAATATATCTATGGTCTATAATGATTGCATTGTTTAGCAACCATGTGGTGCAGGTTATAACTTCCAACGTTGAAAATCCAATGAAATAGTGATCTGGATCACAATAGTTTATAAAAGGTGCCTTAAGTGAATTTTATATTGCTTCATTAATCTAAGGAGATCCTATAGTGAAATGTTACCGATATCATTACCTCTAGCATGAATTAAAAGTAAATCAGATGGGCCAAACAATCATGAATAATTAACAGCTTGCAGTAATTCGTGCTCCCATTTCAGGCCCCGGACCCCAAACCACTTCAATTGAACTAGCGTTGGTGAAAAACCCAACTGCATCTCGAACCACAGCTGTCCCTCTTGCTCAGCATACAGAGGAATTCTCTATAACCTTTTAAATAAGAGGTGAGGGGTCTGTGAAATAATAAAAATAGAATTTTTTTTCAAATAATCAATCATTTTGGGTGAATGTAAGTTGTAAATCTGGCTGAATCTCCCAATGTGTTTTACTCAAGCATCACCCAAACCCAACTTGTCAGCCTCTGTCACTGCACTGATCCTAAATGAATGAGTACTAAAATCCTCATTATTAAAACCTGATTTACTCAAGCCCAACTGATAAATGAATAGATATTGAGATAATGATGTGCTATCTGCATACAATAATAAAGCTTCCTCAATAACAGGCCTAAAAGTTAAATATCTTATGGTATTAACATAAGGCCATTTATTATTAATCGGATAAAGAAAAATAGAAACCCCTTTAACCCTTTGATCAGCTTTTGATCTCCTAAGTCTTATTGCTAAAAATGAAACATATTCTTAATAAACAACTCTGGTATTCTAAATGCCACAAAAAAATGTTAGGGAAGAAGCTACCAAAAATAAATATACCTGAAATAAAGAAAAACACAGCTGTGGAAGGACATGAATCAACTTTTTATGTAGCTCAAAAGATAGTGGCCACCTAGAATCCTTCCTAAACCAACCCTTCTTTAGACCCTTTAAGGCTTCAATAATTAATAATTATTTTGTATAATCTCTCATCCCATGCCATTTAAACCAGAAGACCAGAGCAGCCATATATTATTCAACCACAAAAGATGATACACCTTCTTCTTGGTAATATAGGACAACATATACTAAAGCCTCAAAATCCGATATTTTGGCCATTCCAGGATTCTGGATAATGGAAATTCTCCCAATCTTTTCACACTTTCGAGTACGCCATCCAAGTGGAATCAGGTGAGGATGATCTTCTTAAGGAGTTAGATCAGCTCCAACAGATGATCCTGACAAGGTGTTTCTAAAAGCATAGCCTGTGGGGCAAGTTCCAGAAAACGTTGCCACTGAAAGGGAGACAAAACATCAGCAATCACATTCTTACAACCTGGTAAATGTTTTGCATTACAGAAAATGTCACTTCTCAAACACTGCAAAACCAACTAAGTAATTTAACCACTGGCACTGAAGACATACTTAAAGGTATTTATAGCCAAAACAACACCAAGGTTGTCGCAGAACCCCCTTCATGCTGATTCAATAATTAATAATTATTTTGTATAATCTCTCATCCCATGCCATATAAATCAGAAGACCTGAGCAGCTATATATTATTCAACCACAGAAGATGATACACCTCCTTCTTGGTAATATAGGACGACATATACTAAAGCCTCAAAATCAGATATTTTGGCCATTCCAGGATTCTGGATAATGGACATTTTTTAATTCTCCCAATCTTTTCACACTTTCGAGTACGCCATCCAAGTGGATTCAGCTGAGGATGATCTTCTTAAGGAGTTAGACCAGCTCCAACAGATTATCCTGATAAGGTGTTCCTAAAGACATAGCCTGTGGGGCAAGTTGCAGAAAACGTTGCCACTGAAAGGGAGACAAAACATCAGCAATCACATTCTTACAACCTGGTAAATGTTTTGCATTACACAAAATATTACTTCTCAAACACTTCAAAACCAACTGTCTAAGTAATTTAACCACTGGCACTGAAGACATACTGAAAGGTGTTTATAGCCAAAACAACACCAAGGTTGTCGCAGTGTAGGGGACATGCTGATTCTGTAACTGATCACCCCAGATGCAGAGAGCAACAATAATAGGGAACAATTCTAACAAAGCTTGACCTGAGTTAACCCAAGAAGCAGGCCATTTTTAACACACCATTAATCCTTAAAATAGGCGCCAAAATTGCAACTACTTGCTACATTTGTGTAAGAATTCAACTGTTCATGACTTATCTGCCTTGCCTGAATTAAAGATCTACCATTGTGTTAAAAATGATTGACATACTATTAAATCCTCTATTATGGAATTAGAGATTCTAATAAAATTAAGAGGCTTCCTAACCCCTCTTGTTGCTAAAGACAATCTTCTTGAAAATATCCTACCCATGGGTAAGACTTTACATGCAAAGTTAAGCTTACCAAGGAGAGATTGCATTTCTTTTAAGGTAACCTTTTTTTTCAAAGCCACAATTGATATACTTTTTGCAAATCTAGCAATTTATCACTGGGAAGACTACATTCCAACTTATTAGAGTCAATGGTGATACCCTGAAATCTGATAACAGTGGTAGGATCTTCTGTTTTGTCTTCCATTAATGGTTTACCAAATTCATGTATAACCTCTCTAAGCTTCTGATCAACACAGAACACTCATTACCATCCAAACCACCAACTATCAAAAAAATCATCCAAATAGTGTACCATGATTTACTTTCTACAACCCATTGAATGAAACAGCTAAAGGCTTCAAAACAACTGCAAGAAATGGATCATCCCATGGGAAGACAAAGTCTAACATAATAGTTTCCCAGAAAACCACACCCAGCAAATGATGGTTGGGTATACTGGTAATAATCTAAAAACAGATTCAATGTCAAATTTAGCTGCTCAAATAAGTGGCTCCTTGGCTTGCTGAGTCTGGATGGTTCCTGACGTCATCTACACGAGACGGTGTGCATCTCCTAACATGACACACACGTTTCGCATCACAGGCTTCCTCTGAGGTGAGGAATAGGAAGTGGCACTGAGGGCTCTTATAGTGTGATCAATAATGATCGGATTAACCCTTTAGTAACAGATTCCTTCTTGTTATTAAATAAAGAATGATAGAAAATTACAGAATAAAGTAAAAATTATTTATAACTTAATAAACTATATTACATTTATGACATTAGTTCAATTCAAATTAAGTATGTATTTTCAAAACCCAAGGAAATGTATATCCTTATAAGCGTAATTATTATCCATTAATAGATATATTAATCAGATATTAATATGCCAATCTCATAGACATTATATCCATATTACCTTATCTTTTAAGTTTTATCCTTAGAATTATTATATCATTGCATAGATAACCACATAATTCAATGAATATTATTAACTAATCATACTAAGCAATAATCTGATGATTTTTTTTTTTTTATATATTGTAACAGAACAGTCCATAATAAAATGATTCATAAACATATTTATACAGAACAGAAATGTACGGTCTAACGCAGCAATGTACTCATCTGTATATAGTATACAATTACAATAAAATCATGTTCTCACAACCATTATTAGAAATCATATAACCACAGCACAATATTGGATTAACAACCCATATACATCTCTTCTATTAATACTATACATAAATATTATTATCACTAACATTATAGTTCATATTTTATTTTATTATGTTAAAAATTATCTATGTCATTATTGTGGCCTGAATCTCAAATCCTAAGGACTTCTGAGGCACAAAATATGTCATACTTTTATTAGAAAGCAATGGGCATTTTTTATTTATATGAAAACCATAAAATTGTAACTTTCATTTAATCCATGGGGCATCACTGAATTTAAATGTGTAATCCACCTAGTTTCTCTCTTTAGTAATTCCAGTTCTATATTACCAACCTTATTCTATCCAAAATTCTATATGTCAATTGTGGTATACATGAATGCTTAAGGAGAAAGTGTTTAGCAACCGAGGTCAATGTTTTGCCTTTCTGGTAATCTAACCTCCCTCTCCTAATATTGGACAGATGTTCACATAGCCTTCTTCTTATTGCTCTGCTTGTCATGCCAACATAAAGTAGGCCACATGGGCTTTCTAGACAGTACATAAACGCTGAGGTACTGCAATTATAAAATGATTTTAACTGACTAACTGACCATATCGGTTAATTCACTGATTGGTTTCATATACTGACAGCAACTACAATGGCCACAAAAAAAAGGTTCCATCTGGTAATGAACGTTTAGTTTTAATATAGTTTGAAAAATGACTTCTAACTAACCAATCCCTTCAGTTACGGAATCGACTCCAACTCATACCAATGGTATTTCCTATCAATGGACCCATCACATTGTCTGACCTTAAAACATGTATATGTCTATGCAAGATCTTACTCATTTCTTGCCACTGATTATTAATGGTTCCGACATAGCAAATTGGCTTTTCAGTTATATCTCTCTTCTTCGGCAGAAGAGGTTCATCCCTTGGGGTATAAAGGGCTCTATAATAAGCTTTCGTTATCATAGTGCCACTATAACCTCTTGCTCTCAACCTTTCTCTTAACTCTCACCTGTCGGAATTCACCTGTTGGAATGGCTTCCTTGGTTACAGATAAATGGGCACTGAAAATGAAGAGTGCTTTTCGCAGCTGTTGGTTTGCTATAAATATCCGATATAAGCTCACCAGAGCTATCTTTGACAATGGTAATATCCCAAAAATCTATAGACTTAGGACTTATCTGTGAAGTTAGTCACAGATTTAAATCATTGGTATTTAAGATATTAATGAATTCATCAAATTCACTTCTGCTTCCATCCCATATCATCAATATATCGTCTATATAATGAAGCCACATTGTAATAGAATTTATATAACTTAAATTGTCTTTGTTAAAGACGATCTCCTTTTCCCACCACCCTAAATATATATTAGCGTAGGTGGGGGCACACGCAGACCACATCGCTGTCCCATGGGTCTGCAAGTAAAATTGTCCATCAAAGATAAAAAAAATGTATTTCAGGATAAAGTCAAGAAGTTCTAAGACAAATCCATTTTTATCATGTTGTTCAATTGATTCTGCACTGAAAAAATATTGTATCACCTTACACCCAATGGTATGATCAATAGAGGTATAAAAGTATTCGATATCACAGGTTGCTAAAAAACTAGTAGAGCTCAAGATAATACCATCTAACCTATTAAGCACTTCCATGGTGTCTTTTACAAAGGACAGCAGTCCCAATACAAAGTTTCTCAATCTTGCATCAAGATATTTGCTCGCATTCTCACTGAGATTGCCATTCCCTGAAATTATTGGTCTTCCAGGTGGTAGCCGATTATTTTTTGTGTATTTTCAGGAGCATATATAGTGTTGCCACTCTAGGGGAGGCAATATACAAAATGCGTTGTTCTTTTGATGATACGAGATTCTCAGCTTTGGCCTTAGCCACAAATCTCATTATATTTGGCCAGATATTCACATATGGGGTCCCCACTTAAGCATTTATAACAGCTTAAATCATGCAATTATTTATGGGCTTCCTCTTATACATGTGGACCGGCCAAATTACAATATTGCCACACTTATCAGATGGTTTTATCACAACATCTTCCCATGACTCCATAGCTTTTAATCCTCTATTTTCTTTTTGTGTTAGCTTGAATTTATCAATTCCTTTTAATTTCTCAAAATCCTTCATCACCAGCTTTACAAAAATGTCAATTGCTGGATTAAATTTAGACCTAATTCATAATTTATCAATCCACTCAGAATTATTGGACAATTCCTCACTAGCACCTCCTTCAGGTTCAAAAGATAGTAAATGAGTTATATTCTCTTGATCTAGATCTATATCTTAACTAGTTAGTCTTTCTTGCATATCTATAATTAGTTCTACTGCTTTCTAGGGAAAATAAATGATGATCCTTAGTAGCCTCTTCTAAGTCAAAATGAACGGTGGGTGAAAAGGCTAAACCCCTCTGTAATAGATTAATGTAATACATTAATTTCAATCTGAGTTAACTCTCTAGAGCAGGGGTCCCCAACCCCCGGGCCAAGTACCAGCACCGGTCAACAGCTGGGCTGCGTACTGGGGAGGGGAGCAGGGGCGGATCTATCGCAATGATGCGTTTAACCTGGGCCCTTGCTTGTTGAGGGGCCCATTCTGTTTCCCCCAGGGCCCACCTACAACCCCATTCAGCCCACCTCCCCAGCAGCCCCCTCCTCTAACTTGTTCACTGTGGTCCCTGGTGCGGTTGTCTCATTAGTCAGAAGCTGCATATCCTTCCCGTGCCGGAGCTTCATACTGCAGGGTCACATGACATCATTAGGAATTCTCCTCCCCTGCAGTATGAAGTGCCGGCATGAGAAGGATATCCAGCCTCTGACTAGTGAGACAAGCAGAACAGGGACCGTAGTGATGCTGCAGGTTTTTTTTGGAGCTGAATGGGGCTGCTGGGGGGGGGGGGGGAGTGAATAAGACTTCCGGGGGGAGGGGTTGAGGGCTGCTGGGGTTGAAAGGGGCTGCTGGGGGTGAGTGGTGTTGCTGGGGGGTCATGGGGCTGCTGGGAGAGGATAAATAGTGCTGATGGGGGTTTGTGGGGCTGAATAGGGCTGCAGGGGGGATAAATGGTGCTACTGGGGGGTTGGGGGTTGCATGGGGCTGCTGAGGGGCTGAATTGGGCTGCTGTGTGGTGAATGGTGCTGCTGGGGGTGCTGAAAGGGAAAGGTTCTACTGGGGTGTTGGGGGCTGAATGGGGCCTGCTGGGGTGCTGGTGAATGGGGCTGCCGTGGGGGGGGGGGGGCAGGGGTTGAAGGCTGCTGGGTTTGAAAGGGGCTACTAGGGGTGAGTGGTATTGCTGGGGGCTCATGGGGCTGCTAGGAGGGGATAAATAGTGCTGGTGGGAAGTTGTGGGGCTGAATTGGGCTGCTGGGGACTGAATGGTGTTACTGGGGGGTTTGGGCTGAATGAGGCTGATTGGGTGATGAATCACGTTAATGGTTGGTTGGGGGCTGAATGCGGCTGCTGGGGGTGTATGTGGCTGCTGGGGTGTTTGGGGCTGAATGGGGCTGTAGAGGGGCTGACTGGGACTGCTGTGGGGTGAATAGGGCTGTTGGGGTGGTGAATGGTGCTGCAGGGATTTTGAATTATTCTGCTGTGGGTTTGTGGGGCTGAATGGGGCTGCTGGGGGGATAATTGGGGCTACTGGGGGGTGAATAGGGCTGCTGCGGGGCTGAATTGGGCTGCTGTGGGGTGAATGGTGCTACTGGGAGGCTGAAAGGTGATACTGGGGTGGTGGTGAATGGGGCTGCCGGGGGGTGTTGAGGGCTGCTCGGGGTGAAAGGGGATGCTGGGGGTGAGTGGTATTGCTGGAGGCTCATGGGGCTGCTGGGAAGAGATAAATAGTGCTGCTGAGGGGTTGTGGGGCTGAGTGGGGGAATAAATGGTGCTACCGTGGGGTTGTGGGTTGAATGGGGCTGCTGGGGGTGAATGGGGCAGATGAGGGGCTGAATTGGGCTGCTGTGGGGTGAATGGTGCTGCGGGGGGCTGAATTGGACAATTCCTCACTAGCACCACCTTCAGGTTCAAAAGATAGTAAATGAGTTATATTCTCTTGATCTAGATCTATATCTTAACTAGTTAGTCTTTCTTGTATATCTATAATTAGTTCTACTGCTTTCTAGGGAAAATAAATGACGATCCTTAGTAGCCTCTACTAAGTCAAAATGAACGGTGGGTGAAAAGGCTAAACCCCTCTGTAATACATTAATGTAATACATTAATTTCAATCTGAGTTAACTCTCTGGAGCAGGGGTTCCCAACCCCCGGGCCAAGGACCAGCACCGGTCAACAGCTGGGCTGCATACCGGGGAGGGGAGCAGGGGCGGATCTATCGCTGGTGCAATGATGCATTTAACCTGGGCCCTTGCTCGTTGAGGGGCCCATTCTGTTTCCCCCAGGGCCCACCTGCAACCCCATTCAGCCCCCCCCCCCCCCCCCAGCAGCCCCCTCCTCTTACTTGTTCACTGTGGTCCCTGGTGCGGTTGTCTCATTAGTCAGAAGCTGCATATCCTTCCCCTGCCGGAGCTTCATACTGCAAGGTCACATGACATCATTAGGAATTCTCCTCCCCTGCAGTATGAAGTGCCGGCAGGGGAAGGATATCCAGCCTCTGACTAATGAGACAAGCGGAACAGGGGCCGCAGTGATGCTGCAGGGTTTTTTTGCAGCTGAATGGGGCTGCTGGGGGCTGAATGGGACTGCTGGGGGGGGGGGGAGTGAATAAGACTTCCGGGGGAGGGGTTGAGGGCTGCTGGGGTTGAAAGGGGCTGCTGGGGGTGAGTGGTGTTGCTGGGGGTCATGGGGCTGCCGGGAGAGGATAAATAGTGCTGATGGGGGTTTGTGGGGCTGAAAGGGAAAGGTGCTACTGGGGTGTTGGGGGCTGAATGGGGCTACTGGGGGGTTGGAGGCTGAATGGGGCTGCTGGGGGGCCCTTGCTCCTTGAGGGGCCCAATGCTGTCTCCCCCTCTGTGCCCCAATGCAGCCCCATTCAGCTCCCCCCTAGCAGTCCCCTCCTCTTACTTGTTCACTGTGGTCCCTGGTGCTTCATACTGCAGGGTCGCATGACATCATTAGGAATTCCCTTCCCCTGCAGTATGAAGTGCCGGCAGGGGAAGGATATCCAGCCTCTGACTAATGAGACAACCGGACCAGGGACAACAGTGAACAAGTAAGAGGAGGCGGCTGCGCTGCTGGGGGGCGGGAGGTGAGTGGTGCTGCAGGGTGATTTTGGGGCTGAATGGAGCTGCTGGGGGACTGAATGAGACTGTTTGGGGGGTGGATAAGACTGCTGGATGGGGGGGGTTTGAGGGCTGCTGGGGGTGAAAGGGGCTGCTGGGGGTGAGTGTTATTTCTGGTGGGTCTTGGGGTTATTGGGAGGGGGTAAATGGTGCTGCTGGGGAGTTGTGGGGCTGAATGGGGCTGCTGGGGGCTGAATGGTGCTACTGGGGGGTTGGGGGCTGAATGAGGCTGCTAGTGGGTAAATGGGGCTGCTGAGGGGCTGAATTAGGCTGCTGGGGGTGAATGTTGCTGCTGGGGGGTGAGTAAGACTGCCGGGGGGGGGGGTTGAGGGCTGCTGGGTGTTAAAGGGGCTGCTGGGGGTGAGTGGTGTTGCTAGGGCGTCAGGGGGCTGCTGGGAGTGGGGAAATGGTGCTGGTGGGGTGTTGTGGGGCTGAATGGGGCTGCTGGGGGGCTGAATGCTGCTAATAGGGGGCTTGGGGGCTGAATGGAGCTGCAGGGTGTGAATGGGGCTGCTGAGGGGCTGAATTGGGCTGCTGGACGTGAATGGTGCTGCTGGGGTGCTTTAAGGTGCTACTTGTGAATTTGGGGCTGAATGTGGCTGCTGGGGATGAATAAGACTGCTGGGAGTGAGGGGAGGAGCGGTTGAGGGCTGCTGGGGGTGAAAGGGGATGCTGGGGGATCATGGGGCTGCTGGGAGGGGGTAACATGGTGCTATTGGGGGTGGGTGCTGAATGGGGCTGCTGGCGGTGAATGGGGCTGCTGGGGGTGAATGAAGCTGCTGGGGGGTTGAATTGCGCAACTGGGCAGTTGGGGTCTGAATGAGGCTGCTGGGGGGGGGGATGGGGCTGCTGGTTGTTCGAATAAGACTGCCGGGGCGGAGTGGGGGGGGGGGGGGAATGGGGCTGCTGGTTCGTTTGAATAAGACTGCCCGGGCGGAGTGTGTGTGTGGGGGGGGGGGGGGTTGACGGCTGCTGGGGGGTGAGTGGTGTTGCTGGGGAGGTTATGGGGCTGCTGGGAGGGGGTAAATTGTGCTGCTGGGGGTTGTAGGGCTGAATGGAGCTGCTGGGGGGCTGAATGGTGCTACTGGGGGTAAATGGGGCTGATGTGGGGCTGAATTGGGCTTCTGGGGGTGAATGGTGCTGCTGTGGGGCTGAAAGGTGCTACTGGGCCATTAGCGGCTGAATGGGGCTGCTAAGGGGTGAATGGTGGTGCTGGGGGAAGTTAATAAGACTGCCGGGGGGGGGGGGGTTGAGGGCTGCTGGGGGTGACAGCGTCTGGTGGGATGAGTAATGTTGCTGGGGGGGTCATGGGGCTGCTGGGAGGGGATAAATGGTGCTACAGGGAGGTTGGGGCTTCTGGGAGGGGGTTATCCTTGATTTCTTTGTCCAACTCACTCAAAACTTAATTTTCATAGTCTGACAATATAGCAATCAAAGTTTCTGAACAGGTAGTCAACGTTTGCTCCCACCTATCTTTATAGTTGTCTATATGAAATGTGAAGGATGGGAATATTTTTATTCTAAGTGCCCTCGATCTATGTGAAGGATAGGAATATTTTTATTCTAAATGCCCTCGGTGTTAATTGTTTGGCCAAATCGTGATCATGTGAGATCTTATTCCAAAATGAGTTAAGTTGCTTTTTCAAAAGTATTTTCTAAATTTCTCAAACCCTCAATCCAATTACCATCACTTATATTGGAATCTGTACCAATAAATGCCCTTTCCACCTCCTAAACTCTTTTGGTATATCTCAAACGATAGTCTGATTCTAAATTTACTTCAGCCATATTTTAAATATAAGAGTTACCTTCTTAGAATGCTATCATAAATAAAAATATAAAGTAATCAAGTCTATCATTCAAGAGAACCCATGGCAGTACAGGGTTAAAGAAACTGGGTGTTTGACCTGTTTTAGTAGCTAGGCAGAATAGCTAAATACTATAATTTGATTGTTTAAATTCAGTGGTGTGATGGGTTGAATGTTGGTTACATGACAGGTGTTAAACTTATTATAAAATGTTCCCCCTCTCTGTCAGTTGTGACAGAGCTATGACAATAGTGACAACTATATTCCTCTCTGACATCTACTACTCACTTTCTGATACGTTTGGATAGCTATCATTGCTTCCAATGTACTTGATAGGATGTTTGATGAACTTAAGGATGAGGCATTATGGTGTGACCCCGAGTGCTGAGGAGTGCTGAGGACTTATCATCAGGATGAGATGGAGCTTCCAGGAATGCAGGAGGGCCTTTCCCTGCGTCTAGATCTGGTAGAACAGGAAGATGAGCTGTTTCTGTGTCCAAGCACCGTGTCTGCAGCAATCCGGATGGAGCTGCAAGGTTCCTGGAAGCCTCTGATGCAGTCCCAAGCAGAATGGTGCAATCTTGTGATACGTCGTCACTGGATGTCATCATTGCACATTACCACAATGGTAATTCTCAGGTTGCCTGTGATCTGGGGTCTGAATGGGAGGAGGTTATTCAGGCTCAGGAGAATGCTAGAAGTATATAAAACAATTTGAGAAAGAAGGATCTTCAGCATAGAAAAAGGTCTAATTTGAAGTATGAGGTTCTGTGAGTTGTATGATTGGTGTGGATTTACATGGGGCCTATGTTAAAGGTTCTGAGAAGGCTGGAGGACAAGTGTGCACTGAGGGTGGGGGGACAAAGAATCAAGCACAGAGTTTGAGAAAGTCTGTTAGAGTCTGTATGGATGAGCAGGCACAACTTGGTGATACAAGAGGAAGTGGAGTGGAGGTTAGGCTTGTGAATAGCAGGCCCCCATTACTAGCAGGGAAGAAAGCTACTAAAAAGCAGCCGCATATTAAATCTTCAAAGCAGGATAATCGGAGGGAGTTACTCTGCTGCCTACTGCAACTAGAGACATTCATTCTCATTCATTCCCACAGCTCTCATTAAGTATAACATTGGGGGAAAGTGATAGTGATCAGGTTCATGATGTGGCTGCAGAGTTACTGGATGATAACCATAGGAATATTTCTCAAGGATATCACCCTAGCTCATCTACAAGAGATCATGGCCATATAAAACACATGATGCTTCATGACAAATGTGGCAGTGTTAATACAGAATCCAGGAGCAGATATGTGCATGGCCCTGGTAATATTAGACTGCAATATGCAAATCCATGTGAGGATAGCCATGAGCATCATGGGAACAGACACAGGAATAACCACGCAGGAGCTGTACTTCACCTTATTCTGTCAAAAAAGTCAGAAGTAAGGTTGGTTTTGATTATTCTTCAATAAGGCAAGGATATAGAAGAGAGGAATATAGGTCTAGATCCAGGGAAAATTTCAGACAGCAACATGGCAGGACCAAGAATATGCTATATTCCAGGTTAGGGAAAGGACTAGCATCATCTGGACACTTCAAGCCACAGGAAAGGGTACCGCTTTCACAGGGGGTGAATGTACCCCTCCACCTCCTCCTTGGGTGCCTTACTAGCTAAGGATAGTACTTCCTCAAACATAATGTATACTGACACCTTTACTAATCAATTTTCAGTTAAGTGCTTTCTTAGTGGATTAAAATCTATGGTGGTGCAACAGTTCCTACTACTGTGGGTCCTGCTGTGGGAAGTTCAGAATTTGTTTCTCCTGAGCACGTTTCAGTTTCAGCTGTTGCATTAGATACTGATAACATAGACAAGTCTGACTCTTCCGTCAAATCACAAAAAACTGATGTAATGGTGGTTACAGATACATGGTAAGCCTTCCTTATATAAGCAAGATAGGTCCTATAGGCATGCACATACCATTAATACACATTAAGTTAAGGAAAATATTTGAAGGAGGGAGTTCATTGAAATGTTCTTCCTTTTGCCTCTGGACAATTATTTTGAAGTAAATGAGACAAAATATGAATCTAAAAAAGCAGAAGAGAGAAAACACAGATACAGGAAAATTCCTAAGACTTTCACTAAATGGCTGCAAGCATATGAGCTGATGACCAGTATCATTAGTGAAAAGTTTCCAGAACTTTACCCATCCCTGTTTTGTTATTTAGATAAATAGATACTATTCATAGAACATATGGTGGTATGGTTGGTGGGTCTACAATGGGCGCTTCAAGCAGCATATGGCAGTTAATGAGGAAATGCATTGGGGTGATAGGGATGCTGATACTTGGATGAGGATTACCACTGCCCTTAGACAAGTTAGTTCCTTTTGTGGTTCAAGTATCCGACTTTCCACCTCTAGTCAGTCAGGGTCAATCAAAAAGGGATTCTGCTACTTGTACAATGGGAGGGTCTATAGATGAAGGTCTTCCTTTAAATGTAAACATGAGTGCTCAGAATGTGGAAGCTAGCACCCCATGTTCCATTGCTTCAATTGAGGTAGGTCAGGTAACTCCGCTATTAAGAGCAGTGACACTGATTAAATTCAAAAAGATGTACCCTTGGCTAAAAAAGTACTGTTAGAGTCAAGCTTTTTCAAAAAGGCCGGTTTAATTCTAAATGGTATTGGTTCTGGTAATTTGATGTCCGTTAGACAATATCCTCAAGTAGTGTTTCAAAAACTATCAAAGGATATCGCCTTAGCTAGGATGGCTTGTCCGTTTAAGGAGCCACCAGTTCTAAATTGAGAATTTCACCTTTGGGTGTGGCACTTGTAATGTCATAGGGGTTCATCGGTCAATGATGGTTTTGATAAGATGTTATCTTCTGTACATTATATGTCATTTGATCAAGCCATACAGTTAGAGTTGTGGGTCGTAGAGCCCTAATGGCTAAGATTGTTATTGAATCTGCTTTTAGATTACTACCAGTACACCCAAATTGTCATAATTTTACGTTTTCATATTATAATTATCATTCTTCCCCCATCTATTTATCCCAAAAGCATCATCATGGGATGTATTATAATACTTTGGCCACAATACCATTAGTGTGTAAATGCTATGCCTATTTATCAGCCCCTCCATAGCAATAGGGACGTCGGACGCTACACCATAACAACAGTTAAGTACAACTAGCCATCAGGTTACTAGTGGTGCTATTAGCACTCAAAGGATTACTGTTACTAGTGAACACTTAAGAACTGTTAATGACATAGTATATGAATCCTTCCATTTAGCTGCAAGACATAGAAACTTACTCGCTGATGATACAGAATGGGAAAGATGTTTAGAAGAAGCAGCACAATGTCAAATGCTATGGCAGATGAGAGAACAATTTGCATTTATTTGTATCTTCTCAAATGCTCCAAATGCATTAGCTTTGTGGGACACATTTAAAAGTAATATGGCTGAAGACTTTATGCGACAATACAATGAACCGATTGCACACTTAAAAGCGTTAATCGAAATCCAAGAAGTATTTTTAACTCATGGATTAAGTTGTGCAAGTTTTAATTTGCCTGATCCAAAAAATGTTGTCTTTTATGTTAAACATTAATCCAGGGAGTAATCGGATCGCCAGTTAATGGGGTCAGGAAGGAATTTATATTTTTACCTCTCTGATACAATTGGCTACGTTTCAAGGAGGGTTTTTACTGTTTGCCTTCCTCTGGATTCAATGTATATTTAACTTAACAATTCTTGAGAAAGAACTTGCATGTTAAAAAACCATTACCTCAAGTTTACAATACTGATTAATTTAAAGTTCAACTGTTCTTACATGCAAATGTTAATACTTTTAATACAAAATGCTTTAACAGTTACTGTTGACCAAAAGAACATTTCACAAAAATAAACATGTTTAATATCACAATAGTACTTATTTCATCATAACTAAAATCTTACAAGTGTCAAATACGTACAGTCAGGTCCATAAATATTGGGACATCGACACAATTCTAATCTTTTTGGCTCTATACACCACCACAATGGATTTGAAATGAAACTAACAAGATGTGCTGTAACTGCAGACTTTCAGCTTTAATTTGAGGGTATTTACATCCAAATCAGGTGAACGGTGTAGGAATTACAACAGTTTGTATATGTGCCTCACACTTTTTAAGAAACCAAAAGTAATGGGACAATTGGCTGCTCAGCTGTTTCATGGCCAGGTGTGTGTTATTCCCTCATTATCCGATTTACAAAGAGCAGATAAAAGGTCCAGAGTTAATTTCAAGTGTGCTATTTGCATTTGTTGCTGTTAACTCTCAGTATGAGATCCAAAGAGCTGTCACTATCAGTGAAGCAAGCCATCATTAGCCTGAAAAAACAAAACAAACCCATCAGAGAGAGAGCAAAAACATTAGGTGTGGCCAAATCAACTGTTTGGAACATCCTTAAAAAGAAAGAACGCACCAGTGAGCTTAGCAACACCAAAAGGCCCGGAAGACCACGGAAACCAACTGTGATGGATGACTAAAGAATTATTTCCCTGGTGAAGAAAAGACCCTTCACAACAGTTGGCCAGATCAAGAACACTCTCCAGGAGGTAGGTGTATGTGTGACGAAGTTAACAATCAAGAGAAGACTTCACCAGAGTGAATACAGAGGGTTCACCACAAGATGTAAATCATTGGTGAGCCTCAAAAACAGGAAGGCCAGATTAGAGTTTGCCAAACAACATCTATAAAAGCCTTCACAGTTCTGGAACAACATCCTATGGACAGATGAGACTAAGATCAACTTGTACCAGAGTGATGGGAAGAGAAGAGTATGGAGAAGGAAAGGAACTGCTCATGATCCAAAGCGTACCACCTCATCAGTGAAGCATGGTGGTGGTAGTGTCATGGCGTGGGCATGTATGGTTGCCAATGGAACTGGTTCTCTTGTATTTATTGATAATGTGACTGCTGACAAAAGCAGCAGGATGAATTCTGAAGTTTTTCGGGCAATATTATCTGCTCATATTCAGCCAAATGCTTCAGAACTCATTGGACGGCGCTTTACAGTGCAGATGGACAATGACCCGAAGCATACTGCAAAAGCAACCAAAGAGTTTTTTAAGGGAAATAAGTGGAATATTGTGTAATGGCCAAGTCAATCACCTGACCTGAATCCGATTGAGCATGCATTTCACTTGCTGAAGAAAAAACTGAAGGGAAAATGCCCCAAGAACAAACAGGAACTGAAGACAGTTGCAATAGAGGTCTGGCAGAGCATCACCAGGGATGAAACCCAGCGTCTGGTGATGTCTATGTGTTCCAGACTTCAGGCTGTAATTTACTGCACAGGATTTGCAACCAAGTATTACAAAGTGAAATTTGATTAATGACTGTTAATCTGTCCCATTACTTTAGGTCCCTTAAAAAGTGGGAGTCACATATACAAACTGTTGTAATTCCTACACCGTTCACCTGACTTGGATGTAAATACCCTCAAATTAAAGCTGAAAGTCTGCAGTTAAAGCACATCTTGTTCGTTTCATTTCAAATCCATTGTGGTGGTGTATTTTTTTTTCTGATAGCCGCTTTTGGTGTTATTGTTTGGTCGGTGGTGATGTGTGTATAGAATTGTGTTGATGTCCCAATATTTATGGACCTGACTGTATATTAATAACTAAACAACTTTCCAAACATACACATCTCATTGCCATCATTTTTTGACGGGCAAGTCGCTAGTCATGATATAAACAGAATAAAGTTCACTACCTATTCGTCACATTAGGTGTTTAGTATACCACAGATAGATGTTAATCACAAGCTTGAAATAGATAGCTCTAGGAGCTCCTTATAAGAATAAGAATTTCTCTAGGGGTCTACCAACTAACAATCAATATTGGTCAACATTCCTGGGTGAACTAGTCCTAATATCTGTTTCAACTTTTTCTCCATGAGGTATAGAGGACACTACCAGTATTGATTTGATACTTCAAGGATGTTTTGGAAAAGAGTTGTAATTAGAAAACATAATATATATACAGGTTTATTTAAACAGTTATTCACTTTCATTTCTAAACTGTGACATCTCTGCATATAAAGAGGCACAGTATATTTGCTATAGAAATTAAAATAATAACAATGTCTTCTACACCAAAACGAGGCTCAGTTAATTTATTTTAATCATCCATATTTTAAGAGTTTTTTTAAATTATGGTCAAAAAATTCAGATTTTAATGAATAATTAAATAACTAGTTTGTGATGAAAAATAAATAACTTTAGCCACAAAAAGGTGTGTTCTTTTTATTTTGTCTCTCTCTTCTAGTTAAACTGGTTTTAATGTTTCATTAGACTAAATATTTGTAAGTAATATAGATATATAGAGTCACTAATATAGTGAAACAGATACAGAGAGGAAGACAGGGCATGGCGCCAAATTACTACAGGTTAGAGAACACATAAGGTACAGAAGAAAAGGGAGAGGGAGAAAAATACAGACATGGAATGACAGAGAGATGGCTAGAAAGATGGGAAGGGATAGAGAAACAGGTAGTTGAGGATAGATTAGATGCATATCTCCACAGAAAAGATGCACCATTGTAATCTTTACCATCACATATATAGTTGTGAGCATGTGGGCCGTTGCTAACGCTTGCGAAAAGCGAGGGCCGCAGTTGCTGACGTGACAATGCGGCCCGCATACTCACAACAGGGCCGCAGTTGCTGGTGTTAGCATGCAGGTCTTTGTGAAGGCTTATGGGCTCTCGCGGCCCTCGCAAAACCCCACCCACCCTTAGTGATGTCATTTTCTGGGTGCGCGGATCAGAGTTGCTGTGACTGCATGAAGTATGCGCCGAGAGGTGGCAGCCCCGCTGCCCAGCAACCACTAACATCACACAGGGCCCGTCCTTAATGACAGGCTGTGGACCACCTGAACCTCCAGGAAATATCTCGCAAAGCCCTACCCAGCCTCAGTAATGTCATTTTCTGAGGGCGGAGATCAGAGTTGCTGTGACTGCACGGAGTATGCGCCGCGAGGTGGGAGCCCCGCTGCCCAGCAACCACTAACATCACACAGGGCCCGGCCTGAATGAGATGTCATGTCTTAGAGACTCACCACGTGAGAGTCAGCAAGATCGGAGAGGGATCCTTCGGGAAGGCCATCCTGGTGAGGTCCAAGGAGGATGGCAAGCAATATGTAATCAAGGAGATCAGCATCTGCAAGGTGGGGCTCCCGGTGTGGGCACTGGTATTATGGCAAGGGAGAGTGCACTTTATAATATATACTTTACATTGCATCATAAGGGTTAAAATTCACTGGCACTAGGACCTGCAATGCATTGCCCCCTCATCCAGTGAAAGGGTTATATGGCAACTGACTACACCCTGCTGCAAACTTATATGACATGAATGCATTAATATAACAGGCACTATATTGTATTATATAGTAAGTGCACAATAATATAACATAAACTGTATTGTATTATATAGTAAGTACACAATAATATAACATGCACTATACTATATTATACAGTAAGTGCACAATAATATTACATGCACTGTAATGACCGCCAACGTGCTCATAGCACACAAACACTTGCAATAAGCACAAAAAACACATCACCGCCGACCAAACAATAACACCAAAAGCGGCTATCAGAAAAAAAAAACAACAACCAACAGCCTTGCAATGAGCGCCGAAGGCGCACATTGCGAGACACCCGATGAGCGCCAAAGGAGCTCATCGCGAGGCTCGCAATGAGCGCCGAAGGATCTCGGACCACCAACTAAATGAATGTCTCCACCAAACAGCATTATGCCTTACATTATTATTGCCGTCATTTTTTGACGGGCAAGTCGCTAGTTACTTAATAAATTTCACTTCTCATACCATGGTCGAGAATGATTCTTTATGAAGTTGCTATATTGTATTTCATCACTAAATAATGTCCCCTAAGCCCTTATTATGTTACTATAATCTTTACATGACTGTATGAATTTATTGGAATCATAATGATAAATAACAACACCAAATTTGCCCGATAGACTGGTCAAAATAGAAATACCTTTTTGGCAAAGCCCTTAGGGTATTATTTTAAAACATAACCTTTAATAAGAATTGTATTAAAAGTAAACAATAAAAATAAAATACCGTAAATACCGTAAAATGATATTTCCGTTGCTTAATAACAATAAAAATAATGTACTCTGATAACTATTATCGTGCCCTTAATTACATCACAAAAAGCATCATATCATATAGAGTTAATCTCTTAGAGCAACGCCCACTTGATATACTACATAAGGAAGTGAGCAGTAGGGGGCACGCCCACACTTGATGACGCTGACCAGAGAAACACGTGTCAGGAGTCTCCTGATGACAGAGTAGCCCATACAGTGACTCCAGAATCTTTCCCCAGTAAGGAGCGTGCAAATGCTGAATATTACATATATAAATAAAAGTTCTTCGTAAAGAGAGATACTAGTGGAACTTAGCACCTCCAGCAACATAGGTAGTATGCAGACTATGCAGCAATCTGAATTCAAACCAACCACATGGCTCAAAGCTGAAGTTTAAGTGATGTGCTTTATAAGGAAACACCATATTGGTAATTGATTGAAAACATGCCATTAGCCTTAACAAGTCAGCAAAGGGAACAATAAGTATTCCCTCTAAATATCAAGTTTAACTCTGTCTGGGAAGTAAACAAGCACAGAGATGGACATGTTATATGCACTCTAGAGCAAAGTGTGCAAGTAAATCATACTATTATATGTGTGCCTCCACAGACAACAGACTTGTGAGTGTTTAGGTATAAGCTTAAAATTAAAGACACATCATTAATGACAGCACTTTGATAATGTGCTGTAACTAACAAATATTGCATGTAAACTTTTGATCCATGTGACCTTTTCTCCTTTTAAGTGATAACACCAAATTTATACTTGCAAAAAGTTCTTTCAAAGAACCATAGACTTGCTCAAATATTGCCATAATGCATGGACTGAAACAAGATAAAGAAAGTAATAATATTTAAAATTAAACATCTTAAAACCTATGTTAATCCCATGAAATATTAATTGGGAAAAAGACTTGCTGAGCTGAAATAGTCATAAGCAGTAGTAATTAAAAAATCACTTAACAGGGGAAACTAAGTAACAGCTAACAGAGTTACAGTTAGTTACTGAATCTATTCACCAAAGCACTTGTAATTTGTAATATAGAAATCATTACTGTGTTTAAAGTACCCAACACAGTAGAAATATTAAGTGCTAAGAAGCACAAACCACTGAACTACCTATGAAACTTGGAAGTGCATATCCCATTAAAGAACTTCAAGTAAAAATCTAATTCTCAGGAGAGATATATGTTATGAGAGAACACTAAAGTATATGAAAAACCAGGGAGCAAATATAATAATAAAGAGCACAATAATAGTCATCAGAGTACATTATTTTTATTGTTATTAAGCAACGGAAATATCATTTTATGGTATCATTTTGTGTTATTTTTATTGTTTACTTTTAATACAGTTCTTATTGAAGGTTATGTTTTAAAATAATACCCTAAGGGCTTTGCCAAAAGGTATGACTGGTCTATCGATGCATATCCCAATCTGTGCATCACATAGTTTAGGAATTATTATACTGGAATTTTATTTCATATGAAAAATATATAAATATGTTAGTGTTCACTACTGTGCTAGTTTTTTTGTATGGTGATCTAGAATGTATTATTTTGGTCCAAATGGTTGTTATCATTAACTTTGTGGATGATTTAAGAACCAACAGCCTTATTAAATTGCAATTCGGTAAATTTAAAAGGGCTCTATTTAGGCACACAGCATATTTTATTTGCAGAAGTTTTTAGTTAGTGAACTTCTATCCAAAAGCAAGGTCTTCACTAACTAAAAACTTCTGTAAATAAAATATGCTGTGTGCCTAAATAGAGCTCTTTTAAATTTACTGAATCGCAATTTAATAAGGCTGCAAATGTCTGTATAAATTAATTTAATGTATGCATGGATTTTAATTTAAGTATTGTTTACATTTAATATGGGACACATTATCTTCATTTGTTGATTTTAATACAAAATGTTACAATAGACCCAGTTGTTTGGTCAGACCACTCTTCTATCAATTTCTTCAAACTATTCAGGTAAATAGTCCTTCTCCTTAATGTCTGATTTAGATTTTTTTATACATGAAGGGGACTATGAGGATATTGTATCTCTAGTCCATCATTATAACAAGTGTCACAACATTGGACAAGATGGCTCCTACACTTACACATCATCACTAAGATCCCTTGTTTGATAGAACCATCAGTGAGATAAGAAATAGAGGTTGCATGTGTGAAAGAAGTTGGTTGTAAGTCTTGCACCGTGAAGGACAAACAGCAAAATCATATCCGTGAGTTCCAGTCCACTAAAAATCAAAAGAAGTAACAATACTTGTCAAGAGAAAATGCAGCAGAGAGCCACAGATCACCTCTGCTCTTTCTCACTGTATAACATTTATGTAAACCAAAATGCCTATAGTCTGGTTTACTTGCTTCTCAGTCAAAGTATAAAAATGTTGCTACTTTCTTTGCTGATAAAGGTCCTCATTCAATTGAGCCCTAGGAAGATGCAGTGGTCCATAATGGAGCCTGTACGTTATTTTCCTATTTAATTGGTGTGTTTTTGCGGTCTCTGACTGGGTTACGGGCTGGGTTGCAAGTTATAGCCCGTCCAAGCCTTTGATCTTTCATGCCCACAAGAGTTATGTTCGCAAAAATCTCAAAACGCTATTCAATTGCTACAATTCCCCCTCACTAACCACGCCGCCAAGGCCGAAAATGCCAAAAGTCGGACTACAACTTACAGGTTCCAAAGAGGACTAGCAAAGGGCTTACATACTAATCTGTAACACTATAAAACACAATAAAAACATATTAAGGGACTTTAAAATATTGCAAAAGCAATGGAAGGCATTTTAATTAGTTACACAACAGTCCACAATTATCAAATATGTAAATAATAAAAATATGTTTATTGTCATATGTTGAAATGGTCATGCATATGCAAATATGAAAAGCCATGCTGCAAGATGCTGAAAACAAAATGGCTGCCATATTATCCCTTCCTCACTCACAGAGGTTATAATGTGGCCCCTCATCATACAAACATCATCTGATGTACATCTCACTCATCACATCTGTATTTGGAAACACAAATAGTGGCCATTTTCACCCTCACATGGTATTTTATTATTTGTTTTATGTCTGACTCTCTGCGACCCTATGTACTGCAGCACATTTAGCCAGGTTTCTACCTGTGCTGTATTACAAGGTTTGCATGTCAAAGATACTGGAGTGGGTTGCCAGTTCCTTCTCTGGACTGGGATTTGTCTGATCTCTCTGCTATCACCTGCCCACCTACACCTACTTGTGTTAGCATAAGCTTAAACCACATATCCTACACAGATTATTGAAAGAATGTATGCTGAACATCTATATTATCTATATTAGATAGGAAAATATAATTTAATCTTACCTGCAATATAATAATATATAAATAACAAGGTATATGTTTAGTAGTGTCTCTCTCTGTGCCCTCTCTCTCTGTCCTCTTGGTCTACTCTGTGTCTTCAGTCTTCCTCTGTGCCCTCTATCTCTCTCATTGTGCCCTCTCTGTGCGCTCTCTGTGCCCCCTGTCTGTGCCCTCTGTTTGTGTCCTCTGTCTCTCTCTTTGCATTCTGTCTCTGTCCTCTCTTTCTCTCTTTGCCCTTTCTCTATGACCTTTGTCTCTCTTTGTACCCTCTGTCTCTGGCACATTGAGAGACAGAGAGCATAGAGAGAGGGCACAGAGAGAGACAGGGGGCAAAGAGTGAGGGCACAAAGAGCGGGGGCAGAGAAAGAAGACACAGAGAAGACTCCAAGAGAGAGCACACAGAGTGAGATGGCACATAGAGAGACAGAGGGGGCACAAAGAGAGACAGAAGGCACAGAGAGAGAGTGCAGAAACAGAGGGCACAGGCTCCCCTATCTTCCTGTACTGTCTGACCCAAATCCATTCTCTCTCGCTTTCTTTCAGTGCAAATTCACTCTGGTCTAAGGCCTAGTACATCTGTGAGATACTCAGAACTGCATTCACAACACCTCAGCAGTGCAAATTCACTCTGGTTTAAGGCCTAGTACATCTATGAGATACTCAGAACTGCATTAACAACACCTCAGCAGTGCAAATTCACTCTGGTTCAAGGCCTACTACATCTGTGAGATACTCAGAACTGCATTTACAACACCTCAGCAGTGCAAATTCACTCTGATTTAAGGCCTACTACATCTGTGAGATACTCAGAACTGCATTCACAACACCTCAGCAGTGCAAATTCACTCTGGATTAAGGCCTACTACATCTGTGAGATATTTAGAACTGCATTCACAACACCTCAGCAGTGCAAATTCACTCTGGATTAAGGCCTACTACATCTGTGAGATTCTCAGAACTGCATTCACAACACCTCAGCAGGTATGGAGGAGACTATGGAAACTGCGCCATCCCTGGAGCCAATATGTTTATTAATATCACTACTGTATGCATGTTATTATATCTTGGCAGATAGAAATATTTCTGACTTTTGTTTTCAATTTTGAACTGTTTCCTATACCCTGCTTTGCCGTTTCCACCTTCCCCCCATCCTTCCCCCATTTATGGCTGGCACAATTACCTCAAATCTCCTCCCTCCTCCTCAAATACCTTCATTCTATGGTCTGTCTCCCATTCCTTCCTAACTCCCCTATCTTCCTGTACTGTCTGGCCCAAATCCATTCTCTCTCTCTCTCTTTCTTTCAGTGCAAATTCACTCTGGATTAAGGCCTACTACATCTGTGAGATTCTCAGAGCTGCATTCACAACACCTCAGCAGGTATGGAGGAGACTATGGAAACTGCGCCATCCCTGGAGCCAATATGCTTATTAATATCACTACTGTATGCATGTTATTATATCTTGGCAGATAGAAATATTTCTGACTTTTGTTTTCAATTTTGAACTGTTTCCTATACCCTGCTTTGCCGTCCCCACCTTCCCCCCATCCTTCCCCCATTTATGGCTGGCATAATTACCTCAAATCTCCTCCCCCCTCCTCAAATACCTTTATTCTATGGTCTCTCTCCCATTCCTTCCTAACTCCCCTATCTTCCTGTACTGTCTGACCCAAATCCATTCTCTCTCTCTTTCTTTCAGTGCAAATTCACTCTGGTTTAAGGCCTGCTACATCTGTGACATACTCAGAACTGCATTCACAACACCTCAGCAGGTATGGAGGAGACTATGGAAACTGCGCCATCCCTGGAGCCAATATGTTTATTAATATCACTACTGTATGCATGTTATTATATCTTGGCAGATAGAAATATTTCTGACTTTTGTTTTCAATTTTTAACTGTTTCCTCTACCCTGCTTTGCCGTCCCCACCTTACCCCCATCCTCCCCACATTTATGGCTGGCATAATTACCTCAAATCTCCTCCCCCCTCCTCAAATACCTTCATTCTATGGTCTCTCTCCCATTTCTTCCTAACTCCCCTATCTTCCTGTACTGTCTGACCCAAATCCATTCTCTCTCTCTTTCTTTCAGTGCAAATTCACTCTGGTTTAAGGCCTACTACATCTGTGAGATACTCAGAATATTGCCTCCCCTCCCCTCCCACCTCAGATTAAATTTATAGAGCCATGGAAAACACCTGACTTCCTACTTGCAGATATATCATCTCAACACTAGGGGTCAGCCAACATACTGGTCTTTCACCTCAGATCCCTCCCCTCTCCCTCTAAAATAAAACTCTTTCTATCTTTCACTTGCCTCCTGGCCCTTGCTATTCCTTATTTGTTACTCTTCCCCAGTTCTCTGCCCTTTAATTCCCTTTAGATTGTAAGTAGCGAGTTTCCAGTCTTGTAGGGTGCTTTGGGATAAAGCACTTTCTGCTAAGATTCTAAGCTCAAAACAGGGCCCTTCAACTTTTGAATTTTGTTAAACGTGTATTTCCCCTGTTCTTATCCCCTGTACAGCGCTACGGAATATGTTGGCGCGATACAAATAAAAGATAATAATAATAATAGGACAGAGGCAGAAGGCACAACAGGGGCAGCACGGAGAGCACACAGAGAGGGCACAGAGAGAAAGGGAAGAGACAGAGGGCACAGAGAGAGATAGAGGTCATAGAGAGAGAGCAAAGAGAGGAAGAGAGGGCAGAGACAGAGGTCACAGAGAGAGAGAATGGAAACAAACAGAAGGGCACAGATAGAGGTAACAGAAAGTGCACAGAGAGGGTACAAAGAAAGATAAAGGGCAAAGAGAAAGACAGAGGGCACAGAGCGGGCCGAGGGGACGGAGAGAGGGCCCAGAGAGAGACAGGAAAAAGAGAGAGAAACAGAGGGTACAGAGAGAGGACACAAAGCGAGAGGGCAGACACTGCAAACCTACTAGCCCCAATGGTTACCTGCATGCATCAAATGGGCGGGACCCAAAATTGATCACCAACATTGAGGAGGAGAAACTGCTCATCATTAACTGATTATGATCTTGAAAGCGACACATTGGCTTCCAAGCATATATCTAATGAGCTTGATAGAACAGAACTCATAAGAAAGAAATCCAAGCCTGTGGAAAAAGAGAATATGAATGTATGCAGAATTATTACTAAATCTAGTAAAGCCTCAAGCAGTATTTCGAGAAGCCTGACAAAACTATATATAACAGGATGATAAATTACGAGACATCTTACCTGAGCAGCCCATCACTACTTTCAGAAAGAACAATAACCTCAAGAACATCAGTGCTCCAAGTGATAGTCGGAAACCATAATCTCTGCATGCGCCAAATTGAAGGGTACATTCAAATGGTACCAAATTCTATAATACCTGTTCACATCTGAAGAACAAATACAGAACCAAGATTAGGTCCACCAAGAAAAATAGAGAGTTCAGACTCAGAGACATCACCAACGGTAAAACAGACCATGGCGTCTATGTAGTGACATGTTTTTGTGGGTTGCAGTATGTGGGAAGGACATAGAGGCCTCTCAAGGTCAGCTTTATTGAACATTTGTATAACACATCCAAAGGTGTACTAACAAATGGTCTGTCAGCACACCTCAAGAGAACCAAAGGGTTATCCTCATACAGGCGGTGGAACAAATAAGGCCAGTTAGGAGAGGAGGCAGTAAAGTATTGAGACTGTGACAAGCTGAGAAAAAGTGGATACCCAAGTTGGGAACACTCAAACCTGATGAAATTGAGATATCGACTAAGCCGCATTTTTATAGACACAGCATATTAATCTAGATTGTTTCAGCTAGGAATTTACACTTGACTACCCAATGAAGTACGTTATGTTTTTTTAATGACGAATGTAACATTGTTAGATATGTTTATATTGAAGTAATTTTCTTCTTTTGTACATACCACCCACCTTTCCAATATGATATAATATATGTATATTAATATAGATGATAGATTATTTCTATTCTTTATCATTTTTCATCCACCATATTTCATCTGGTACACATTCCAGATATTCTTTATATTTTTATATACAAGTTTATCGTATGTTTATAAGGTGTATGTATTTATATGTGAATATACATTCTAACATTTTTCAGGTACTTTTTATTTAGAATTCAGATTTTAATTTGGTACTCATTCCAGATATTTTATATTTTTTTATATAAAAGTTTAACATATATTTATAATGTATAACCATGTGATATTTTTTGTGTATTTTTATGTGTACATTTTATTTAGGATTTTGAAATGATTATTAATATTATTTACATTGAAACCTTTGGTGTGTACATAGTGCATGTGTATTTAGTAATCAAGTCTATCATTCAAAAGAACCCACGGCCGTACAGGGTTAAGGAAAGTGGGTGTTTAACCTGGTTTAAGTACTAGGCAGAATATCAGGATACTTTAATTTGATTGGTTAATCAAATTCACCGGTGTGATGGATTGAATGTTGGTTACATGAAAGGTGTTAAACTTATCACTATTTCCAGCCTGTCTGTCAGTTGTGACAGAGCTGTGACAATAGTAACAACTCTAATCCTCTCTGATACCTACAACTCACTTTCTGATACTTTTGGCTAGCTATCATGGCTTCCAATCTACTTAATAAGATGTTTGATGAGCTTAAGGAAGAGGCATTATGGGGTGACCCCCAGACTCTCGAAAAAGAAAATGTAATTTAAAAAAGGCCTTAAATAGATTAGTTTTGTTTTTTATATAATTACCCTAATACTATTTTATATGTACATGGGGCCTATGATAATGGTTCTGAGAAGGCTGGAGAATGGTGGGGGGACAAAAGATCAAGCACAAGAGTGCGAGCAAGTCTTTGAGAGCCTGTATGGATGAGCAGGCACAACTAGGGGATACAAGGGGAAATGGAGTGGATGTTAGGCTTGGGAATAGCCGTCCCCCATTACTTACAGCAAAGATATTATTATTTGGAGAGTAGACAGGGTAATTTGTCACCCAGATCCCAGCAAGTGAACAGTTTGCAGTCTCCTGTGTGCTCAGGTTCGGCATGTTGTGGATTGGGTGGATAAATTATTGGGAGGAGCTAGAAATGAACCAGCGGTCTTGGTACTTATTGGTACCAATGACAAAGATAGTGGAAGATGGAGAGTCCTAAACAGCGATTTTATAGAACGAGGTAATAAGCTGAAGGCACAGACCTCCAAGGTAGTATTTTCTGAGATACTACCAGTGCCACGTGCTAGTCCAGGGAGACAGAAGGAGCTTAGGGAGGTTAATGCATGGCCTAAAAAGCGGTGCATTAAGGAAGGGTTTGGGTTTTTAGAGCATTGGGCTGACTTCTCACTTGGTTACAATCTCTATAGCAGTGATGGATTGCACCTTAATGAAGAGGAAGCTGGTGTGCTAAGGGAAAAGGATGGTAGAACGGCTGGGGGAGTTTTTAAACTAGTAGGTGGGGGGGGGGGGAGACTAGATAGATGTAATGGGTAGAAAGTGTAGAGGAAACAAATTCACTAATCAAGGGGGAGGAGATGGGGGAGGGTTAGTATAGTCAATTGGGAGGTATTGTTAAGTAACTCAAGTACAGTGGCAGGCACTTCAGAACTACAGACTAATAACATAAAGTGTATGCTTACTAATGTCAGAAGCTTGCCAGCTAAAATGGGAGAGTTAGAATTATTAGCAGTTAATGAGAAATGGAATTTAAAAAGGCATTACTGAAATGTGGTGGGATTAATCTCATGACTGGACTGTTAATCTGGATGGTTATAACCTATTTAGGACACATTGGGGAAATGGTGAAAGAGGAGGAGGGATTTGTCTGTATGTTAAGCCTGAATTTAAGCCTATAGTCAGAGAAGATATTTATGGTGGAACTAGCGATAATGTTGAATTGTTGTGGGTAGAGTTACATAGCAGAGGAGCAAATTCTAAAAGAATATTGCTTGGAGTATGCTATAAACCCCCAAATATAACTCAAAGTGAGGAACTGCAATTATTGTTACAGATTAGAAATGCAGCTAAGCATGGGTAAATTTTAATAATGGGAGATTTTAACTATCCTGAAATAAATTGAATAAATGAGACCAGCAGTTCAGCAAAGGGGAGCAGGTTCTTGAGCACACTCAGGGATCATTATCTGGCCAAGGTTATAAAAGAGCCTACTAGAAATTAGGCTATCTTGGATTTAGTTATCACAAATAATATTGATATAGTTACAAATGTTGAAATAGGTTAACCTTTGGGAAACAATGATCACAACACAGTCTCATTTGAGATTGAATTAAAAAAACAAATCTGTAAGGGGGCAACAAAAACTGCTTTATGTGAGTACAAGGAATTTAACAGGGCTTGCAAATTGACTATTAGACTGGCAAAAATAGAAAATGAAAAATGAGTTGCAAAGGAGAGTAAGACTAAAACTAAAATATTTTTTAAATATATTAATAGGAAGAAGGTCAGGAAGGAAGCTATAGGAACATTACAATGTGACACAGGCTGTCTGACAATTAGTGACCAGGAAAAGGCAGATAAGCTAAATAGGTTATTTTCTTCAGTATACACAAGGGAGGTGCCAGTGGTTGGGTCACTGCAACATAATAGGGCTACACTACCTTCATCAAATAATTGGTTAACGCAGTAAGAAATCCAAAAGAGGTTGTAAAAAATAAATGTTAATAAAGCCTCAGGTCCTAATGGAATACATTCAAGGGTACTGAGGGAACTGAGTTCTGTAATAGCCAAACCATTACAGCTATATTTTAAAATTCACTCAACACAGGGTCTCTACTAGATGACTGGAGAAAAGCAAAGGTGATACCTATATTTAAGAAGGGAGCAAGAACAAATGCAGAAAATTATAGACCTGTAAGTCGCACTTCTTTAGAAGGGTTAATAATGGATAATATACAAGAGTATGTCTATTTAAACACGATTATGAGTAAGAATCATCACAGATTTATGAGGGATAGGTCATGTCAAACAAACCTAATTCGTTTCTATGAAGAGGTTAGTAGGAACTTGGATCAAGGCAACTCAGTTGATTAGTCGTTTTGGATTTTGCAAAGGCTTTTGCTACAGTGCCACATGGGAGGCTATTGAGCAAACTAAGGGAAACCTGAATTGCAGTAAATATCTGCTCATGGATTGAGAGCTGGCTAAAAGACGGGAAGCAAAGGGTTGTTGTAAATGGAACATACTCAGATTGGACGAATTTTGTAAGTGGGGTTGCTCAGGGTTCAGTATAAGGTCCTCTCCTTTTTAACATATTCATTAAGGGGAGGGCCTAAGTTATGAAGAAAGACCAACCAAATGAAAAGTATTTTCTTTAGAAAAAAGGTGTCTAAGAGGAGATATGATTACCTTATATAAATATATCCAGGGTCAATACAAGGAGTTGTCAAGTGAGCTTTTTGTGACAAGAGTTTTTCAACTAGCAAGAGGACATCAATTGAGATTAGAAATAAAAATATTTTTTCACTGTTTTCACAGTAAGGGTGGAATTTTCTACCTTCTCTTTTTTGTGTGTGTTTTTTGTGTTTTTGGATGTGTGCGGTTCGGCCGTTAAGTGGCGATTTCCTTTTCAAAGTGTTACGTGCCGTAATTTTTTCACGCAATTTTTTTTCAAAGTGTTACGAGTCTCGCACTGTGAATTGTGTATTTGAGTTTTCTGTTGTTCTGTAGTCCTGCAGGTCGTGGGTATGATGCTTAATGAGTGCAGGGTCGAAGGGATGAGCGCCTACGGCTCTCATCTTCACCAGCGCAGTGAGCTCCTTCGGCGCTCCCTGCCAAAGTCATACAGGGTCGTAGTAATGAGCGCCTAGCGCCTATATGAGCACCCAGTGCCTATATATAAATATATATATATATATATATATATACATGTACTGTATATATTATTTATATATAGATGCATAATCTGAATAATCAATAATTGCAGTATATAGGTATATAGTGATACCTTTTTTGTTGGACAAACATATTCATAAATATTATGACTAGCTTTCGAGAGCTTCCTCTTTGTCAAGTCAAGAGCAATACTATATATGTACTGTAAATACATACAGTGTATAGTCCACCTGTCACCCTGACACTATTTTGATTGGTCAATGTTTTCCCAAGGCAGGGGCTCCACCTTGATTGGTTGCTGTTATACATAAATATGATTTGTTTTTACCAATAAAGTGTGCTCTATTTGAACACATAAACCGAGGTGCGTATTTCCTTCTGGTCTCCGAATGGAAAGGCTCTTTATTATTTTTGTATCCTGAAACTTTGATGGGCCCTAATGAAAAGTTAGTTGCAAAGGAGACTAACCCTATTTTACTTTTAATGAAAAGAAGACCAGGAAGGAAGCAACAGGAAAAGTGAAATGTTAAAAAGACTATCTGATAAATAGTGACTAGGAAAAGTCAGATGAGCTATATATTTTATTTTCTTTGGTATACACAAGGGAGGTGCCAGTGGTTGGGAAACTGCAACAATATGGGGGTTACGCTACCTTGGCCAAATAATTAACGCAGGAAGAAATCCAAAAGAGGTTGGAAATAATAAATGTTAATAATGGAATACATCCAATGGTACTGATGGAACTGAGTTCTGTAATAGCAAAACCATTATATCTATTTTTCAAGGCTCACTCACTATAAGATAATTGAAGAAAAACAGATACCTATATTTAAGAATGGAGTAAAAACACATTTAGAAAATTATAGACCTGTAGCCCTCACTTTTGTAGTATGAACGTTTTTAGAAGGGTTTATAAGGGACAGTATAAAAGAATATTTCTATTTTAACTGGATTATAAGTAGGAGTCAACATGGATTTATGAGGGATAGGTCATGTCAAACAAATCTAATTAGTTTCTATGAGGAGGTTAGTAGGAACATTTACATTTTAATGTTTGAATGTTTTTTTCTGTTTACCTTCCTCTGGATCAATTAACATTTAACATTTAATCCACATATTACAAAAATCAGATGAGATCGAAAAAGGTTGAACTTTTTATACTAAAAGTATTTTTTAACCTCAATTACTATGTAACTATATAACAAGGCAGGTACCAATGTTTAGGACCATGCAATAAAATGGTTAAACTGAGGAAACTGACTTCTGTAATAGCATAACTGTTATATATAATTTTTCAAGACTCTATAGCATCGTTACTGTGAGTATCTGCTTCTTCAGTCAGGCTTGATAAGGCAGTTGTGGCCAAACCTACCCAGCAGACATTTCAGATTATTTTGATCCCATTCACCAAGACAGCCGACATCTCTTTAAAATGCCCTTACTCTTTATGCAGCATTTTAAAAAAAAATATGAACTCAGGCTCAGCATTATAAAACTCAGGAACTGCTTTAATTGCTGCTGTAATTCATAACAGATTCAATAGATGTATATTCAAACTTAATCTGATAACAGTCTGTAACAGTTTGTGTATCTTCTGGACCTTCTATAAAGCACTATTGACAAGGTTTCATCTGCAAGGCATCACAATATCCATTTCAGTCATACAGTAATAATGCTTATCTTATTACCTCCCTTTTCTTTAGGAGCATAAGTCTTCAAGCTACGCCATCTCCCTTTTCTTTAGGAGCATATGTCTTCAAGATATGTCACCTTCCCTTTCTTTAGGAACATATATCTTCTTTAAGACATTCAACACAGCAGTATATCAACTGCCCACAGAGACACCATTACATCTCTCTCCATGTAACTGAAATCTCAACTGACTCTCTTTGACAGTTACTGACTTACAACAGAACATTCTAAATTATTTAACACTTCAGGAACCAAATATGCAGTATACAGAGTCAAACACCCCAAGTCAATTGCACATAGGGAAGCAACACAACATCCAATAACCAACATACAAAGGGTAATCAACTTAACATAAAAACATATTAAATAACAATAACAATTACTAAACCCAAAGGATGATGAGGGGGATCATGACAGGTACCACTACCAAATGACTGGAGAAAGGCAGATGTGATATCTTTATTTAAGAAGAGAGGAGAGCAAATTCAGGCAACTATAGGCCTGTAAGCCTCAGTCCTGTAGTGGAAAAATGTTTGGACTCATAAGGCACCGTATACAGAAATATATCCATGTAAATAAGATAATAAATAGGAGTCAACATGGTTTTATGAGGGATACAGTGGGAGAAAAAAGTATTTGATCCCCTGCTGATTTCTAACGTTTGTCCACTGACAAGGAAATTATTAGTCTATAATTTTAATGGTAGTGTATTTTAACAATAAGATACAGAAAAAAAAAACAAGAAAAACATATGTCAAAAAAGTTATAAATTGATTTGCAGGTCAGTGAGGGAAATAAATATTTGATCCCCTATCAATCTGCAAGATTTCTTGCTCCTGGGTGTCTTTTATTCAGGTAATGAGCTGAGATTAGGAGCACTCTCTAAAAGGGGGTGCTCCTAATCTCAGCTCGTTACCTGTATAAAAGACACCTGTCCACAGAAGCAATCAATCAGATTCCAAACTCTCCACCATGGCCAAGACCAAAGAGCTGTCCAAGGATGTCAGGGATAAGATTGTAGTCCTACAAAAGGCTGCAATGGGCTACAAGACCATTGCCAAGCAGCTTGGTGAGATGGTGACAACAGTTAGTGTGATTATTTGCAAATGAAAGAAACACCAAATAACTGCCAGTAATCCTCGGTCTGATGCCCCATGCAAGATCTCACCTTGTGGAGTTTCAATGATCATGAGAACGGTGAGGTATCAGCCCAGAACTACACAGGAGGATATTGCTAATTATCTCAAGGCAGCTGGGACCATAGTCACCAAGAAAACAATTGGTAACACACTATGCCGTGAAGGACTGAAATCCTGCAGTGCCTGCAAGGTCCACCAGCTCAAGAAAGCACATGTACATGCTTGTCTGATGTTTGCCAATGAACATCTGAATGATTCAGAGGAGAACTGGGTGAAAGTGTTGTGGTCAGATGAGACCAAAATTGAGTTCTTTGGCATCAACTCAACTCGCCATGTTTGGAGGAGGAGGAATACTGCCTGTGACCCCAAGAACACCATCCCCACTGTCAAACATGAAGATGGAAACATTATGCTTTGGGGGTGTTTTTCTGCTAAGGGAAGAGGACAACTGCACTGCATCAAAGGCAAGATGGACGAAGCCATGTACCGTCAAATCGTGGGTGAGAACCTACTTCCCTCAGCCAGGGCTTTCAAAATGGGTTGTGCATAGGTATTCCAGCATGACAATAACCCAAAACACACAGCCAAGGCAAAAAAGAGGTGACTCAAAAAAAAGCACATTAAGGACCTGGAGTGGCCTAGCCAGTCTCCAGAACTTAATCCCATAGAAAATCTGTGGAGGGAGCTGAAGGTTCGAGTTGCCAAACATCAGCCTCAAAACTTTAATGACTTGGAAAGAATCTACAAAGAGGAGTGGGACAAAATCCCTCCTGAGATGTGTGCAAATCTGGTGGCCAACTACAAGAAACGTCTGACTTCTGTGATTGCCAACAGGGGTTTTGTCACCAAGTACTAGGATGAAAGGGGTCAAGTACTTATTTTCCTCATTGACCTGCAAATCAATTCATAACTTTTTTGACATGCATTTTTCTTGTTTTTGGTTATTCAGTCTCTCACTGTTAAAATACACCTACTATTAAAATTATAGACTGATCATTTCTTTGTCCGTGGAGAAACATTCAAAAACAGCAGGGGATCAAATATCCCCCCTCCCCGCCCCCCACTGTAGGTCATGTCAAATATATATAATTAGTTTCTGAGGCTTTAAGAAGAGACTTAAACCAAGGCAACTCAGCAGATCTACAGCCTCATTAACTTGGAGGCCAGTAACTCCAATGTGAGGCCCGCAATGGCTGCAGTCTTAAAAATCCCCCATGTTAAGGGGCTATGAAATTGGAAGGGGCTGTGACCAGAGAAGCTAAACCACAATGCAGTCTGTCGCACGTTGGGCCGTGAACAGGATCAATTATTCTAACCCATAATAATGGGTTAGACGTAGCCAATCAGAAGGCGCAGATGCTTGGAGCCAATCAATTCAAGATCCCATTTTGATTGGCTCACACATTTGCACCTTCTGATTGGCTGAAATATGATTGACAACGATTTTAGTCAATCATAAGGCACCATTTCTATTTTTGAAGCGGCGCATGCGCAGGAAACTCTATTTGCTGCGGGGATCTCCTCAAGGGAGGAGCTCCATTAGTTTTTTTTAGTTTTCTAGAATGTTGGGATATTTTTGGGAGGGGCCCTGCCTGTGACAACTCATTGAAGACTGGAGCATCACTGGAGGGGCATTTTGGACAAGTAAGTGGACTATTCAGAATTTATTATATTACATATTGTATGTATGTTTATATTAACTGTAATGTTTCTTTTTTTTTTGTAGGTGTGACCGGACCTGTGGACATTTTTGGAGGGCCCTGTCTGGGACGAAGAACTGAAGACCAGAGCATCGCTGGACGGGCATTTTGGCAAAGCTTAGACTTTGTGTCATGAGTGTCCTGGAGTACTCTCATGGCACTTATAGTGTTAATTGTGAGGGTTAAATATAGACCCTTATAGGACTGATGAGGGTAATTAGAGGCTCATGAGGGTCTATATAGCCCCCCATGAGTGATGGGGTTAATTTTAGGTGCCAGGATACTTATAGTACCACCCGCAGCAGGGATTAATTTTTAAGTTAGCCCGGGTCCTTTAAGGTCCTTTAAGGACCCGCGAGGCAGGAATTTAAATGTTTTAATGCAGCGGGTCCCCATATTACCCCTTGCAGCCGGGGTCTCGATTGGGACCCCCGATGCAAGGGGTAATATGGGGACGCTGCGGGGGTCCCGACAGCTTGGCAGGATTTGCCCACTCTTCTTTGCAAAAACACTCCAAATCTGTCAGATTGCGAGAGCATCTCCTGGGCTGGGCCATTCCAAAAGTTTAATCTTCTGCTGGTGAAGCCATTCCTTTGATGATTTGGATGTATGCTTTGGGTCGTTGTCATGCTGAAAGATGAAGTTCCTCTTCATGTTCAGCTTTCTATCAGAAGCCTGAAGGTTTTGTGTCAATATTGACTGGTATTTGGAACTGTTCATAATTCCCTCTATCTTAACTAAGGCCCCAGTTCCAGCTGAAGAATAACAGCCCCAACGCATGATGCTGCCACCACCATGCTTCACTGTTGGTATGGTGTTCTTTTGGTGATGTGCAGTGCTGTTTTTGTGGCAAACATATCTTTTGGAATTATGGGCAAAAAGTTCAACCTTGGTTTCATCAGACCATAACACCTTTTCCCACATGCTTTTGGGAGACGTCTGGGAGCCACATTGGCAAGATAACAGTTACCCTGATAGTCTTGAGGTAGCCACTTATAAGCCTATTCTCCACATACATAATATAAGTGATAGGGCAGTGGCACACATGTGGCTATGTGTACATGACTTTGGATAAGGATATTCAGCCACATTAAATTCAAGCACCGTAAGTGCAATGTGAGACCTGCAAAAGCTGCGCGCTGGAAATTTGGCCGAGATACTGTGCTATTAAATTTGAACGGGCTGCAAATTACAAGCTTGAGATGCAAACCCGTAAACCATTTGTTGAACGTTGGGGGCGAGTGATCAATTAGTCAAACGCGTAGTTAAGGTTTTAGATGGAGCCAATGGAAACAGAGATCGTTATCATAGTGTCACAGGAAGATGGAGGTTGGATTTCAAAGTCTTACGGGGTTCAATTACGAGTTACAATCAGACCCACATTCCAGTTGTAATGCAATAATCATAAAGCCGTAAATATGATATTCTATCACATACATTATATGTATTAAAACGTTGATTGCTGGGATCAATATAACACAAAAATTAAACATGAAATAAAGTATTTTTCAGGCCGATTTGCAAGCTTGAGAATGTTATGTTATTAATTCTAAGACCTAACATCACTTTCCCTTTTTATAAAAGTACAGTAGTGTGGTGATATTTGCATTTAAAGTGCTACAGATTAGACTTTACCCCCCTTGCGAGTCCTCTCTATCACTTGTTGGCCTTTGGGCTCCATTTGCGTGTTACGGGGTTGAACGCAAGTGAAATTGTTGCAATTTAATAGCTTGATTGTAATTCTGGCGGTTACGGGCTTGAGAGAACAAAAGATTTGCGGCTGCAAAGTTCCACGTAGGCTTTTTTCGGCCTTGCTGCGTCTTAATCTGCAAGTCGTCTACGGGTTGCTTTAAGAGGCGAATTCAATAGCAGTAAGTCTAACGGGCTACAATATGAGCTACGGTAGCCCAAATTTAATGGGGCTGATAGTTTCTAGTTATGTTCAGTTCCATGGGCTTACAACAGGGAAGAGTACAACTACTATCAGTACATATATGAGTGGCATTGATAATGGATTTACAGACATTATTACAGGATGGCCCACCTACACTAGCAATGTTTACATCAAACTGTTCACCCATCCCTCATACCTGAACATGAGTATTATATGCCTGGGGTATCTGATAATCCCATGTACTGTTTCCCATATCAAATTTTCCCTGGTGCCACACACACACAAATCCCCTTGCAGGACGAGCCAGTATTAATTGATACTGAGTCAAATCAATATGGGCACCAAGATTATCAGTCATATCACAAGTAATCCCCTTGTCCTGATAAAATTGAGTCCATTCTTCATCTGTTTTGTAGATCCATGAAACATTGAAGGGTAAGGCATACAAGGGTAGTCCCAGAGCAGATGCATATGGTATGGCACCACACACCCAGCAATTGGATTTGTTGAACGAATGTGCCATCCCCAACAAGAGCTCATGAAAAGTATTGTGAATCTCATACACTGTACTACAGGCAGCAAGGAAACAGCATATCAGTATCCAGCATTCTTGTTGAAGACCCATCGTTAGAAATCAGTAGGTATCAACCTGTAGGAAGGAATATAGACAGGGTTAGTTTGACCTTGATACAAAACAAAAAATGTTCCCCCTGGTCTAGCTGCAATGACCTCTCCATGTGTCTTTTAGCATGTTTACCTCTGACTGAGGGGGCTATCCATACATGTGTTCCTACTACAGGTATGTTTGTTTGCAATGTCAGTCTCTGAGTCTTGGGTACCAAAATCAGCTGCTTACCTCCTCCTCCACCAATAACTCATTTTCCAGTTTACCCAGCCTATGCACCTGGAGGAAACCATTGTTATGATATTGGTGATACAAAGTTTGGAGTCCAGTAGCCAGATCAGCAAAACTCCCTGCCAGAGATAGCCACTCGTTACCCAGGTGGTTGAGCCCCTGAGCCTTGAGTGGCTGTCTGCTCTGAAGCAGAGATGGGAGTCAGGAACAGAAGGATAATAATCTTAGTGAGGCAAGCCGAGGTCAGTGGGAAGGAGAAGCAGCAAAGTCAAAAACAATCCAAGTTCAGCAACAGGTAGGAGATACAGGAACAAGCTTGATTAGAGAGTTCCAGAACCACAATAATCTGGCAAGCATACAGAGACAGGAAGTGCCTTATATAGGCCAAGAACCAGACAGCTGACCAGACACAGCTAAAGAGTTGTCACTGATTTCATTGCTTTTAGAGTCAAGGTATCAGATCTCAGGCAAATCTGCAAGAGGCAGGCTGGTGTACCGGTAGGGCAGAAGTTTAGCAACATGCAAACCAGGGTTCGAATCTCAGCAGAGTCAATTCCTCACAACCATATTCCCATGAGATATCAGATTCCCACAAAGCAATTTTTCAGCCTTATTTTTAGGAAGAAAATATACATGGGCTGGTGGGGAAATTTTAGTTATAATTGTGCTCACTATGAAGTCTTGGACCTGACCTATTAAACGCTGGGACACTTGCTTTCACTGGAACAGTAGTATCTATTCCTTGTTGGGTTAACTGTGTATGGTGAGTTACCACCACTACCATTTCAACTGTCTCTTGATGGCCCGCTAACATACGCTCATATGGAGACACCCCCCCCCCCCACCAATCTTTGATTAAGCAATTATAAGTAGTTTGTGTGTGGGAGTCAGTTTACACAGTTGTTGCTTAAATCGCCCATTCATCCTTTCGATTATGCCAGATGCTTGTGGATGATAGGGAACGTGGAAGATCTAGTTGACGTCATTCTATTTGGCCCATTCTTGCACCCCTTGTCCAGTAAAATGGGTACCATTGACCGACTGTATTTCCACTGGCAATCTATATGCTTGTGTCATTTTATGCAAAATCTTTAATGTTGTATCTTGATTTGCTGATTTAGAGGCCAGTATCATCAATAAACCACTGTAAGTATTGACAGTTGTGGCTATATATTGTATTTTGTAGCAATGTCCATAGCCATAATCAGGGTTATGCGTATGCCCTTTGCTTTAGCATACTCATAGGTACCTTGTGCTCCTCTATGTCCACTATATTGATGGGCCCAAAAAGTGAGACGTTCTAGCTCTTCCTGTTGAGGATCCTTCTCTAGGCCGAAACTGCTCACTGGATCATCTAATAACTTTTTCTTCTCTTGCTCGCTAACATTTTGCCTCCCACCTTTTGTATCCCACAGACTTTGGATAACTGATCCACTTCTTAATATGCAGGTACATGAGAGTGTGCATCGAAATGGTCCACAACAATGTCCTGTACATGGGCTGTGTCCTATAGCTTCTGCTAGACTTCAGCACCTCCCCAAATTGTTTTATTGTTCACAGTCCATTTATCTTCATGTGGTCATCCATGTAGTAAGACTTTTATACACTGCCCAACTATCAGTATAGTTTACGAGCGGGGCGGAGACTTCTTCAGTTACAAGAAATACTACCATAAGTTCAGTGTTCAGTGACCTTCTCCAGTCATGTGCAACAGTACCATTGGAAGGTTGATATGCAGCAGCAGTCCAAATGCGGCCCTTGGCTGTAAGGGTGGCTGAACCATCTGTATACCATGCATGCTTGTGGCTCTCCTTAGGCAGCAATTCCCATGATACTACATTCTGTAATGGCTGATTTACAGGAACCTCCACTTATGGTGACTCAAAATCCCCATGGCCGCACATCTGTTTAGGCACTTCAGCAGGGTTTTCACCTGAGAAACCTTCTCTGTACTGCAAGTACCATTCCACTTCTGTAGCGTGTGTTTCGGGGCTATGGAAGTACGAGACTTGATGGAATACATCCAAGGGTACTGAGGCAACTGGGTTCTGTAATAGCCAAACCATTATATCTAATTTTTCAAGACTCAGGGTCGCTACCAGATGACTGGCGAAAAGCAGAGGTAATACCTATATTTAAGAAGGGAGCAAGAGCAAACCTGGTGAATTATAGACCAGTGAGCCTCACATCTGTAGTTGGGAAGCTTTTAGAAGGGTTAATAAGGGACAGTATACAAGAACATGTCTATTTGAACAAGATCATAGGTAGCAGTCAACATGGATTTATGAAGGATAGGTCATGTCAGACCAATCTAATTAGTTTCTATGATGAGGTTAGTAGGAACTTGGATCAGAGCAACTCAGTGGAAGTAATGTTTTTGGATTTTCCACAGGTTTTTGATACAGTGCCACATGGGAGACTTTTGAGCAAACTAAGGAATACAGGAATTGCAGTAAATATCTACTCATGGATCGAGAGCTGGCTAAAAGACAGGAAGCAAAGGGTTGTTGTAAATGGAACAAACTCCGATTGGACTAATGTGGTAAGTGGGGTTCCTCAAGGTTCAGTATTAGGTCCTCTCCTTTTTAACATATTTATTAATATTGTAGAAGTAGGACTCGAAAGTAGCGTCTCCATTTATGCGGATGACACTAAGTTGTGCAAGGTAATTAAATCAGATAATAATGTACTTTCCCTACAAAGGGATTTGCATAAATTAGGGAAATGGGCAGCTAAATGGCAGATGAGATTTAATACAAATAAATGTATGGTTATGCATTTGACAAGGAAAAATAGCCATGTCATTTATAATCTTAATGGAGTAAATCTAGGGGTATATGAAAGGGATTTGGGAGTGCTTGTGGACAACCACCTAGGTAGCAGTGCTCAATGCCAAGCAGCAGCTGCAAAGGCAAGTAAAATATTAGCATTTATTAAGAAGGGTATAGAAGAAAGGGAAGCAGATATAATTCTGCCACTTTACAATTCCCTAGCAGACCCTCATTTGGAATATGGAGTACATTTTAGAGCTAAAAAAAAGTACAGAGAAGGACAACAAAACTAATAAGGGGAATGGAGGGGCTAAGTTAAGAAGAAAGACTAACCAAATTAAATGTATTTTCCCTAGAAAAAGGGCATCTACGATGGTCAATATAAGGCATTGTCAAGTGAACTTTTTGTACAAAGAGATTTTCAACTGACAAGAGGACATCCCTTGAGGTTAGAGGAAAAATATTTCACCTTAAAGAAAGAATAGGGTTTTTCACAGTTAGGGTGGTTAAACTGTGGAATTCTCTACCAAAGGAGGTGGTGACAGCAAATTTGATAGATAACTTTAAAAAGTGGTAAGATATATTTTTAAATAAAGAGGGCATTCAAGGTTATCCTAGATAACTAGCAAAGGAATATTAATCCAGGGAGAAATTTGATCGCCAGTCTCTGGAGCCAGAAAGGAATTTTGCTTTTTTTTTTCCCTTAGGAGACAATTGGCAAAGTTTCAATGTTTTTTTTTTTTTTCTGTTTGCCTTCGTCTGGATCAATTAACAATTATTAACAAATAGTCCACATATTAAAAGGAGCAGAAGAGATCTAAAAAGGTTGAACTTGGTGGACTAACAGTCTTTATTCAACCTCAAATACTATGTAACTATGTAACTATGTGAGACTCCTGTCCATCCTGCTATCAGCAATTCAGCATGCATAGTCAGAGGCTGTTGTTGGGCAGTGCTCCCCACATGTTGCTAGGCAGTATATGCTGCCAAAAGATGTTTCTTCAATTGACTGTACTTTCTTTGTGCAGGGGAGAACTGCTTAGACCAAAAGCCATTTGGCATCTTAAGGCCTCTGGGTTAAGCATTCTTTTGCTATAAGCCCAATGAAATTCCATGGTTTGTCACTAAAACATCTAGGTAGAATGGGCAGTCCGGCTTGACAGGGCCCAGAGAGTTGTTTTGTTGTATAACTTCTTTGGCAGCATGGAGTGCTTCATGCTATCCTTTACCCCAGCCTTCTTCCTAGTTACATTGCAAATGGTGCCTAATATCATTACCAGATACGGAATTAAATATCTCCAGAATCCAAATAGCCTAACAAAATTCTGTGATTCCTTTACTGAAGTGGGCTCTTTTAGTTCAGCTATAGTATACGGCACAGGCTGTGGTATGGTTCTTACTGGACCAAACCACATCATCCCCAGGAACTTCCCGGATTTTGCCGCTCCTTGTATTTTATTTTCATTCATCCAATACTCTTTGTCGCATAGTCACAGTCAATGTATCAAGATCCTCTCTCCCCTGTTCCTGTGTAGCAGCAGTAATCATAATATCATCAATGTAATGGTAATGGTAACGGCAATGCTGAAACTTTACAGTTTCCAAGTCTCTGGCCACAATGCCAAGGCATAGGGCAGGGCTATGCAAGTAACCTTGTGGGAGTACTTGTAGTGTGTACTGTCTGCCCTCCCATGTGAAGGCAAACTGATCTTAGCTCTCTGGATCTCTGGGAATGCTGAAAAATGCATTTGCCAAATCTATAACAGCATGGCCGTTGCTCCAATCTCCTCTACCAGTGTTACCATATCAGGTACAGCAGCTGCCAATTGGGGAGCTCTTTTGTTGAGTCCCCTGTAATCAATGGTCATGCGCCAGCTACCTCTGATTTCTTCACAGGCCACAAAGGAGCATTAAATAGGCTTACAGCAGGACGGATTCCAATAAGACTTGAATGGTCTCAGCAATGTTTTTATGTCCTCCTTGCAAACAGTACTGTCTGAGATTCACTGACATGTCAGGGGGAGGAATCTTGAGAGGAGTTAATTTAGCATTTTCTCTCACTATGGGCTTTGCAGCACACACCTGAAATATCCTGCTCCCAAACACAAATCTATCTAAGCCAGTGCTAATAGTCTGCCCTCTCAAAATATCCATTCCCGGTATGCTATAAAATTTGGCCCATTTCCAATCTGTAGCTTGAGCATGATATGTGTAGCTGAGGTAGTCTTTCCTCCCAACCCCTCTATGGCTACAATAGCCCCATGTTGATGGTTTGATGTTCCATGTGAAAGAGTAACCTCAGCCCTGGTATCTAGTAATGCAGTGATAACATGTGGAAACTGTCTCTCTCTCTGTGTACAGTTACTTTTATATATGGGTGGGGATATTCTGCTTTCATTGAATATGTGCAAAGTTTTTATAGCCGGAGATTTACTGACTTCCTAGGGGAGTGGCATTTGCACTACAAACCCCTCCTCACAAATCTTAGCATAAGGCCCTGGATTGCTCCCAGAAGCTCTAGAAGAGGTTTGGTCTTCTGACATAGGCTGTGAGGTGTCAAAGGTGGAGTCAGAAGGAGTGGGTGGGTTAGTAGGAGTGATTTCTTCCATGTCACTCAGGGCCACCTTCTTGGATGGGGCTGGTTACAACAACCCTTTTTCCTTCAGTTATTTCCAGCATTGCAACAACACAGCTGTTTGGCTTATTTTCAATGTCCTCCATCCGTACTCCACTGTTGATCTGAGCTAACCACAGAGTCCTACGTGAGGTTTTAAGTCTGCTTTTCTCCTTTTTCTGCTATAGCTTTCTGTTATTAGGCTTTTCAAACTTTACCATTTCTCCTAAAGCTCCCAATTAAAAGACTGCATCATATACTGTACTCTTCTTTACTTCTAAAGCACTGAGCACGGTGAACAAACTCTAAGATTGTCAGGGGCAGATTGCACCAATTTCTGTTTCATAACAGGGGTAAACATAGACATGTCTGGCCCCTTCCAATTGACCATCACACCTTGCACCTCCCCCTCATTAACTGGTTGGTTTAAAGTCACCCCTCTAACACAACCCATTAGTCTTAGTCTAGTAATTCCTTCACTTAGAGAAGTCCAAGGGGATGTGTCAATTAGATCAATGGGGGAGTATACATATTGTGCAATGGAATCCCTTATCAAATGTAATAGGGATTAATTCACATTGGTATCTCGAGCACATTTATTGTAAAGGCATGCCCTGGCATCTCTCACTATACTCCCGAATCCTATCGCCTCCAGGTTGGTTAAGATAATACCATCTCCAAAAATGCTGTGTTTGTATTTCTGTGTGCAGTATTTCAATAAAACTACTCAGTTCTTTTAATACCTGGAATAAAATCCACCCAACAGTGGTCCCCCCTCATCTCTCTGACTTTTCCTAAATCTAATTTAACTGCTTCATCCCCAGGATTTGCAAGTAAAAATCCCTTTGCATATTTCTGACATTCCAATGCTATAGCAATCCACTGGCCCCAATCCTAATCCAGGAAGGCAAACGCTCAGAACAGGCAGGCTTGCTTTCCTTTTTAAACATCAGAAACATGATTAGCCAAATCCTGCGAACTACACCAAATGTGTCAATGTGACACAGTTTTCCAAAACTGCCAACCACAGTTTACCAAAATGATGAGAAGTTCTACCAAACTCTCATCTAAAAGGTCCCTTTGGCTTGTGGTGTATGTATCCAACTTTGACTAATCAAACAACACAACAATAATAATAATAATCATATAACAATGTTTATTATACTTAGCTTCGACTGTTCAAATGACATAAGGCTGGAGGACCCCACAGCATTGATCGGCTCAGCAGAAATAGCAAGAGAGAGGCACAGAAATCTGTTCAAGTATGAAGTCTACATAGATTGATAAGGTCCCTATATTTATTGCAAATCATAAATAGGAAGTTTTAGCAATGATTATCACATATTTTCATTAAATAAACAAGCCTTTGGTTGCCATGACAGGGAGTAGTCCTCAATTGGACAAGTCACTCTATTTAATACAGACTTGCAGAGCTACATTACAAATTCAAGTAATTGTGGTTTGGACAATTGGGGCGCATTATTTTTACTGGAGTTTTCAATTAGCAATATCTTTTTGTAGTTGGCTAATTTTCTTATCTGTGCTTGAATACTTAATAACACTTTCATTATGTGTTAATGTATTAGTTCTTTAAAACATTCAAGTTTAATGTATATCTCTTAGAGGTAACCCTCTTTGTTTATGTAATGCCCTGCCTAGGAGACCAATAGGCCTCTAATAAAAGCTTTATGCAGATTTTATAATGTTGTCTTAGATGTTATAGAATTACTATGCAAAAAATAAATCAAGTTCTTATTGGAGCAGTTCTTTTTTTAGGAGTTTTAAATAAAGATGAATCCATCTTCCATAAGTTACCTAACCTAAGTACATAATTACCCTTTAATTCCATTTTGATAATAGCATAGTCTGCCCAACTAATCAAACCAATCTCAACTTTATTCACCCTCTCTAAATTTACTAAATCTACCAAAAAATAATCAAGTATAGACTTGTATAAACCTTATGTCTTGGGAAAAAGAAGGCATAGTCTCTATTGTATGGATGGAAAGTTTTCCAAACTTATTTTTTCAAACTATGAGAATATAATTTAGCTCTTTTACAGGTTGTTTTATCCATTTGAATTTTCTCCATTGATTTACAATTGTCTTCAATGTATAAACACATATTAAAATCTTCACATATTATCAACTTGCATTTCTGTTTAATATCTATTCTATTCAATAAATGATAATGTTTGTGGATGTAGGCAGATGTATTGACTATTCTGCATTTTTCTTAAGGAGCCCAGCCAAATGATAAACTTTCCATTTATATCAACTTCTTTAAATTCTTCCATTATTCTTAAATTTCTATTAAATAGAATACCACCCCCATTGCATTTATCTTTAAAAAATGATCTAATCTTAACATTATATGTCTTAATGTTACATTTGGGCTCACTATTATTTGTCCAATGTGTCTCTTGAAAGCATACAGTATGTTTTCTATATGAATATGGAACATAACAACTTTCATTTTAAAAAAGTTTAAAACATGTGCATTTTTGTGTTACAATTTTTATTCCAATTTAAGTAAATGTATCATTTTTGTCTCCTCTATGAAACCCTCTCCTCAATTAGTACTTTTTCCACTTCCCACATAAACCATAAATTTAACTTTATACTATACATATATAAGTGAACAACATTAATAAGATGAAACATCTTAAAAATCTATCTTGACAAGATTAGATATGATTGCTTGTCAATTAGAAAAACAAACCGGCAGACTGAGAGAAGCCTCCCTGATCTCTATTTGATCTGGCGTAAATCCTTTTATTGCATTCTTATAAGACACCCCTATATTAATTTACACCCAGAAATAGATGTTAATAGCTATGTATAGAAAATGAATATTGCAATCCAAAATAAACATATAGAAGCTTCTTAATTAATATATTTATCTATTACCATAATCGTTGTGTTATATCTCTGTTATGACCCTATAATTTTATCTCTGCACTTGGCTGTGATATATACTAATATATATTATTTACCTTAAAGTATGCTTTATATTTTTAATAGTCACTTTTAATACCATAATTAAATTACTTTATATTCTAAATATTCCTTAATAAAGTGAAGCTCATTTTACGTGAAATCTATGAACCTATGATTTTTATTAAATACTTGTACCATATAGTTCTGATTATTGTGCTTATTGTGCTTGTGAATTTTACATAAATAGTTTCTTAAAAAATTCATACACTATCTCAAAATTATCATAAAAAATCCACTTCCAATTCTAGAAATGTTGCCTTTTGTGGCTATGATGTTTAAATATACACTACTCTAAATATAACATGCTAATATAAATGCATCCTTCTACTTATCCTCAATAAGTGTACATTTCCAAATATATATTTATCTTAGGGGCTAAATATGATGCCATATATTTAATTATATTATTATCAAATTCCTTTCCACTAATATACCAAAATAAAATTTTTATTTCAAACCTTCTTCCATTCTTGTTCCTGTAATCTCAGTTGTTTCCTACTTAAGCAGTAACTCTATCTCTTCCACTGGATTCACTCTTACACTCTCTCCATCTTTAGAAATTAATCATTTAGGAACCCTTAATAATTAAAAAAATGACTTTTTAGATGATTCTTTGTTTTCTGTTAATCAAGATCCAGCTAGATAAATCTGAAAAAAATCATTAAATTTATAGAACGGCTATTTTGTGTAGTTAGTACTGTAGTTAGTCTGGCAATCCTATAATAAATTCAGGGAGTTCTGTAATTGATAATTCAGATTGTTTCACCTGAGGTGGGAAAGCATTTGTTTACAAAGAAAGGTCTAAATAAGAGCATTCAGAGGTGTTTTCTTTTTGTTTAGCAGAAAAGAAGTTTGTAGTCATTCTATTATTAGATTTTTTATCCTTAGTTTTTCCATCTTTTAATAATAATAATAATAATAATAATAATAATCTTCTAATAAATAAATCAGTATATAAATAAGTCAGTATATAAATCACTGCTAGATGAGTATATAAATCACTCCAAGAGCAGTTCTCATAAAATGAAAAAGATGAAAGATGATTCCTAACCTTTTTTTTTATAAATGATTATTAAGCATGTAGCTTACCTCTTTTAAAGGTTAAGTTATTTTCATATCAATGCTTAAAACTTGTTTGGCAGCACCGGTCCCCATCTTTTTTTTATCCATTCACTTATCCATTCAGTTGTGCCACGATTTACCATGGGAGAAAAAAATCTAAATACTGCTTTTCTAGGATTTAAAAAACAAATAATCTATCATTTCAAAGACGCATATTAATGTGACCAGGTAAAATTGCTGGCTTCTCCTATTACCCCGTTTTTAGAAACTATTGTATGTGCACAAACTGAATCTTGAGGATACAGTACACCCTTTAACAGAACCCGATAACAGACTTCAGACTTAATGGAGAAGTTGTTCATCTATGCATCCCTGTGTTTTACTATTAACATGTCATTAGTCATGTTTATGTAATGCATACATGATTCTTTTGCTTGATTATATCTGTTGTGATGTGTTTATTTTGTTCTGCGTTGTCAGGAATATGATGTGGAGAAGCAAACTGTGTCAAAGAAAGTACACAACTCCTCAAATGTGTGTTATGTATCATTGTGCCATTTGTTATTGGGTTTCATTGCTGAACTGTAGATGAATATTTTATGAACATTCAAATTTAATAGACATCTGGCAATAACGGACTTCTCCTAATTAATCTGTTAGATCAAAGGTACACTGTACTTCTGAATCCACATTTGCCTAAGGAAACACTACTGATTTGGTACTAGAAATATCTTACTGCCAACAGGTCATGGTAGAGAAGAAAACACTAGATTTTTATTATTTATAAAGAAAACTAGCAACTTTTATTTACCACTGTTAAGTATATAATTTGTGGTGGCTACTCTTCCACTTCACATCCAGACAATTACTATGGAGGCTGTGAGACTCCAGCTCTTGCAAGCTCTGCTCATGAGAGTAGGGTTGGAGGGCCACTTTCCTCTGCAGTTGTATTGTGTTAGGTTCAAATCATGAATTCATTTGGAAATGTAAATGGGATTAAATAAATACATATTCCTTTATATACACACACACATATATATATATATATATATATATATTCCATTGTCAGTGCTATCAGTGTTGATTTTACTGAACATTTCAATGCATTCTGTGGTCTGTCTGAGATCACAAAACATTAGAATGGACAGCAGGATTCCACTGGCACTTGCTGGGCTCTGGATGAATCTGTGATCTGGGTGATTTCAGGGATGTCATTGTGATCTGTATAATTCCCTCATCTGGATGGTTCGCTCATTTGGATAATTCTATTATCTGGGTGATTCCCTCATCTGGATGGTTCGCTCATCTGGATGATTTGCTGATTTTGATGCTTTGTTAATCTGGGTAATTTTCTCATCTGGATGATTTGTTTTTCCAGGTGATTTGCTAATTTTGAAGCTTCATTAATCTGGGGAATTTCCTTCTCATCTGGATGATTTGTTTTTCTGGGTGATTAGCTAATTTTGGTGCTTCATTAATCTGGGGGATTTTCTCACCTGGATGATTTGTTTATCTGTATGATTTGCCCGATTTGATGCTTTATTAATCTGGTAAGATTTCTTATCCAGATAAGTAGTTTTTCTGGGTAAATTGCCCATTCGGATGCTTTATTAATCTGACCAATTTTTTCACCTGGATGATTTATTTATCTTGGCGATCTGCTCCTGTTGATGATTTATTAATCTGATGAATTTTCTCATCTGGATGATTTGTTTATCTGGATGATTTGCTCATTTTGATGATTTATTAATTTGACGAATTTACTCATCTGGATGATTTGTTTATCTTGATGATTTGCTCATTTTGATGCTTTATAAATCTGAAGAATGTTCTCATCTGGATGATTTGTTTATCTGGATGATTTGCTCATTTTTACGTTTTATTAATCTGGGGAATTTTCTCTTCTGCATGATTTTTTTTTCTGGGTGATTTGCTCATTTTGATTCTTTAATAATGTGGCGAATTTCCTCATCTGGATGATTTATTTGTCTAGGTGATTTGCTCGTTCGGATGCTTTATTAATCTGGGAAATTTCCTCATCTGGATGATTTGTTTATCTTGGTGATTCACTCATCTGAATATCATTCATTAATATGGGTGATTTGTTCTTTTGGATGATTCGATAATCTGTGCCATTCACTCATCTGGTGTATTCGTTATTTAGACAACATGGATCCATCCCAGACAATATCAGGTATGTTCATATTTATATATAAGATAAAATAACTTGCAAAATATAACAAAGGAAGGGGATGCTCTTTTGGTGGGATCAGCATGGTGATGGCATCCTTTACATATTTATGTAATTTACCATATACTGGAGCATCCTGTAGAGATCAATAAGTTACACATACAACACTGTGAACGCAATACTGACTTAGGCATAATACCTTATAAAGATCAGCTTATGAGCAACTGTCAACAATTGTTAATAGTTTAAAATAAAATATGCTTAAAAATTACTGGCAAGTAAGTTGAGGGCAGAAAGAAAAGTTTAGGGGTCTGTTTACTCTACCCTTGCCACAGACTAAATACACATAAGCTCCTTGCATTTATAATAGAAAGCAGGTATGTGTTTTATAGCTTTAAAGAGTAATGAGGAACTTCTATAGAAGAGCTTCTTAATAAGACAGCAGGATTCAAATAACCAATGTTTGTGTAGGTCAAAGAGACAACCTAGGTTGTCCTGAAATCATAATGCTGCCACCTAGCATAATTAATTAAATAATTTACATGTGACTCCAAATATTAGGATGTGTTGAATGTATACATAAAATGAGTAGGAACTAAAGACACCTATTTCACATCCTTACATGCATTTTTAAAGATTCATTTAACAGACTGGTGCTGCTTATTTTTAGATTCAGCCCTTGTTAACCTAACTTAACTTAACCTCTATAGTAGGACTGTCCAGTGCTAACCTTTGGTGAAACCCAAGCCACATTTTCTATTGCTTGAGTACAGTTGGATTAATCAGTAGCTCAATCATTTTTAATTACTCACTGGTGCTGAAAACGTGGATTGAATTGGCCCCTGAGAACAAACCTATGTAGAGTGTGAAACTCATAAGAGATATGAGTTTCCCGGCAGTGTTAACCAAGTATCACTAATACATAGATTTTTAAGGACATGGAAGGTTTATAGGATTCACTAGGAATATAATATACATTGGGGGGGGGGGGGAGTATTTGATACCCTGCTGAAGAACCCATGTCAAAAAAGGTATAAATTGATTTGCAGGTCAATGAGGGAAATAGGTATTTGACCCCTTCAACTTAGTACTTGGTGGCAAAACCCTTGTTAGGAATCACAGAGGTCAGACATTTCTTGTAGTTGGCGACCAGGTTTGCACACATCTCAGGAGGGATTTTGTCCCACTCCTCTTTGTAGATCCTCTCCAAGTCATTAAGGTTTTGAGGCTGATGTTTGTCACCTCGAACCTTCAGCTCCCTCCACATATTTTCTATGGGATTAAGGTCTGGAGACTGGCTAGCCCACTCCAGGACCTTAATGTACTTCTTTTTGAGATACTCCTTTGTTGCCTTGGCTGTGTGTTTTGGGTCATTGTCATGCTGGAATACCCACCCATGACCCATTTTCAATGCCCTGGCTGAGGGAAGGAGGTTCTCACCCAAGATTTGATGGTACATGGCCCCATCCATCATTCCTTTGATGTGGTGCAGTTGTCCTGTCCCCTTAGCAGGAAAACACCCCCAAAGCATAATGTTTCCACCTCCATGTTTGACGGTGGGGATGGTGTTCTTGGGGTCATGGACAGCATTCCTCCTCCTCCAAACACAGCAAGTTGAGTTGATGCCAAAGAACTCGATTTTGGTCTCATCTGACAACAACACTTTTCCCCAGCTCTCCTCTGAATTATTCAGATGTTCATTGGCAAACTTTAGACGGGCCTGTACATGTGCTTTCTTGAGCAGGGGACCTTGCAGGCACTGCAGGATTTCAGTCCTTCACAGCGTAGTGTGTTACCAATTGTTTTCTTGGTGACTATGGTCCTAGCTACCTTGAGATCATTAACAAGATCCTCCCGTGTAGTTGTGGGCTGTTTCCTCACCATTCTTATGATCATTGAAACTCCACGAGGTGAGATCTTGCATGGAGCACCAGACCGAGGGAGACTGACATTTACTTTGTGTTTCTTCCATTTGAGAATAATCACACCAACTGTTGTCACCTTCTCACCAAGCTGCTTGGTGAAGGTCTTGTAGCCCATTCCAGCCTTGTGTAGGTCTACAATGTTGTCCCTGACATCCTTGGACAGCTCTTTGATCTTGGCCATGGTGGAGAGTTTGGATTGTGATTGATTGGTTGCTTCTGTGGACAGGTGTCTTTTATACAGGTAACAAGCTGAGATTAGGAGCACTCCCATTAAGAGAGTGCTCCTAATCTCAGCTTGTTACATGTATAAAAGACACCTGGGAGCCAGAAATTTCTACTGATTGATAGGGGATCAAATACTTATTTCCCTCACTGTATCTATTTATTTTACTTTATTTTATTCAGAAGTGCTTGGAAGCTCTGTTTTCTGTCCTAAAATTATACAATTTGTACCTTTTTGGGTCTTTCATCCTCAGCCTATGCAGCTCATTAATACATGGACTGTGAAGTGCAGTGTTTTAAATTAGCCCATGAGTACCCTCTCTCAAGTAGCATGTTATAGAATGTTATCACTGATTACTGGCTACTATGGTTACTGTGGTTACTGCAAGACAGTGTAGCTCCTGTACTTACAAGTACACTGTTTTCATGAGCTACAGAGGGAAGGAACTATTTATAAGAGTTTTAGGCACACAAAAACAGAGTTTTTAAGCCCTATTAAATAAATTAAAATGGACAAAAGTAAATAGATACATTATATTCCTAGTGAAATCCTGAATTCTTCCATGTCCCTCTAAGGAAAGGCAAATACCAATACAGATAAAACATGCATTGAAATATGGGCAAGTTCAAATAATGGAAAATGTTATCAACTCTGAAATAAATGAGAACAACAAAGGTGGTGGTGGTTGGAGTGAATACTTTTGTAGCTCAAGCAGAGTTGGGAGGGGGTCATTAATAATAATGATATAATATCAAATACTGAAGTGTGAGAGTCTAATTTTAAATTAATTAATTAAATTGGCAATAAATTGGTTTAGGATTTCGGCTAGGTAGCTATGGACTTGTTTAATTAAATCGATCTATAACTGTTGCAAATGAATGGAGGCCAAACTATTGTAGTAGTCAATCAAGATTCTGGTTGACTGAATGTTATGGAACCATTGGTGCATAAACTGAAGTAATGCACTGATTGGCAGATAGAAAATAAATGATCAGTCTTTACACACAAGTAATTCATTGCATATCAATACATATTGTGTGTAAATAAACGTGAAATACATATCATGCAAGAATGATGGAAACTAGTATAGATCAATAGCTTGCCGTCCTCTCAAAGAAAAAAAACGAATTTACAGGATGTATAGTTAATTTTGGTATTTTTATTTAATTCCTGTTTAAGCCGCCTCATAACTATTCCCTCTGTAAGCTTGTTGCTTTTTATTGTGGAGTTGTTATTTGTTTTAACTGATACATTTGAATTATACATGCTAATTAATAAATCCCTTCAATTATGGCTCATGTATTTGATATTACATTTTGTAACCGTTTCTCTGTATTATCATATTTTTTAGCTTTTGTGTTAAAAACTTCTTACACTATAATGAGAAGAGAGTTATTCTTTTAAACAAGATTGTAACACAGTATATCTTCTCTATATAACACCATGAATTGAAAGCATTTATTATGGACAAAAAAAAGATTAAATCTCAAATATAGATATATATATATTCTGTAAATTAATTACAATAAAGTTAGATTAATTAACAAGCAATGTATGAACCATTATTTTATTAACTGATGCAAAGAGACTCACAGATAGATGACCCAATACCCCACATTTTCATTTTATCTTTTCAAAACAGTTCTGTTTTAAAGCACTGTCCAGATAAAACTCAAACAAATGTCCAATCTATATGCTTTTTTTCTTTTCTTTCTTGAGCTTTGATCACATATATAGTTGTGAGCAAGCGGGTTGTTGCTAACGCTGCAGGCTTCAACACTATTTACACTTCACACTGCACACATTGCTCACACTTACACAGCAGCTCCACAGCACTGAAAACTCATATTAGATGCTGCAGCAACATCACAACAGATTGCCAGCTCTTCAATACAATGCTTCCTGCATATATTACTTCAAAATAGGTAAAGTATATTCATTTATTAATTTATTAATTATTTCATTAGCATACAAAAAACTACCGCCAACGCTGCTCATAGCTTACAAACAACCAACAGCCTTGCAATGAGCGCCGAATAATCTCGGAACACCAACAAAATTAATGTCTCAACCAAACACCATTACCTGTCTTACAATCTTATTGCCGTCATTTTTTTACGGGCAAGTCGCTAGTAATTTATAATCTGGTGTTTTTTTTCTCTCTGTAACGGAGAAACACTAACTAAATGATAGGGGTACTTTATTTTGTGACCTTCTAAAGTATTTAGCACACCGTACCATAAATCAGAATACAGTATTAGAGACAAGGGTATATATTTCGAGAATAATGTAGTCTACAAAATATGACCAGTACAAGGTGCTGATAACTTTTATGAACTTTCAACTTCTGCTTTCTTTTGTGCAATGTGTGATAGGCTAAACTTAAAAGTAACAAACAGGAATCACCTATGCACCGAAATTCGTATTGTTCTCTGTTCTGATAGAAGAAATCAACAAATGTTAAATCCTGGTGTAAAGCTGTCTATTAGTTGTAAACTATCCAATAGTCAACATTTCAATGGCCTTAGGTTTAGTAATAAATGTTGCCTTTTAGGTATAAAGAATAGGTGGTATATTAATTATAGAATAGCTCAATACTGAAGGATATTCTAACATTACACTCAGTGTCACAGTGGCAGAGCTACTGCCGGTGCAGCAGGTGCAAAACATTAAACCCACAATGTAGTAGGGACCATCTGCTAAGTGTAGTAATATGAGGCGTGATGAGCGCCAAAGGTGATGATTGTGAAGCACGACAGTCGTGGGTTGACAAGGCCTGCAATGAGCTAGACCGTCAGGAAGCTTGGAAGCAAGGTGGGCTATGATGCCACTGGCCCTGCCTATTACATCATTAAGTCCCTCTACACTGTCTACACTGAAGTAACAGCTCTATTGTAACCTGCTTGCAGCTGTCCCATATGCCCTACCCAGAGACATTGCACAAGCCTTCATAAACCCGCACTCTTTAGTGAGCATGCTCAGTCTGTACAAGAGTCTGACTGGTCAGACTTTTTTAGGCCAGTTTCCAGGCATAACTGGCCATGTCCCTCGATCGGTACAGGTAGAAGGAAATAAGCAGCTCTGCTTGAGGGAAAACTTACATATTTTAAATTAAGTAAAAATGTTAACCCTATTTTAAACTGCATACGTTTTTTTTTAGTTAATGCCAAAAAAACAAACAACATATGAGCTATACTTGTAAATGCATCACAATGGTCCATTATGTTTCAACTAAAAAGTAATAAGGTTGTCCCTGAAGACATTAGGCAGTAGTCAAAAGGTCTGATTTCTTATCACTAATGTATGACTTTTATTAAGGAAGATATTTTGAATATGATGGAAGCCTGTATGTGCACCATTGCAAGCTGGAAAACATACCTACCAGTGCATTCCTTAGCTTTAGTGGAAAGCTCATTCGGTTACAAAGGCACAGCCTTTTGTAACACAAGCGTTGAGAAAACAGAAGGTAAAGTTTTGATTTGCTGTTGTTTGGATGAATATTTTTTGTTAATATTGAACTAAAAATAGGTTTAACATGAAAAGGTCTTATACTGGTGTTTTAAGAAGGAGTTTGTAATTTAAGGTTCATAAATTGCTATCATGTATTTTCTAAGTCCCGCGAGTCTGGTGTTGTTCATGTAAGTGTTACTGTCTTTGCTGTCATGTATTTTCTAAGTCCCGCGTGCCTGGCTTGGGTCAGCCTCATTTTCATGCAGTTTCAGATTGTTTTTGTTTTTTCGTCCGCCATTTTTTTTCTCGCTTAGCCCATTTTCGATTGACAAACTACAGCAAAAAAGTCTCAAAATCCCTTGCGACCTCACTCCAAGGCTTCCTGGCTCCCCCCCAGTGCTGTATGTGAGTGTCTTTTAATTTACTTTTTATTACTTTTCGTTTTTTTGGTCTTTTTCAATTTCCGCAGTTCAGCCGTTAACTTCTTCTTTTTCCGTGGTAGGATAATTCTTTTTTTTTTATTATTATCGATTCTAAAGGACAAACTAGCATATTTGTTGGAACAGTGAGATCATTTCCAGTTCCTTGTGTTGTGTTGGTCTTTTGCATTGGATGTGGGTTTTCTCTGGGGCATCTTTTGACTGTCTCTTGTCTGTATTTTATTCTGGGCTGGCTTACGTCATAGGCTAGTGGAACTAACCCAGAGACAATATTAAAAGAGGAGATAGAGAGCATGACTATATATTGTTCATACAGTAACGAAATCTTACACACACACATATTTATATATCTTTAATATGTATAATTGGAAAAGGTATATATTGAGTAAGTTAGGTTGATACTATTATGCTAGTACCTCCTATATATTGAGTAAGTTAGGTTGATACTATTATGCTAGTACCTCCCAAAAAATCAAACCAATCTCAGCTTATTCACCCTCAATTCAATTCTAAAATTACTACATCTACAAAAGATATTCAAGTCTTGTATAAAATGTATGTCTTTGGGAAAAGAAAGTGTAGTATTTCTTTATCGTTTGGATGGAAAGTTCATCAGACATCAAATTTAATTTATTCGAAAATTAAATGTATTAATTTATAAGAAAATATTTTAACTCTTTTACATATTTGTTTATCTGGTTGAATTTTCACAATTGATTTACAATCTACTTTTACATCTAAACACATACAAGATCTCCTCATATTATCAAACTTCCACTTCTACTTCTGGCTATCTTTTGCAATACTCTATTCACAAAATGATGTTGTTTTTGGATGGGTGCATAAATATTGACTATTGTGATTTTGTTTTTCATATAAAGAGCAGCGCCAAATGATACATATTCCCTTTGTATCAACTTCTTTAAATTCTTCCATTATTCTTCCCTTATTTCTATTAAATAGAATAGCAACCCTTCTAGATTTATCTTTAAAAAAAGAATCAATCCTAACATTTTATATCTTATCATTGAGTTTGGTTTTATTATTAATTTTCCAATGTGTCTCTTGAAAGAAAGCAATCTCTATAATTTCTATATGGAAATGGTACATAAACACTTTAATTTTTAAAGGCTTTTTTTTATCCTTGTGCTTTTTGTGTTATAATTTTGATTTCATATTCAATCATATACAAAAAGTATTTTTTTGGTGCTTAATACCTGTTTATGAATAGAAAAAAGAAGAAACAAATCTTTATTAAACATCAAAAATTACTGAGTGCTATAAAAAATAAAAATAAGATATAAGGGGTACTAGAAAGCTAGTCCAATGAAACAAGTGCATAGGGATATATAAACAAATCCCCAAAAGAGTGACCAGAAAAGTAATATACTGTCACAAAATAGTGAATAAGTAAAAAAGGTGTTGTGAAGAAATAACAAAAATATACGTGTGCTAATATGCACACTACATGTACTACACAATAATTGGGATTTAGGAGTAAAGTTGCTGAGAAATACACAGCACTGTACATATAAGTGAAATGAATAGAATGCAAGGAATATATATCCCCACTAGGATATATTTAATCCTTACAAAAAAAATATTTGAAGTGAAGTGTGAGCTATATAGGCTCTCCTCGTTAGGTGGATTAAATCATCAGAGAGCAAGAAAAGTAATAATATTGATTTCTATTTAAGTAACATCATCATTTTTGGCTCTTGTAGGAAACCCTCTCTAATTAGTACATTTTCCACTTCACACATAAACCAATACCATACAATTAACTTTAGACTATACATATATAAGTGAACAACATTAATAAGATGAAACATCTTCCAAATCTTTCCTGACAAGATTAGATAGCATTGCTTGCCAATTGGAAAATCAGTCCAGCAGACTGAGAGAAGCCTGTCTGATTGCTATTTGACCTATTATTGCATTCTTATAAGACACCCCTATATCAATTAACACCCAATAATAATCTATTATCCTTCAACGTGATATTTTTATAATAGGATGTTGTTGATAGCTAGTTACTGAAAGTGGCTATAGTAATAAAAATAAACATATAGAAGCTTCTTAATTAATATATTTATCTATCCCATAATCATTGCCTCTTATCTCTGTTATGACCCTATAATTTTATAACTGGGCACATAGCTGTGATCTATAATAATTTTGATTACCGTATATACTCGAGTATAAGCCGACCCGAGTATAAGCCGAGGCACCTATTTTACCACAAAATACTGGGTAAAATGAGTGCCTCAAGTATAAGCCGAGGGTGGGAAATGTGCTGCCCCCTGTGTCCCTCTTGTGCCTTTTTTTGCCCCTCTTGTGTCCCCCTCTCTCTCCCGTGTCTCTTCCCCCCTCTCCCTTCCCTGTGTCTTTCCTCCCCCTCCTCATTCTCAACCTCCCTTCTCAACCCCACTCCTCATCCTCAACCTCCCTCCTTAACCCCACTCTCAACCTCCCTCCTCATCATCCATCCTCATCCCCCTCATCCTCAACCCCCTCCTCCTCAACCTCTCCTACTCAACCCCCATCCTCCTCAACCCCCCTTCTCCTCAACCGCCCTCCTCAACCTCCCTCCTCAACCCCCATCCTCATCCTCAACCCCCCATCCTCAACCCCCTCCTCAACCTCAACCCCCCTCCTCATCCTCAACCCCCTCCTCAACCTCCCTCCTCATCCTCAACCTCCCTTCTCATCCTAAGCCCCCCTCTTCATCCTCAGCCCCCCTCCTCATCCTCAACCCCCCTCCTCAACCTCCCTCCTCATCCTCAGCCCCCTCCTCATCCTCAGCCCCCTCCTCAACCTCAACCCCCATCCACCTCGCTTCCTCAACCTCCCCATCCACCTCCATCCTCAACCACCCTCCTCATCCTCAACACCCCCTCATTCCAAAGCCCCCCCCCCTCATTCTAAACCCCTCCCCTCATTCTACCCCTCACTTACCTGCATCTGAAGCTCCTGCTCCGGCCTTCACTCCTTCCGGCGCGCATGTGACGTGGCGAGCATGTGACGTCACAGCATTAGCATATACCGGGTGCCGTCACATGCGCGCCACGTCACAGTCGCACCGGAAGGAGTGGAGGCCGGAGCAGGAGCTTCAGATGCAAGTAAGTGAGGGGTAGAATGAGAGGGGGGGATTAGAATAGGGGTTATTTAAAATAAGGGTGGTTTGGAATGAGGAGGGGGGTTTGAGGATGAGGGAGGGAAAGAGACACTGGGGGCTAGAGAGACACGGGGGAGGGTAGAGAGACATGGGGGGGTAGAGAGATACGGGGGCGTTAGAGAGACACGGGGGGGTTATAGAGACACGGGGGGGAGAGTGACTCGAGTATAAGCCGAAGGGGCCCTTTTTAGCCTTAAAAAAAGGCCTGAACAGCTCGGCTGATACTCGAGTATATACAGTAATTTACTTCCAGTATGTCATTTAAATCACATAATTAAAAACATATCACATTTATTATATACCTTAAAGAATGCTTTACTTTTCTTAATGGTCCCTTTTATTACTATAATAAAATTACTATATATTTTAAATCTTCCCCCAATACCATAGAGCTCATTTTATGTGAATTCTATGAAGCTATCATTTTTAGTTATTAAAAGTGTTTTATGTTGTGCTTCTTTTTATACGATGCTTGCAAATTTTACATAAATAGTATTAATATTCTAAAAAAAATTAAAAAAATGAATTTCCAATTCTAAACAATATTTATTATGTGACTTCTGTGGCTATAATGTGTAAATAAAATACCACGCTAAAAATAACATGTTAATTTAAATGCATTCAACTAATCCTCCTCAATGTAAATTTATAATATATATTTATCTTAGGTGCTAAATATGGCCCCTATGCTTATCCCTGAAAAATCAATTATGAGTGCCTTAGCATCATAGTATATCCTACATAGTGCTACATAGTAAAACATATATAATCCCACATCCCTAAAACATTGCAAGAAAACGCCTACAGGTCATTGCTACGAGTGAACTGCACGACAAAGCCAAAAAGCAATGGACTGACAATAAATTACAAGTTACTCCCTCACTCCCTGACACCCATCCCTATGCTAATAAGACTTTTTGGGTAACTCACAAATCAGGGAACTGCCGTAACTACAAAAAGCCAAAGAAAAATGTATTTGTACCAAAGACCACTCACAACTGGTTCCCGGAGGCACTTAAAGTGACAGTATAGCACAAGAAGGACTACAAAATGGTGAAATGTCAACATTATTTGACACTCCATAGTTTGATAACAACATATCTGTAATTAAAAGTTTTATTATACAAAACACAGGGTAACACACAACTGAGTAGGTTTAATATACGTCACAAAACCATGTTGCCTAGGAACAAATTCTCTGATACATTGTCTATAAATATATCATATTTTAACACAAAATAAACACTTTCTTACTGATTGCAGCTTTAATTACAATTGTCACATCTTTTTAATATCAAAATATATTTTAAATTAAAAAAACTATTATTTTATTACATTAAAAATAGCTCTGTTTCATTGCAGCAGCCTAGTTACAGCAATTCACATCTCCAATTGGCTCAGAGGGCTGTCTCATCTGTAAAGCTTGGTTTGGCTGCTCACTGCAAATAAATCTGTTGCGTCTAAGGCATCATTTATGGCGGTACACTGAGTGCTGCAATCTGGGGGAGTGAAAGATTTACATTAGTGTAGAAGTTAGGGTAAAAAAGCTCCCACAGCCAATTTACGGCAGTGCCCTAAATTAGAGCACTTAATTTACATAGGGCTTTATGTTGCTATATATTAAATTAGATTATTCTCTAATTCCTTTTCACTACTATACCAAAATGAAATTTTATTTTATATGTTCTTCCATTCTTTTACCTGTAATCTCAACTTACATCGTTTCCTACTAGATGTGGTTTCAGAAGGAACCTCCCATTCTTTAAGCAGTATCTCTCCCGCTTCTAAAAGCTGATGTTATATTGCTGTATTATTTTCTTTTAATCAATGCAGTGCCAGATAAATCTGAAAAAAATCATCAAGTTTTCATAGGGTGGCTATTTTGTGTCATCTCAGATCTTAAGGAAGTTTGAAGTTTGAAGTATGTGAAAAGGGATTTCATTGACGATACAATAAGTACCGTAGTTAGTCTTGCACCCCTATAAATAAATTTGGGGGTTTCTGTTATTCAGATTTTTTTAACTTGAGGTGGGGAAGCATTCACTTGCAACGAAATGTTTAAGTAAGACATTTAATTTATTTCCCTTTAGTGGAAGTGTGTAGTCATTTTTGTATTATGCTTTTTGTCCTTTCTTGGGTTTTGCTCTTTGTTTTTCATCTTTTAGTAAATAAGTCAGTAAATAAATCACTGCTTTAGACCTCATAGAGAAGTTCTCAGAAAATAAAAATATGGAAGATGATTCCTATGCCATTTTATTTATAAATGATTGCCAATCATGCAGCTCAGCTATTTTAGAGGTTAAATTATTCTCATAAAAATCCTTAAAACTTGCTTGGCAGCGCCAGTCTCCATCTGTTTTGATCCATTCACTTAAGCTGTGCCACAATTTACCATGTGAGAAAATAATTCTAAACGCAGCTTTTCTAGGATTTAAAAAAATTAGTGATCTATCATTTCAAAAACATATATTAATGCGACTTCATGTAAAATTGTTGGCTTCTCCCATTGCCCTAATCTTGGAAACTATTCACAAGACTGAATCTTGAGGATTTAACAGAACCCTTTAACAGAACCCGATTTAACAGACTTCAGACTTAATGGATAAGTTGTTCATCTATGCGTCCCTTTGTTTTACTATTAACATGTCATTAGTCATGTTTATGTAACACATACATGATTCATTTGCTTGATTATATCTGTTCTGATGTGTTTATTTTGTTCTGTGTTATCAGGAATATGATGTGGAGAAGCAAACTGTGTCAAAGAAAGTACACAACTCCTCAAATGCCTGTTATGTGTCATTGTGCCATTTGTTATTAGGTTTTATTGCTAAACTGTAGATGTACATTTTATGAACATCAGGTTTAATGGAGATTTGGCAATAATGGACACTCCCTCCTCCTAACTAGTCTGTTAGATCAAAGGTGTACTGTATTTTCTTAGCCACAATTGGCTAAGGAAACATTACTGATTTAGTACTAGAAATGTCTAGAGAAGAAAAAAATAGACTTATATCAGTTATAAATAGCTAGCACCATTTGCACACCAGTATGCAGAATATGATTTGTGGTGGCTACTCTTCCACTTAACATCCAGACAATTGATAGGATAGCATGATTACACTGTCACCGCTGAAAGTTCTAATAATGGGAATTTTTAACTACCCTAAAATGACTCTTTTTTTTGCTTATACTCACTGCACAGAGCTGTCTGTCTGGGAACTTTCCAGTGAAACATGTAAACAGAGATTTAATTTAGAAACTTCTCAGTGAAAAATGCACATATTTCAAAAGTTCAAAAAGTATTTAAATATGATTTTAGGAGATCTTTACAGGGGTGTGCTTTAAATTGTGCTGAATAAGTGGCCCTTAGAAAAGTAATTAATTGGTCCGCTAGGTATTGACATAAAGATCCTGGTCAGATGAAGGCTAGGGAGGGAACCATTGGTATTGCATCTATAAATGCATAAACTGAAGTAATACACTGACTGTCAGATATACAGGAAATAAATGGTCTATAGACACGGCTTATTAATTGCATATCGAAACATGCTTTATGTAAGAAAACACAGTATTTCTTCTCTATAAAGTATATAAATACTTGAAATAAAAGCAATTATTGTGGCCAAAAAAAAGTGTAGTGTAATTAATACACAATGTGTAAATCATACAGAGACCCACATCTAGATGACCCCAAACCATTGATTTGTATTTTCATTTTACCTTTTCAAAAAATAAAAGTTCTGCTTTAGAGCTTTGTCCAGATAAAACCAAGGTAAAATATAAATATCCAATCTGTATGTTTTTTTTCTTTCCTTTCTGAGCTTTGATCATTTATATCCTGGTGTGTTTGTTGTCTCTCTCTGTAAGGGAGGAAGCCAAAACTGAGAGATAGATCATTTTATTGATTTCATAAACTATTTAGCACACCATATGATAAATCAGCATACTGTATTAGATACAAGGGTATATATCTCAAGAATAATGTAGTTCTCAAAATATGACCAGTACAAGACAGTCATAGCTTTTACTCTCTTTAAAAAGACTCATTTTGTAGGGTCAGTTGAACTTTCAACTTCTTTCCACTTCTGCTTTTGTGTACTGTGTGATAGTGCTGAAATTCTCATTGTTCTTTATTCTGATTGAAGAAATCTACATATGTAAAATCCTAGTGCAAAGCTGTCTGTTAGTTATTTATTTATTTATTTTTTTAATCTATTTTTTATTAATTATCTACAAAAAATACAAGTACAGAAATAGAAATAGACAATAAATACATATCCACAAAGTCTCAAGTAAACATTGTAGGTTGAACTATACAATGTTGAAGTGTCTTAGGTTCAATATCCAATAGAGTTACATTGAGTGATTTAGCCAAAATTGATGGATAAATCATATATAAAAAAACAAAACATAAATATAAAATACACAAAGAAGGAAAAAAAAAAGAAGAAAACCTAAAGAAGTTAAATTGAGACACAAAACAAGGTTACAGCAAGTCTGAAGTAAACCTACAGTGCAGGGTTATTAAAGTGGAATGTTACATTTATTTAATTTTCCTTAATTTCAAATTTCTGCCAAAGGTCCCCTTTATACAGTGAACTTCGCATAGCTCCCACATCAAAGAGCTATCTCTCTATTCATGGCCACAACTATATCATTCCATATAGAAATTTGAGGTTACTTCTATTTGCGTGCCAAATGCCATCACATATAATTGTTGTCAAACTGCGAGTCATCGTCACACTTTGCTAGCTCGCCAAATCTGCGTCCCTCGCAAATCAAGGGACACAGTTCTGGCCCCAGTTATGTAAGCCTTTGGCTCATTGCAGGCTGCAAATGCGGACCTCGCGAAGGGAGTGTCCGCGTTTGCATAGGTGGAGGCTCTATGGCGCCTCACTCACGGTAAAAAACAACCCAGAAAAGCGGTACTGTGAAAAAAAAATACGACCCGGGGGACTTAGAAAAAAAAATTGCTGCTTAGAAAAAAAAAAATACGACCCACAGGACTTTAGAAAAAACAATTACGAGGTCGCAAAAATAAGAAGTTAACTGCCAAAATGCGTTCATCCAAAAACAACAAAAACAATGAAAAATACAAAAAAACATTAAAAAACCCTAATACACAGCATGGGGGGAAAGCCACGATATCTACCGGTGAGGTTGCAGGCGCATTAAAGTCGAATTTAAGGAGTTTCGAAAAGAGTCTAAGCGAGAAAAACAATAGCCACCAAAAAATATTAAAATGAGGCTACACGACCCCGGACTGCGCAAAACACCGCCAATTGTGCAGCACTTTCACACAGAAACATACAAGGTACAAAATACACTATTCGCAAACCGCGTAGCACATGGACAAACAATGCCAGTTTACAACACTAATAACATTACAATACTAAAATCGCCCTTTACGCAACTAAACCAACGGTTTGCACTCGTGCACGCAGCCTATTTCTAAAGCACAGTTGGGACATTCATTACACTTTCTCCTCAGGGCAGCAACACTCCAACTGTACATTGTATGCCGCAGGAAAATAAAAACAGATTGTTAGCTCTTCAGGCTATTGATTGCTGGATATATTAATTAGAAATAGGTAAAGTATATGAATTTATTAAGTAACTAATTAATTAATTATTAGTTAACAAAATATAGATATATATATACCTGTCTTTGTGATGAGCGCAGAAGGTCCTCAGAGTAGAAAAAGCTTTACATTGTGTGGCAAACAGCATTGCCATGTCTTAAAATTGAATTGGGCTACACCTCCCCTATTAAACTTTCTAGCAGTAATTCCAATTTTAATTCTTATTTGTTGTTTCCTATAGATACATTTATCAATTATCTTCTGAAATAATTCAATCCAATAATTCAGAAAGGGAATAGGAATATTACGTAATACATTTTTATGGCTTCAATTCTACCAAGCCAGGATAAATTAGCCTTTCCCCAAGAGCGTAATAGATCTTTTATCTTGACATACAACTTTAGATTATCAGAAATCTATTACTAAAAGTAATACCTAAATGGGTAGGTAGAGTTATTTTGCCAATTATAATTATATATTCTCTTCAAGTGGTCAAGTTGTTATTGCAGCAAATTAATTGTCAAAACTTCAGTTTTAGTAAGATTTAATTTGTAATATGAAACATAGCTATATTCCTCGATTAGTTGATGCAGATTTCTTGTCGAAAAAATAGGGTCTGATAAAGTGAGAACTATATCATCTGCAAAAAGTTATATTTTATGTTCTTCTTCTCCAATCTTGATGTCTTTTATCCCTCTTGAGGATCTAATTGGTGCAGCAAAGGGCTCAATTAAGAGGGCAAACATTAAGGGAGAAAGAAGACAGCCTTGCCTGGTTCCATTTTTTTATCTCAGAAAGGGAAGGTCTAAAGCCGATGCCAACGACAGAAGCAGATGTGTTAACATATAAAGCTTTATTGGCTTTGGAAGCAAAGTCTCCCAAGCCAAATTTGAATAGTGTTAACTCCAAAAATTCCCATCCGACTCAGGCTTTCTCGGAATCCAATGAAAGAGAGATAGATATATGGAATCCGTTTTATGTTAAAAAAATCAGGTTCATTAATCTTCTACTATTATTTTGACCTTGTATACCTATAATAAAGCCTGATTGATCTCTCTCTATCAAATGATCAATAACTAGATTTAATCTTAAGGCCAAAATTTGGGAGTAGATTTTGATAACTATATTGAGCGGAGATATAGGCCGAAATTTTTTACAATTAGATAGATCTTTATTTTGCTAAGGGATCGTGACTATAGTTGTCTCTAACATCTCCTTTGGCGCTCTACTTTAATTTTTAATTTAATTAAATGCCCTTTGAAGTTGTTTTACAACAAGAAGGTAGAAAATCTTAAAATATTAATTAATAAACCCATAGGGGCCCAGGGTTTTACATAGTTTTAGGTTGTTTATTGCATCATTAATTTCTTTCTCTGATATATCTCGATTTAATATATCCATATCTGCCAAAGATATTTCAGGCAATTTTATTTGATTTAAAAAACTCTTAATCTCTTGGAAAGAAGGTTTCTTAACCTCATAGCTTTCTTCCAAATTATATAAACCTTGATAATATCTGTAAAATACTTCTCCTATCTCATCTGGTCTGGAGACATTTTCCCCTGGTTCATTGCATACAGTAGATAGTCTATCCTCTTCATAATTGTTTTCTTATTTAATTTGTTTGCAAGCAATTTTCCTATTTAATTACCGTGGTGATAATTGTTTTGTTGAAAACCCCAGAATGATCTATCTGCAATATCTTGTAATATTCTTCTAATTTGGGATTGAACTATCTGAAGTTGTGTCATAACTTAAGAATTTGGAGAAGCTTTGTTATGCTTTTCTAACCTATATAGCTGAATATATAATTCCCTAAGTGAACTTCCCCTTTGTCTCTTCTGTTGAACCTGGAAATGTATAAAGATCCCTCTAATAAAGGATTTATGGGCATTCCAGATGACTACATTAGATTTTATTGATTTATCATTGATCAAAAAACACTGGGAAATGTCTTCCCTGATTAAGTTCTTCTTCGCATTGTCTGAAAATAGGGAGACATTCATTTTCTTAGGTTTCCTCACACGTTTAAAATCATCCATTTAAATTATTATTTTCATCCATTTTAAGTATTATTTTAATCATTGCTTGGTCTGCCCATGTAATAGAACCTATCTCTACCTTCAATATCTTACGTATAACCTGCAGATTTACTAAAAAATCATCTAAATAAGATTTAAATCTGTTAGAATAGAATGTAAAATATCTTTCTCCTGGATAGATAGTCTGCCAAGCATCATAAATATTCAAATTACTCAGGCTCTTTTGAAAGGTTCTAGCTTTCCTTAAGATTTGATGATCTGAAAGTTTTTTTTAGATCATCATATTTAGGGTCGAGGCAAAGATTAACTGTCCTTGAGAATATTTACCAGTTAGTTTTAAGACTCGATTTATAAACTTCTTTTGTCCTTGGTTGGGGGCATAAAAGAAAATAAAAAATTACAATGCCACATACAACATTGAAACATACCAAAATAGAAAAAACAATAAGTACATAATATAAAATTAAAAGAGAAATTCTGAAGCCGAGGATGATTTTCTATTCCCCATGCCTTGGACCCTACAAGTCTCACTGGGAATCCAAGGGCAGGGAAACATCAACATGTCTTTAGCTGACTACCTGGGCTCTGGATATCTAGAAAATGCATAACTAGAATAAAATATATATAAAATTGAGAGAAAAACCCCCAAATTGGTTGCTCCATGATGCCTCAATGTTTTATAAATTCTCCAAGCTTATGGCTCATAGTCGACTATCCTCCAGAGAGGGACTTTAATATTATCAAGAAAAGAGAATTACCTTAACCCATTCGGCTATTAATCCCAAATTCCACCAGTTTCTCAGAGGAAAACACCTTGAGGCATCATGAGACAAATAGAAGTTAACTGTAATTCAATATTATTCCCTAACAATAAGGAACCCTTTATATACCATTCGGTTCAATATATAAAAATATCAACTACAAGAAATAATTTTGACGAAGGCGCTCATCGTGTGGCTCGCAAGGCCCATAAGATAGAGGGGGCCTCGAGATTGCTATAAAGGGGTACTGCTGGGACTTATTAGGTCGTGACATTACTATTACTAGCCCCTATTACTATAAGGGGGTAACAGTGGATTGTTATAGGGGTGTGTAGAGTGACATGTAGGGACTGCTCCTGACCTAGACAATCCCTGGGGTGTGATGACAGACCAGATCACAGCTCCTGGCCCCACTCACTCACTCTCAGCTCTGACACATTTAGTTTGTGGGGTACATAAACATGACCACTCACTGCGCATCCCTGAAGAGCTCCCAGAGGCGGGGAATCGCCTCACCTACTCGTTGGTCGGTCCTCTTGCTCTCACAGCGGTCCGCTCCCCCCAATTACAGTTTCCGCTGCTCTGTTTTCAACAGCAGCCATTCATCTCCAGGCAGGGGATCTCGAACAAGCACAGAGCACAACAAAACCAGGCAGAGCGAGCACCGAGCACACTGAGCCAGACTATGAGAGAGATCAACCTAGTGCAGGGAACATAGAGCAGACTATGGGAGACATAGCAAGGCAAGATCAATAGAGCGCCCAGCGCATTGAGCCACACTATGGTGGGTGAGAAAGCTGGTATAATGAATAGCATACAAAGCCCAGAAATGGGGAAGCCAGGGTAGATAGATGTAGCGCATACAGAGCTGAGACAAAGCATTAAAGGATGAACATACATACAATCAACACAACAAGAGCACAGCTTGGTTAGGCATACAGGAAAAATTATCAGAGCGCCAAGCTAGGCCACAGGGGAGGGAGAGGGGGGAAAGGAGACACAGAGGGGAGAATAGGAGAGGGAGAGGGGGTAAAGAAGGGACACAGGGGAGGGAAAGGGGGAAAGAGACACAGGGGAGGGAGAGGGGGAAAAGGAGAGGGAGAGGGGGAAAGGAGACACTGAGGAGGGTGGGGAGCCGAGCTGGAACACATCAAATACAGATGGCTAGAAGAGCATAGTGAGAATAACTGTGATAGCACAATTTCATATAAGTAAGCACACTTTATCTCTAAATTAGGATCTCGTTCTCAAGCTCACATTTATGAGTCATGCGGAGCAGGCATCACTAAGGCATCTGTCAGCTGCATTCTTTTGCTGTTTTACATCTCCACTTCTGTGCCATCTTTGCTGTAAACAGGGTGCCGCCATGCTGCATCAGCGCTACACATCTGCTCTCAATGGCCCGCCACCAGATAGAGTGCAGGAGGTTCAACGCATTGCCCCCACTGCTAATCAGCCAGAGCGCTCCTTTCCTTTAGTAATTTATAAATATGACGCTTTTGTGCAGTGGAGCCTTGAGGGTTCTCGAGTTCCAGTCACCATTAAACCCGGTTATCACTCCAGGCTAACCATTTCCTGGGCGTGGTTTCCTCAGCTCTCTCCTAGTTATGAGCTATCCGATAGTCAATAGGTCAATAGCCTTTAGGTTTAGTAATAAATGTTGCCTTTTAGGTATAAACAGTAGGTAGTATACTAATTACAGAATAGCTCAATACTGAAATGTGAAGAATGTTCTAACATTACACTGCGTGTCAGAGTGGCAGAGATACTGCCGGTGCAGCAGGTGCAAAACATTGGGACCCACAACGTAGTAGTGGCCATCTGCTAAGTGGAGTAAAGGGAGAATATTAATACATTACGTGAGATGTATTCTAGGGGTAATCTGGATCATATACAAACATTATTTTGCTATTGTGTTGACTCCCTACAGGCACCTACCTAGAAGTTGCAAGGGGGAAGGGTGTAAATTATTATGCACCTTTCTCTGCCATCACTAGCTCCACCACTGATTACATTGCTATAATCTGTAACCCACGTTTCAGTCTTGCCACCCAGAGTAATGCTTAGCTCCATTAGCAGCAATGAACATAGACATAGCAAGTTACAGGATAGTACTTGAAGCTAACAGAATGCCAGGCTGTTATAATCTTTTAACGTTTGAGATGATAAAAGAAACATTCAATTAATAAATCAGTATATTACATTATACATAGTTACATTAAGGCAATTTCACTAAGATTGTTTTAATATTGCAGATTCCAAGCAATACATTTAGTTGATAAAGTTACATTGTGACCCAGAGAGTTTTTATTAACTCTTTCTCTTCTTTACTGCAGATAATGATATAATGTGGGAGCTGTTTATTACGAATCGTCAACTCCTGTACAACCTGCCTGGTTTGTTAATCCTAGTTTTGTTCATGGCCCTCTTCATACTGCTTACTGGTAATGACAACAAACATTTGAAGAACAAGGTGAGAGTTGGGGTGAATTTGACTAATTAAGGGTTTAGTCATTGTATGTAATGTATTTTTATTAAAAAGAAGATTGTGTACTTATTGGAAATAAAATCATGTACTTGTTACTATGATCACATTATTCTAGGACCTGAGGTACTTAGCTGGAGGCTGATCTTCCCACCTTACCAAACAAACCTACTAATAAAGCACAATCAAGTAGGAACTGAACCTGTTACAGTGACACACTATATGTTCCAAATATGGTATAATTTAAAATAATAGTTAATAATAAGTACTTTAACAAATATTATGTTCTAAAAATAAGTTTTCCCACAGTAAAATAACATTAAAGTTTACAATTTTGAGCTGGTAGATAGCCTCTCTGAGCAGCCCATAAACTGAGATTCATATATTTTGTTAATGAGATTGCCATTAATTATTGATAAGCAATGTCTCCACAAAAACTCGCTGGCGTTCAAACCCGTAACCTGCAAATGGAGGGAAAATATTACGGCCTTCAAAAAGTACCTGCAAAGGGTTTACAGAAAAAATCTCACACTGTAAAAGGCAATATAAATATACCAGTGGTCTTTCAAATATGGTGGAAAGCATTGAAAGGCATTACAATTACTGTCACAATAATCACATATTCACACTGTAAAAGGCAATATAAACACACCAGTTGTCTTTCAAATATGGTGGAAAGCATTGAAAGGCATTACAATTACTGGCACAATAATCACATATTATAATTGTCTAACTACGAATCGTTGTCACGCTGCATTGCGTAGTGCGTACGACTTAGCAGCGCTCATCGCCCGGCGAGCCGTTAAACCGTAGTGTTGCGTAGTACGTACGACTTAGCGAGGAGCGCCGCAGGCGCACCATACCACTTTGCCGATCGTACGAATTTGACATCGCTTGGCGAGCCTCGCGTAGCGAGGCGAGCCGTTAAATCGTACCACTTTGGCAATGAGCGCCGCAGGCACTCATTGCAGGCGAGCCTCGCGTAGCTGTGATCTGGTCTGTCATCACACCCCAGGGATTGTAGCCGAAAAAAATGAAAACGAGGCTATACTACTACGAACTGCGTAAAACACAGCCACAGGCGTATGTGTTTGAAAAACAACGAGATAAAGGATGCGGATTAACCGCGCAATGAGTAAAAAGACAGTAGTGAGTACATTTTACGAAACAATATTACCGATTTACCCATTAACACAGATTTCCCGCCTTTGGCTCGCGCCACATAGGATTTCTCGCCGAAAAAAAAGCATTTGGCTCGCGCAACTGCGGATTTCCCGCCTAAAACTATGAATTTGTCTCGCGCACAAACCCTATATATAGGGCACATTTCACACATGACTCACACTTTCTCCTCAGGTGATGACAGTCTGACTGGATGTTTTTTGATGTCGGCAAATCGCAAGAGATTGTTAGCTCTTCAGTATACAGCTTCAGCATTATTACTTTAAAAAAGGTAAATATATTATTTATAATTAATAAATAATAAATTGGTACTTCATTAATCAATAATAGATAAGAAATGTAATTAATAGAAAACTAATTTTTGTGGCTTATTATTTATAATTATTAATTAATAAATTGGTACTTACTTAATAAATAATAGATAAGAAATGTAATTAATAGAAAAGTATATTGTGCTTATTATTATAAATTATTAATTAATAAATTGGTACTTAATTAATAAATAATAAATAAGACATTAATTAATATAAAAAATAATATTGTGCTTACCTGTGTGATACAATTGTGAATAACATTAATAATGTACATTAATTAATTAATTATTAATATCAAAATTAAAAATGTCAATAAAAAAAACATATTTATTAATTAATTATTAATGTACATTAATTTAACAATTCTTTTGTTATATGTCGTGATTACCTGTGTGAAACTATTGTTAATAACATTCATAATGTACATTAATTAATTAGGAATACATTGATTCATTAATTATTATGTACATTAATTTAAGAACTATTTTGGGATATGTCGTTGATTACCTGTGGGTAAGAATTGTAAATAACATTCCTAATGTATCATTACTAATCATTAATATTAAAAAAGGTTAACGTTTAAGAATGTGCATAAA